>ML663006.1:5969848-5985705 GCA_007570785.1 Antilocapra americana
GCTGGGCTGGAGGAAGCACAAGCTGCGATCAAGATTGCTGGGAGAAATATCAGTAACCTCAGATATGCAGATGACACCACCCTTATGGCAGAAAGTGAAGAAGAACTAAAGAGCCTCTTGATGAAAGTGAAAGAGGAGAGTAAAAAGTTGGCTTAAAGTTCAACATTCAGAAAACTAAGATCATGGCATCCTGTCCCATCACTTCATGGCAAATAGATGGGGAAACAGTGTCAGACTTTATTTTTGGGGGCTCCAAAATCACTGCAAATGGTGACTGCTGCCATGAAATTAAAAGACACTTGCTCCTTGGAAGGAAAGTTACGACCAACCTAGACAGCGTATTAAAAAGCAGAGACACTACTTTGTCAACAAAGGTCCATCTAGTCAAAGCCATGTTTTTTCCGGTAGTCATATATGGATGTGAGAGTTAAAAAGGTGAGCACCGAAGAATTGATGCTTTTCAACTGTGGTGTTGGAGAAGACTCTTGAGAGTCCCTTGGACTGCAAGAGATCCAACCGGTCCATCCTAAAGGATATCAGTCCTGGGTGTTCAATGGAAGGACTGATGCTGAAGCTGAAACTCCAATACTTTGGCCACCTGATGGGAAGAGCTGACTCATTTGAAAAGAACCTGATGCTGGGACAGATTGAGGGCAGGAGGAGAAGGGGACAACAGAGGATGAGATGGTTGGATGGCATCACCAACTCAATGGACATGCATTTGGGTAAACTCTGGGAGCTGGTGATGCTGGCGTGCTGCAGTCCATGGGGTCACAAAGAGTTGGACATGACTCAGCGATTAAACTGAACTGAACAAAGATCCAAGTCTTAGGAAAGAAATGGGCCCAAGCTTACATTAGGGGGCTGGGAGCCGGAAGTTTGACTCAGTCAGCCTGCTCCCTGCTTTTTTCCTGAAGAATCTAAAGTTCCTTTCCTAAAGAATCTAAATTAAATCAGGAATTCCCCAAGGCACGTCTGCAGTCACCTTGAGCTACAGGAAGCCCTGCCATGAAACTGATAACAGTGTCACAGGGTGGATTAATGGCTAGTTTCTTGGCACCATTTTGTCTAGATCAACACCACTGTCAGCATTGCAGAATTCATTCTAGTCAGGCTTTTTTTTTTTCACTTAATACATGCATGAAGCCTTTTTTAAAAAAAGATTTTTGAAAAAATTTAAATTAATATATAGTGTTCATACATCCTCTTTATAAAGTATTCAATTCTTTAAGTTTAGACAGGCAGCCAACACTACTGTCAGGATACAGTATATATATTCCCATTATCCCCAAATATCCATGGCGTCCCTTTGTAGTCAAACCTTTACCCTTGCCCCTAGAGTAAAACACTGATCTATATTCCTGTAGTTTATCTTTTCCAGAATGTCATTTAAACTCATACATCATATTCTTTTCAGTGTGGCTTCTTTCACTCACTCAGTGTATCTGGGATACATCCATGCGTCTCCTTATACTGTGAATATTCCCTTTTTATACTGGGCTTAGAGGTCTGGCATGCTGCAGTCCACAGGGTCACAAGAGTCTGACATGACTGAGTGACAAAACTGAACTTTCATAGTCAGTTCTCCTAGATTATTTTTAGAATTTTTATGTCTAAAGAGACTGTCTTCATCATTTACTTTGTATCAATAAATGGATCTTTGCAGAGGCCTATTTTACTTCTGGCTCCTGCCATGGTCAAGTATTATTTGCAGCTTTGGTTTTAAAGATATAAGGCTATTCCTTACAAACTGGAAACCATATCCATCTGCTACACAGCAGAGGATACAGCCCAATGGACCTCAGCAAGTCTTTATTTGTTAACTTGTGGGTAATGACTATGAACCCAGGCACTGGGGGCCAGTTGGAAAGCAGGCAGCCCCTTCCCTGGGTCACAGACTTACAGACTTTATTTTCCCCTCCTAACTCAGACTGTACATATCTCATTGAAGGGAAAGACACCCTCCCTCCTTGCATCCACTGTTATTCATAATGATTTTCTTTTCTAACAGAGGGTACAAAGAATTTTTAAAAATTTTCATTTCCTTAATTGAATATCACTCTCACAGTACTGTTTTGTCTTGGAAAGTCATTTGTATTAGCTTGGATTGATTTAAAGTGATCATTTCTGATATATTTTCCCAAATATAGTCCCAGCAGAAGAGACCACATCCATGGCATCTTCCTAAATTGAAGCCAATTCTTTCTAGAATTATAGCATTCATCTATTAGAAACCTAAACCTCAGCACCAACTTATTAATGAAGGAAACATGGGGTCAGCTGGAACAGACTATAAATCAGTCCCCAGGCTCTGGTCAACCTCCTGCCAACCTAAGGATGAACCTAGATCTCCTGTGATGACATCACAGAGAGAATGACTTTGAAGCACATCCTTCTTCTCCAAAATCCACTTTCCCAGGGCAACACCAAGTATCTCTATAAGCGCTATTCACCTGAAGCTATCACAACATTGTTAACAGGCTCAACAGTCAGAAAACTAAGATGGTGGCATCCGGCCCCATCACTTCATGGCAAATAGATGGGTAAACAGTGAAAACAATGACAGACTTATTTTGGGGGGCTCCAATAACACTGGAGATGGTGACTGCTGCCATGAAATTAAAAGACACTTCCTCTTTGGAAGAAAAGCTATGCAAACCTAGACAGCGTATGAAAAAGCTGAGACATTACTTTGCTGATAAAGGTCTGCCTAGTCAAAGCTATGGTTTTTCCAGTAGTCACATATGGATGTGAGAGTTGGACCATAAAGAAGGCTGAGTGCCAAAGAATTGATGCTTTTGAACTGTGGTGTTGGAGAAGACTCTTGAGAGTCCCTTGGACTGCAAGGAGATCCAACCAGTCCATCCTAAAGAAAATCAACCCTGAATATTCATTGGAAGGACTGATGCTGAAGCTGAAGCTCCAATACCTTGGCCACCTGACGTGAAGAGCCGACTCATTGGAAAAGACCCTGATGCTGAGAAAGTCTGAAGGCAGGACGAGAAGGGGAAGACAGAGGACAAGATGGTTGGAAGGCATCACCAACGTAATGAATATGAGCAAGCTCTGGGAAATGGTGAAGGACAGGGAGGCCTGGAGTGCTGCAGTCCATGGAGTTGCAAAGAGTCGGACACAACTGGGCGACTGAACAACAACAGCAATGGTCTGACATGATACCTGACCTAGCAGAGGCTCTTGGGAGTGAACGGATGATCAATTCCCCTACTGCAACTGCCTTTCTCAGAAGATTTTGACACCCTGGCTGACAGCGAAATGCTACCAAAAAGCCTTGGGTACTGATGAGCACAAAGCTAAGATGTCCCCATAATACTAGAAAACCCACTGCTGGCCTTCTATTCACCTTTTTAAGTCTTCACTTTGGAAAATTTCAAAGACAAACAAAACTAGAGAGAAGAATTTAATGTACCTACAGGTTTCTGCCACTCAGCTTCAACAATCATCAAAGTATGGCCAATCCTGTTTCATCCTCTGCCTTCCCACACCCACTGCCCTGGATTTTGCTGCAGTAAATCCCAAACACCACATCATTATACTTCTATTTAATTTATGTCTAAAAACAAAGACTTTAAAACATCCACACAGTATCATTATCACACTTAAACAGCAGTTAACTATGACTCCTTAGTATCCTCAACTACCAGTCAGAATTCATTTTTCATTGACTGTCTCCCCAAAATTTTTTCATTTCTTTTTTCAAACAGGGATCTGAATAAGGTCCAAATACTACTTTTGGCTAATATATCGTTTAAGTCCCATTCAATCTATAGGTTCCCTTTTCAACATCGTTTCCCCTTTTTCATTTGTTGAAGAAACTGAATTGTTTCCCTGTGAGGTTTCCCAGAATCTGGATTTTTGTGAGTGGCTTTGTTTCAGTGGTGCTATTTAGTGTGCTCCACTGATCCCTCTTTTCCCTACAAGTTGGTGGCTGGCACTAGTTCAGTTCAGTCGCTCAGTAGTGTCCGACTCTTTGAGTCCCCATGAATTGTAGCACGCCAGGCCTCCCTATCCATCAGCAACTCCCAGAGTCTACCCAAACCCATGTTCATTGAGGCGGTGATGCTATCACCATCTCATCCTCTGTCGTCCCCTTCTTCTCCTGCCCCCAATCCTTCCCAGCATCAGGGTCTTTTCCAATGAGTCAACTCTTCGCAGGAGGTGGCCAAAGTATTGCAGTTTCAGCTTCAACATCAGTCCTTCCAGTGAACACCCAGGACTGATCTCCTTTAGGATGGACTGGTTGGATCTCCTTGCAGTCCAAGGGACTCTCAAGAGTCTTCTCCAACACCACAGTTCAAAAGCATCAATTCTTCGGCACTCAGCTTTCTTTATAGTCCAACTCTCACATCCATACATGACCAATGGAAAAACCATGGCCTTGACTGTACGGAACTTTGTTGGCAAAGTTGGCTTTTTAATATGTTTTCTAGGTTGGTCATAACTTTCCTTCCAAGGAGTAAGTGTCTTTCAATTTCATTGCTGCAGTCACCATTTGCAGTGATTTTGGAGCCCCCAAAAATAAAGTCTGACACTGTTTCCACTGTTTCCCCATCTATCTGCCATGAAGTGATGGGACCAGATGCCATGATCTTAGTTTTCTGAATACTGAGCTTTAAGCCAACTTTTTCACTTTCCTCTTTCACTTTCATCAAGAGGCTCTTTAGTTCTTCTTCACTTTCTGCCATAAGGGTGGTGTCATCTGCATATCTGAGGTTACTGATATTTCTCCCAGCAATCTTGATCGCAGCTTGTGCTTCCTCCAGCCCAGTGTTTCCCATGATGTACCCTGCATATAAGTTAAATAAACAGGGTGACAATATACAGCCTTGACGTACTCCTTTTCCTATTTGGAACCAGTCTGTTGTTCCATGTCCAGTTCTAAGTATTGCTTCCTGACCTGCGTACAGGTTTCTTAAGAGACAGGTCAGATGTTCTGGTATTCCCATCTCTTTTAGAATTTTCCACAGTTTATTGTGATCCACACAGTCAAAGGCTTTGGCATAGTTAATAAAGCAGAAATAGATGTTTTTCTGGAACTCTCTTGCTTTTTCGATGATCCATCAGATGTTGGCAATTTGATCTCTGGTTCCTCTGCCTTTTCTAAAACCAGCTTGAATATCTGAAAGTTCTTGGTTCATGTATTGCTGAAGCCTGGCTTGGAGAATTTTAAGCATTACTTTACTAGCATGTGAGATGAGTACAATTGTGCAGTAATTTGAGCATTTTTGGCATTGCCTTTCTTTGGGATTGGAATCAAAACTGACCTTTTCCAGTCCTGTGGCCACTGCTGAGTTTTCCATATTTGGTGGCATATTGAGTATAGCACTTTCACAGCATCATCTTTTAGGATTTGAAATAGCTCATCTAGAATTCCATTGCCTCCACTAGCTTTGTTCGTAGTGATGCTTTCTAAGGCCCGCTTGTCTTCACATTCCAGGATGTCTGGCTCTAGGTGAGTGATCACACCCTCGTGATTATCTGGGTCGTGAAGATCTTTTTTGTACAGTTCTTCTGTGTATTCTTGCCACCTCTTCTTAATATCTTCTGCTTCTGTTTGGTCCCTACCATTTCTGTCCTTTATTGAGCCCATGTTTACATGAAATGTTCCCTTGGTATCTCTAATTTTCTTGAAGAGATCGCTAGTCTTTCCCATTCTATTGTTTTCCCCTATTTCTTTGCATTGATTGCTGAGGAAGGCTTTCTTATTTCTCCTTGCTATTCTTTGGAGCTCTGCATTCAAATCGTTATATCTTTCCTTTTCTCCTTTGCTTTTCCCTTCCTGTCTTTTCACAGCTATTTGTAAGGCCTCCTCAGAGAGCCATTTTGCTTTTTTCCATTTCTTTTTCTTGGGGGTGGTCTTGATTCCTGTCTCCTGTACAATGTCACGAACCTCCATCCATAGTTCATCAGGCATTCTGTCTATCAGATCTAGTCCTTTAAATCTATTTCTCACTTCTACTGTATAGTCATAAGGGATTTGATTTAGGTCATACCTGAATGGTCTACCGAGGTCAGGGGCTGGCACTAGAGGCTTGGTCAGATCCAGGTTCCGTTTTTGAGGGCAGCATCAGGAGGTATGTAATGTCTCGCTACCTCTCTTGATGATTTTAACACCATTAACACTTATTTTCAGAGGCATTCATGTACTGGGATGGCAAATTGGTGTTATGCTAATTCTATCACTGGATCCAGGATGCTTCACTAAAGAAAAACTTCCTCATTAATCATTTGGTTAACATGACATCTAATTTGTATAGGAAAGGCAAGGTAAATGGTTGACTTTTTCCCCTTCATTTACCAATTATCAGAATAATGGGATACTTCCCTGTCAGCCTCCACAGTCACCAGTGAGACTTTAAGTATCACTCTTTACTCATAGATTTAAACATACTTGATGTGTGTCATTCATTCCAGCTCTCATCCTTACTGTTGCTCAAAGTTTCCTGTCATTAGCAAGTGGGAGCCTATTCAAGTGGACCCCTGAGACTGTTAAATATGACCTTCATAATCAACAACTTCCTATCTTTCTGGTACAGCAAGATGTTCCAGATTCATCTTGTAGATACTCTGCCCTAGACCTGAAATCAGTCACTTCTCCAAGGTGCCCTGGTTGCTTTTGGTAAGAATGGAATTTATAGATTATAATGTGGATGATTATAGGCACTTAATGCTACTGGCCTAGTCACTGTTGCTAAGTCTTTGCGGAAGTCTTTTGGGAGATTCTACCTTCCTGCTTTCTAATTGCTTTCCTTCCACAGAGGAACAATTTAATCTGTCTTTCTACCTTCTTAAATAATTTAGGCTATAGATTATTTCAGTTTCTACCCTACAGAATTCAGAATGAAAACTAAATTGGCACAGTAACACTGTGCCATACTTGCATATATATGAACACTCCATAGGCGACACATGTATATACTGAACCATCAGTTTTAAGTAGCAAAACTTTTCTTCTCAAAAGTTCAGACTTTAAAGATACAATCTAGAAGACACTGGTTAAATAAAGTATTTTCCCATATATGTAAGAGGATCATCAAAGAAAATACAGTAATCTTTTTTTCCTCTTCCACAATCCTCTCACTGGGCAATTTGGCAACCTCTAAAAAATTTAAAATACACACATTTTTAACCCAGAAATTCTAACTCTGGGAATTTATCCTTCAGATATATTGAAATATGAGTAAGAAAAGATGTCCACCAACCACTATGTGACTGTGAAAATCTGCAGACAATCCAAAGATACATCAATAGGGCAACTGGTTAAATACATTACAGTATATCGATACAATGGAACGTACTACCGAAAGCAAAATGATGTTTATACATACTCACATGGAAAGGTCTCAATGAAATATTGTTAAGTGGAAAAAAATAAGGAATTTGCCTTACATAGTTGTCAAATACATATATATGGCCATAATATATAAATATATTTATACACACAATCAGTTCAGTTCAGTTCAGTTGCTCAGTCATGTCCGACTCTTTGCAACCCCGTGAACTGCAGCACGCCAGGCCTCCCTGTCCATCACCAACTCCTGGAGTTTACTCAAAATCATGCCCATTGAGTTGGTGATGCCATCCATAGTATTTCATAAAAATTCTTTGGCATAAAAAATTTTTATATCAAGGTACTAAAAAATAACATGTAAAATGATTATATTTTTATAAAACTTGCAGTGAGAGACATAGAGAGACAACAGATATACAGAAAAATTAGGGCCCCCAAACCCTTAACAGTAGCTTCATTTTTGAGGAATGATGCTAAAAAGAATGGAAAATGATTTTATTTTCTTCTGTATGATTGAGTTCTTATTATGTGTTTTTACTTTTAAAAAGTTTTGTACCTTATTTTAATAATTAAAAAAAATTCTAAATATTTCTTAAAAATATGTGATATACACTTGCTGACAAATGGTTGAAGTAACTGAACTTTGTAGTTTGGTCATGAGAGGATTTCAGGGAGAGAAGCCCCTTGGCTGTGACTCACACCCCAAGGCCGGCTCTCCTAGGCTCCTATTACCTGTGAGTGAGCGCTTGTAAACTCCCTGCAGGATTGCGGCGATGCGGAAGAAGGAAAAAGCCATGTAGAAGTTCCAGTTCTCAGTAGGAGGGATTCCCATGTGAAGACAGTACATCCTGAAATAGTCCTCTGCAGTAGGGATTCCCAGCTCAGTCAAATCGCAGTCACTCAACCCTGAAGCGACAGAGCCAGGACTAAGCAAAGACCTCATGCTCCCCTGTGGCTCCCAATATTTGAATTCTGAAAATCATCTTATCCCTTGGAGATAAGTTTCACAACTAGTTCAAAGAGTTATAGATCATCATTTTAAGATGTCTGGAATCCAAGCATGAAGCTGTTATTCATAACCTGATTCTTAAAAGTTTCAGACTAAATTGGCAGTAAAGGAAGCAATGAGGGGCCTCCAGTTCCATCTGGACCACAGGTCAGGGTGGATGCATATTATTTTCTATTCAAAGAAATCTCACCAAATTCTGAAAAACCTAACTGCAACAGATAAAAAATCTTACTGATTTTCTTCATTTGTAACATTTTGATGGTTCAGAAGCATATAATATATTCTGTTCCAAGAATTTATCCTAGGAGTATACCTTATGTACAGGCAAAGATATTACTAGTAGATATTCACTGCCCCTTTTGTGGAAGCACAGGGAAGTTAGTAAGAATTAAAAACAAAACAAAACGAAACAAATAGCCAAATAGAAATCAAGCCAAATGCCTTGAATGAGCTAATTCTTTAACAATGAAATCCTATGCTGTCATTAAAAATGATACTGTAAAAGAAATACTAAATACCTGAATTTTATGAAGCAGCCCAATCACCAACTACTTCAGCTGAGTTTGCCCAAATCTTTGAGAATGCAGGAGGCTGTATCCCTACTCCCCCAGCAGCAGTTCCTACCTGGCTGAATGGGAAAACCGGATGGCAGGTAGTAAGCCAGGCAGTTGTAGGCCACATCAGCAAGGGGGTCGCCTAAGGTAGAAAGTTCCCAGTCCAGGACAGCAAGTACCTCATCAGTTTCCGGATGGAATAGCAGGTTGTCCAGCCTGAAGGAGCCATAAGGAATGGAGACAGCACTAAGAAGGCTGACCACTGGGGAGTGTTCCATGCTGAGCGTTTATTCTGTTGGCCCCTCCAGACACACTTCCCACCCCTGTGCCCCATGTGCCCAGGAGCCTGCGTGGGCTGCATCCACCAGCTCCCTTGCCCTCTGGCTAAGCCAATGGGGATACCAACAGGCAATGGGAAGGGGGCCTGCATATTAATTCCCCAGCCCCCTCTCAGCACAAGGCCAAGGGACAGCTGTGTTCCTTTCCCAAGGGCCACAGCTTTGGTGAGGCAGCCCTTGCCACATAGAGACAGTATCTATGTTCTGGTAATTCTCCTTCCCTGAGATGGTTTTAAAACAGGTCTGCAATTTTTTGACACTCCTGCCACAAAAGGAAGAATCTAATCCTTTACCTTTGGAAGCATCTCACTCTAACAATTATGATGCAGGTGGAAGTGGTGCCGAGTGGCTCTCAAGACGTGGACAGCAAAGGTGATCAGCTCCCACCTGGCCCTCTCCCCTCAGAATACACAGCTTTGCAGCCCTGAGCTACCACGTAAGAAGTTCAGCTACCCAGAAGCTACTATACTGGAGAGTACATGTGTGTGCGGTTGCTCAGTCGTGTCGGACTCTTTGCGACTCCATGGACTGTAGCTCACCAGGCTCCTTTGTCCATAGAATTTCCCAGGCAAGAGTAATGAAGTAGGTTGCCATTTCCTCCTCTAGGACCTCTTCCCGACTCAGGGATTGAGCCCACATCTCCTGCATTTCCTGCACTGGCAGGGAGATTCTTTACCACTGAGTCACCTGGGAAGCCCCACACTGGAGAGACTAGTTGAGAAACCATAGATATACAGAGAGAGATTCAGGGAGCTCAGCTCTCCTCTGCCCCCCTGCCTATGTGAGTGAGCCACCAGGCGATTTCAGCCCCTGGCCTTAGAGTCACTCCAACAAGCCATTTTGTCCCCAGACCGCATGAGTAAAATCACTGCTGTGGCTGTTGACAGCAATGCAGTTTTGGAGGTGTGTGTACTGCAGTAGTTACAACTGGAGTCTGTGCTTGTGCCTTCAGACCTAGAGGGTGGTACTAACTCCTGCTGTGGCATAGGCCCCAAATGTCAATAGTGTCAAAGCTGACAAACCCTTCCTTAAAGGCCACACAGAGGGAGATAATTGTGCATGGAGAGTTGTTAGCTGTAAACTGGAGCAAGACCAGCTGCTTCTTTCCCCTTCAAATGCCCTTCCCATCACTTTCCACATCTAAATATCAACCCTCCTCATGCCAAATCGACCTGAAGTCCCCGTGCACCACTGTGGTCCGCTGTTGCCTGGGAAGGTGGAGGGGCAGCCACTCGATGAGCCTCTCCATTGCTGGGATGGTGCTGGTTTCCGAGGCTCGATACTGCTTGATCCATGTTTGCACCTGACGTGCAATATAGTCCCCTGAGGGAAAGAAGATTAGAATATGGTGTGCCATTTCAACAAACTCCAAAGGTTTTAGAAATCAACCAGTTCGTGAAACCATTTGTAATGTCTGAGGCATCTTCATCCCATGACTGCTGAATTTCCCACTTGATGCTCCTGCTCCCTCAACTTGGAAGCCACTGCTATTTTGTCTTGGCTGGATCTGTGTGATCTGGGCATTGTTCCCAGCCACACAGCCCTCTGAGCCTGATCTCTGGCCCTCTCAGAGATCCTATAAGCTTCCTAACAGCCATTAATAAATCCTTTCTTAGCTAGAGGACAGTGCTTGGCTAAGAGCATGAACACTGGGAAAGATGGTCTGAGTTTGGTTCCGAGCCCTGCCATTTTCTGTGTGGTCTCAGGTAGGTTGCTTTACATCTCCATGCCCTTGTTCCTCATCAGTGAGATGACCCTCATTTAGAGTTGTTGGAGGATAAAATATGTAAGGCCCCTGCAACTGTTCCTGGCATGTAGTAAGAAATACATGAGCATTTGCCATTATTCAGTTGTCTATTAAGAAACCCAGAGTTACCACAGTTGAGGAACTCGCAAGTTATGGAGCCACAGACTAGAAGCAAGTTCTGGAGTTACCTGGCTCACAGTTAAGCTTTTCAAATGATTTAACCTTTCTAAGCCCACTGCTTCATCCATACAATCAGTGTACTGATACCTATATTCCCTAGGACCGCTGTGAAGGACAAATGAAATCCATATATAACATGCCGAACACAGAAGGCTGCTCAATGAATAATGGCCATTATTACTGTCACCATCATTGCTATCAAATGACAGTTATTGTCACTATTAATAATAAACAGCATACCAGGTCCATGCTCTAAGTCAAGCCCTCACCCCTCATCTGAGAGAAAAATGTTTCCCAGGAGCTTGAGGACAAGGATAGAGAGACTGGGCTCCTTCCGTGGAGTCAGCTGCACTCTCGGAGCATCCATTCACCTGTCATTAGAAGGATCCAGCAGAGCTGTAAGAAACGTGATCAAAACCCACAGGAATTCAACTCAAAACAAATCAAGCCTTGAGAACTAACTTTCAGTTTTCAGAATTATAGGAAGTAGAAGTCAGAAGTAAATGAAATAATAATAAAAATAAATCTATAATATACTTACCTGGTACCTTTAAAAACTCATTAAAAAAATTGGTGAGGGGGTTGTTCTAGACTCTTCAATCAGATCCTGATTTGGAAAACAAACCAAAAAACCTCGCTTATAAGTGATACAAGAGGAATAATGTGGAAATCGAATATGGACTGGGTCTTAGATATTCTGAGAAAATGGTAAATTTTTTTGGATGTGATAATGGTGCTGGGGGATGTTCTTATTATTAGGAAATGCATATTGAAGCACTTAGGGTCATATGGCAGGTCTATTTGCAGCTTTTTAAGGAACCTCCACACTGTTTTCCATAGTGGCTGTACTAGTTTGCATTCCCACCAACAGTGTAAGAGGGTTCCCTTTTCTCCACATCCTCTCCAGCATTTATTGTTTGCAGATTTTTGGATGGCAGCCATTCTGACTGGTGTAAAGTGGTACCTCATTGTGGTTTTGATTTGCATTTCTCTGATAATGAGTGATGTTGAGCATCTTTTCATGTGTTTGTTAGCCATTTTTAATGTCTTCTTTGGAGAAATGTCTGTTAAGTTCTTTGGCCCACTTTTTGATTGGGTTGTTTATCTTTCTAGAATGGAGCTGCAGGAGTTGCTTGTATATTTTTGAGATTAATTGTTTGTCCGTTGCTTCATTGGCTATTATTTTCTCCCATTCTGAAGGCTGTCTTTTCACCTTGCTTATAGTTTCCTTTGTTGTGCAGAGGCTTTTAATTTTAATTAGGTCCCATTTGTTTATTTGTGCTTTTATTTCCGATATTCTAGGCGGTGGGTCATAGAGGATCCCGCTTTGGTTTATGTCGGAGAGTGTTTTGCCTATGTTATCCTCTAGGAGTTTTATAGTTTCTGGTCTTATGATTAGATCTTTGATCCATTTTGAGTTTATTTTTGTGTATGGTGTTAGAAAGTGTTCTAGTTTCATTCTTTTACAAATATGTTTTTATATTTAAAGCATATTAAGTCTTGCTTTTATATCCAGTAGGACAATTTTTATCTTTTAATTGGAATGCTTACGCTATTAAATTTAATGTAATTATCAATATATTTGACTCAGGTCTATGATTATCCTATTAGATTTTTGTCTCATTTCTCTTTTGTTCTCCTTGCCTTTTTGCCTTCTTGGGTCAGTTGAAATTTTTAAATTTTAGCATTCCATTTTGAGTTTTGCTTGTGCCATTTTAAAATTAAAAAATAATTTCAAGAAAATCTGATCACCTCATTCAGCAGTGTCTCTCATCTTTGTTCTGCCAGGATAATGAAAGCCCTCGCAAATGCTGGAGTTCCTGTCCCCAAAGTTCTTGACCTTTGTGAAGACTCGAGGTAATGTTCAGATTTAATTTTTCCATTGTATTTTCAAGCTACAGAAAAATCCGTATATTAACTCAAATTCTAGTTTGCTAGAGTAAAGACAAATAAAATTCGAGTAGAAAAGAGGTTTTATAGCATCCTCCCCTAGGGACATTTAAGTTATCCTGAAAGATAAATGCCTGCATTCGTGAGAATGGTAGGAAACATCTTTTCTAACATTTAAAGAGCATACGTCCATCTAGCTTCATGTTGTTTGTTTTAATTAATTTTTTTGTGGGCTTTCTAAACTGTTTTTGAATTGCATTATAGTATTACTTTCTGAGTCTGTCTCTTTTCTTTCCTGATTTTTTTAATTATGAAAAATTTGAAACATATACATAAGTTGAAAAAAGAAAAAACAGGACAGTGAGAACCCGTTTACACTTCATCTAGATGAGGACATGTTAACATTTTGCCATACTTGCTTTCTGTGTATATGTATATATGGATGTGTATGTGTGTATATGTAAATGTATGATATAGATAAAATAATTTTATGGGAATAGTTAATAATTGTATAAACATTGTCTAATTTACTGTTTTGATAAATAATTATATGATTGTTTGATAAATAAGTATATTTCATATGTATGTGATTATTATTCACTGAACCTTTTGAAGTAAGTTGCAGACAGCCTATATCTCCTAAGAATAAAGACATTTTCTTTCATAGCTCCAGCAGCAGTATTACACTTAAACTAAAAATAATTTAAACTTTCAAGTCAGGATGAATATTTATAACAGTAGAATTTTCAATACAACTTTTCAGAGGACTGAACTGATTTCTAGTAGTGACGAAAAGATTTGATTAATGACATTTTGGTGTGTCACCTTAATACTTTGGGATGTTGTATATGCCATTCATTTCACTGAATAATGATGAAAATAACATCAACAACAAGAAGGGATATTTATCGAACCCTCCTGGAATCAGAGACATATGCCAGGCATTCCGTATATATTGCTCCCTTAATTCTTATAGCTATTCTTTGAAACTTTATAGATTTGGTAAAAACAAAGCTCAGAGAAGTTTAATATGTTCCTCAGGATCACACTTCTAGGAAGGGCAGAGGTGGGACTTAAGCCTGGGTCTGTGTGACTCCAGACCTCACCCCCCACCGTCTGACCCAACATGCTGCTTTCCTGTATTATCACAATCCCATTCCTAGTAGATTCCAAAGAGGAGAGAGGCATGCTGGCAAGGAAGTGTAGACAGGGATGTTTATGTGTGGCTTAGTTTGGGAAAGGAATACTTCTTTCTAACTTCCACTTATATGCAGAGGAAAAAAAAAGTTTCCAATACTCTGAGTCTGAACTCCCACCCAGCACTCAGAGCTTACACACAGGACAGAGCAGGGCCCTGACTAACAGCCTGCCACATCACAGGCCACTGAAACACCCTGTTCGTGTTCCTCGTAGCATCGTCGGTACCCCCTTCTATCTGATGGAATACTGCCCAGGCCTCATCTACAAAGACCCCTCTCTGCCAGGCTTGGAGCCCAGCCAGAGGCGGGCCATCTATACTGCCATGAACAGAGTCTTGTGCAAGATTCACAGCGTGGACCTCAAGGCCACGGGCCTGGAAGACTATGGGAAACATGGTGAGCACAGGGCCCCTTGTCCTCTGTGCTGATGTTTCCTCCCTGGCCCTCTGCTTTCTGGATTTCCATTGTGCCAGGGTTTTAAGGCACCACTGGTAAATGTGAGGTGGGCTTGTTAGCTTCCTACTTTGAAATCCACTTTCGTTTTAGTGAAGGTGTTGTTTACCTAGATGTTTTGTCCTAAGATAAATCCCTCCATGGACTATAAGAATCTCTTTTCTCTGCAAATTTTATCTCACTGTATTATTTAAATCTTCTTTTTTTCTGATACTGACTGGCCAAAAGTACTTAAGGTATGTATTTTCTTCTCCATTTTTTTTTTTACCATTTCCTCTAAATATTTTTTTCAACAAGGGTAAATTTTTTTAAATGCCATTGTACCAAGGAATGTATTTGTGTAATTTGTTGCTGCTCTTTTCTTTCTTTTTTTATTTTTAATTGTCTGAGAGCTCCAGTTGTTCTTCATCCTTGTAAGCACTTGGTGTTGTCAGGATTTCCCTTTTCCATTTTTTTTTTGGAAGTCAGTTGTATTGAAAGGTAGCATTTTGTGAATTTTGACAAATGCACAAACCACCATCACAACCGTCTCCGTACTTCTGCATGCAAATACTTTATTTAGCATGAGCCAAAGAGTTTCGCTTTGTCCTGCAGCATTCACAATTATCTGACTCTCAATGCATTCCTGACCATGGTTAAAAAGAATCTCAGTAAGCTGTGTTTTGTTCTAAGCATACAGTTCCTCTAGGACTGTATCAAATTCTGCAGTATGTATACAATGTACATCAACTTCCTGACATATTTTTACCAAGTTTCCTAAAATTCTATCACACTATAGGCACATGATTTGAGGCCTCAAAACTAACCATTTGAGAAACTTTGCTACCACATAGCAGGCTTGCTGACTTCCCAGTCATAATAGAGGGAGTTCTCTACCCTTTCCACTTGTAGCCAGATCTGTATCAAATGCTACCTTTTGATCAACTTTTGACCAGTTGATAATGCTAAGAATTACCAACTTAGTGGGGTTCCCCTCCATCTTGGTGGTCTCACTGGAAGATATAAGAATTTATTTGTTGTCTATCCAAAATTTTGAACTGTGGTGTTGGAGAAGACTCTTGAGAGTCCCTTGAACTGCAAGGAGATCCAACCAGTCCATCCTAAAGGAGATCAGTCCTGGGTGTTCATTGCAAGGACTGATGTTGAAGCTGAAACTCCAGTATTTTGGCCACCTGATG
>ML663006.1:6605367-6894975 GCA_007570785.1 Antilocapra americana
AAAAAAAAAAAAAAAAGAAAGAAGCGGAGTAATACAATCTAACCTTCTGTAGTGACGCCATCCAATACAGAAGACATTGGCCACTGTGTTGAGCACTTGAAATGTGGCTAGTGGGATTGGAAAACTGAAATTTTAATTTCAACTAATTTAAATTACCTCATGAGATTAGTGGCTTCTATAGTTAGATAACACAGAAGCAAAGCCTGATAAATTTTTCTGGTAGCAGCGTATAGAAATGTGAGGTCTTCCATGCCTCGTGACTTCAGAAAAAGAAATTCTCCCGCCCTTGTCTGCTGGCAGGGAAACTTTCTGAGTCTCAAGGAGTTTTTCCAAGAGAGCGATGGGAGGTCTGCGCTGTGTCCATGGGGCCGGTGGTGAATGTGGTGTGAATGTGGTGCCTTGTAATGAAATAACTGAAACATCATTGTGACTGCAGAATCAAGGGTCTTCCCTCCTTATCTCCAAAGCACCCGTGTTTTACATGAAAAAGCGTTTCTAATTAATAGGCCAGCCCCTCTTGAGTTTGATAAAAACAGAGGAGAAAAGGATTTGATTAACCCACAATCTTTTCAATTTGGCATGTTCTGCATGAGTGAAGTGTGTTTTCTGCAATGGAGCCAAGCCGGGCCTGTCCTGGTTCACCGTGATAACATTCTTGGCTTTGTGCAGCCCCTGATTCACCCCCAGCCTGCCAGGAGAGGCCGGTATGAACAGATTCTCAGAGGTAATCACCAGCGCCGCCAACAAGGGTAATCTGGATTCTCATACAGACAGTGGCCCACTCAAAGAAGGGAAAGATGACAAAGGCCTCCACTGTCCCCAAGTGAGAGAGTTTGTCCGGTCCTGAGACCGAGGGCGGAGGCTGGCCTGAGCAGCGATGGGAAGGACAGTGCAGATGGGTGGGTAGGACAACCAAAGTCAAGAGGCCAGGGACACGGATGGAGACGAAGGGGTGAGTCAGCTGTAGCGGTGTCCAGTGTGATGACCACCCAGGATCCACTGGCTCTCCCAGGTCCAACTGGTGCCAGAGGAAGACCTCACTGCCTGGGACAGAAACAAAGCAGTGTGTTCTCTGAATAAGGACCCAGTTTCATTTTTCTTTTTGTCAACAGAAAGATCAGAAACTTCTTTCTCCTTCTCCTCGCTGAGAGGGACAGGCTAGGTGGCAGATGCTGTCTCTCTAGATGGGTGTGGCGGTTTTAAAACATGACCATAGTTCTTAGAAGGTTTTCACATTGAGATGGAGGTTTTCTGTCCTCTTAAATCTGCATGGGTCGGTGACTGTTTGGCCCCATGGAGTCTGCAGGAAGTGATGCTCTCTGATTTTCTGAGGCTGGGTCATAAAAGGCCATTGGCTTTCACCTTATTCACTGGAACCCTCATGCTTGGGGCCTTGAACTACCATGTAAGAAGTAATCCAGTTGGCGGTACTTTGTTATGACAGCCCTAACAAACAAATACTTCTTCAATCTCATTTTGCTGTTGTCAGAGGTTTTTGGTCTTTCTTTTTCAATATTTTATTATGAAAGATGCCACCTATACAAAAAACACTCATGTACTCACCTCCCACATTCTACAATTAATTACATTATGCTTGTTTAATTATATTGCTATCAATCTCTCCATCTTTCTATCCATCTATGAATCCATCATTTTTTTTTCAAAGTAAGTTACAGATACCATACACTCCATCCATAAACACTTCAAACTCGTGTATCATGAATTAGAGTTCAATGTTTTTTCTTTTTCAGATAAAATTGAAATATAGTGAAATGCACAGATCTTTTGTGTGTCATTTCATGAGTTGTGGCAAATGTCTAAACAATGTAACCTAAACCTCTATCAAGGTAAAGATCATCACCAAACCCACAAAGCTCTCTCACGTCACCTCCTAGTCAGTTCTCACATTTGCTTTCCTAAGACGATACCGCTGTCTCGATTTTTCTTAACATAGGTTAGTTTAGCCTATTCTGGAACTTCAGATATACAGAATCATATGACATGGACTCTTGTGTAAGGCTTCTTTCACTCAGTATAATATTTTGATTGATTTTTATTTTAAGAAAGCCATAAGAATTGGTCCAAGTGTTTTAGCAGCTTGTTAAGAAAAATAAATAAGAACAAATAAGTGAAGCAATGAATAGTAGTATGTGTTCCACACTGCCTGGTGCTAGGCGATGTGCTAGGTGCCTGGGATACAAGCATGAGGTTGAATAAAGCAGTCCTGTTCTCAAGAAGTTCCCAGGTATCATAGCCAGAAGGGAAAAAGTCAAAAGTATAATTCTGAGCGATAAAGAAGAGAGGGATGGAGCAAAAGGAGTAGAAGTTTTTCAGATTTGGTTCCAGTAGTATTATTGTTTGATATTCTTCTTTAGGCCAATTCATTTTATTTTACTAAGCTATTTCTGAAGTCACAGTGCCCTTGTTAATTTTGTCAGGCAAGTAATGTGTCCAGCTAAAAATGCTTCCTTTGATTCTAAGGAAGCTAAGAATGGTCAGGGAACTTAGGCCAATGAAATGTAGGCAGAAGTCTGTTCAGTAGAGTTCCCAGAAAGCTTTTTGCTTTTCTAATTGAAAAACTGATGGTGGTAGTGGTGGTGTTATGGTGGTGGTGTTAGACAGACTCAACTGGTACAGCCTTTTCTCTCTCATCTTTCCCTTCTTCCTGCCTGGAATCAGGGTGCAATGCCTAGAGTACACAACCATTTTGAGGCCATGAGCATAAAAGCCTCATGCCAAGGAAGAAAACAGTAAGTTAGAAGGAGACTGGATCTTTCATAATATTCTTGGACTGTTGTAGCCACGCGTTCCGGGAAACAAACTCACTCAGAAGGATACTGCAGATAGTGGAGTGCAGTTTATTACCCCGGCGGGCCCAAGGCAGAGTCTCCTCTTAGCCAAGGACCCCGACCAGCATTTGTGAAAATCTTTTATACCCAACGTGTACGGGTCCGAACTCACCACCCCAAATTCCTTGAGACTTACATAAACAAAGAAAGGGTAAATACAATCACAATAATCTCATCATTTACATGTTATGTGTTCAAACAGTTAAACAACTGGCCAATAATCAGTAAGCCCAGGGTTACACTCCAATAGGTACAGAAAAATTTATGGCCTGTCCAGAGACAGGGGTGATTAGGGTATGTTTTCTCTTAGGCGATGAGTAACCTGGATAAGATCTTCAAGGTCCCCCTGTCCAGAGGGTGTCTTGTCCTTTTATTGTCATTTCCATAGGCACTAAGCACAGAGTTTAGAGTCCATTGGAGAGGCAGCTGAGCATGACCAGCATGAACAGGCCTAAGATGGAGTCCAGGTCCTGTGAATTCCCTCTTCAGGACAGCTGCACTAGCCTTGAGCTGCAGCTACCCACAAATCTTGATGATTTAAAAAAATTAACCCCTTACTTAAATTTAAGTTACTGATGCTTGAGTTTTCAGTTATTTGAAGCCAAATGCATCCCAATTTATACATTTGAGTTTGATGGGCTGCTTTTCCCCCCTACGTTAATTCAAGTAAATAGTTTTTCAAATTAAATTGTTTGGGGGTACCATGTGAAATTAACATATAAAAAAGAGGAAGGTGATACTTTTAGAAATTCTGACCTAATAGGGTCATTATTTTATTTAGCCTTTTAGAATTTATTAAGATTTTCCTCCATGATTCTTTTCTTTTTTTACATTTTGGCTATTTTGGGTTTTCGTTGTGGGTTGGGGGTTAGTTGCCCTGCGACATATGGGATTTTACTTCCTCAACCAGGGATCAAACCTGTGTCCCCTGCACTGGAAGGCAGATTCTAAACCACTGGACCACCAAAGAAGTCTCTATGATTCTTTTATTTAATCTCCACTGCAACTCCATGAGGGCTCCCTAGTTGTAAAGAATCCGCCTGCCAACGAGGGAGACATGGGTTCGATCCCTGGGTCAGGAAGATCCCCTAGAGGAGGAAACGGCAACCCACTCCAGTATTCTTGCCTGGAAAATCCCACGGACAGAGGAGCCTGGTGGGCTACAGTCCATGGGGCCGCAAAGAGTCGGACACAACTGAGCAACTGAGCACACACATGCAACTCTGTGAAGTAGACAAGACATTCTATTGTCCACCTGCTATAAATGACTGGATGGATGCAGCTGAGAGGTGTTAGTGCTTTGCTAAGGAGCTCAGAGCTGGCAGGAAGGGAAGCCAGGAGAATCTTACAATGTTAACATCACAAATGTTGATTAAGTATGAGGCGACAGACACTGTGAATACAATGGAGAATAAGCTACATAAACACAGTCTCTGTCCCTAGAATAACAGGAAGAACAAACATTGAAGCAAACGATGGCAACTAATATGAACAATGGTATAAAGAAAACCTAGAGGTCAGAGAAAGCCTGAAAGAGAGTCTCTGTCTTAATTTGGTGGCCCCCCAAAGCAGATCACAGCTCAGAGTTGTCTCACTGGGATGAGAAGCTGGAGTATTTACTTACCACTGGTTTCCCTTGCTAATTGAGAGCAGCATCAGCTCCCCAGCCTCTGACCTGTCCCATGGATGGGACAAAGCCCCTCAGGCAGGCATTTGGAAGACACACTTGTACCAAATGTGTGCAGATGACCCCAGTGTGGGCGGAGGTACACAGACTGGCAATGACTGTCACAGTCACCTAATCTCTTTTTTGCCACTTAATGGTGCCATCTGACGATATGAGACAGTTAAGACAGGCTGACTTAATGCTAAAAATGCCTAAATAGCTTGACATTTGACCTGCTGGCTCATCACAAGGCTAACCCAGGTTGAACCAAAATCCAATAGTGAGGCTTCAATTCAAGGCAAGATCAGAACATACTCCTTTATTCAACCTCCTCAGGAACCCAGCCTCCCTGTGAGGGACCAGGGAACCAGCAGCCGATTTCCAACTTCGCCTGGGCTTCCTGCGGTGCGTGCTTCTGTCCTCGCTGACACACCGAATGTTCTCCCCCAAATTATTTCTGAGTTCTCCTGGCAGCGGCTCTACCTCCCCCGCCTCCCCTCCCCTCTCCCTTTGGCAGATCTGTGTTATAAAATAAGAGGCTCGGGATTATGTCTGTCTGACAACTGAAGAATGAGCAACGGAGCAGATGCAGAGTCTTACAAATCCCGTGAATTATACATGGCCATCTGCAGCCTCGAGCAGTCCAGGATTTCCACCCCACACCACGGCGTTCCATATGGAGTCATATGTTTTTAGTACTGGAGCCATGCTGTCAACGTCCAGCAATCCGTCATGTGGCACATGTGTGATGCAAGCGCCCAAATAAATGTTACCAGGCCCAGGAGTGCTGAGCCGAGGAGCGTGGTGGCTCTCACCGCCTTGTCTTCTCAGAAGGGCAGTTGCTTATACAGTTTTTTGAAATTTTAACAAAATATTAAATACATACTAAATCTCTTTATCACTTTGTAGTGCAAACTTCCGACTCTCCACCTCAAAAATGTCCTAAGAGAGCCTGATTTAAAAATAAAATGTGAGAAGTCACTAGAGTTAAGTTTCACGCTGGTGGATTCTAACGCATTCATTGAGGATGGAGTCCTGGTTGCCACGGCCTTCTTGATGAGACCTGGGCGCCTCCTGCGTGGTCAGCCTGAATTCACATGTCCCCACGCTGGCTGAGCTGATTGGCTCAGGCTGGGGCTCCACCTAATGGCTGGGCCAATCAGATGCTCTCATTCAGGGGATTCAGGGCCACTACTCAGACTGTAGTGGGAACTTAAAAAGAGGAAATTTGGGGCAGTGGATAAGGCTTGTTGAGCCATGTGCATGAGGAGAGAATCTGGGCTAGGGATAGGGAAGGAAGGAGAATGAATGAATGAATATGCCAGTCCCTTGTTGTTACTTTCCTTCTTCCCTGAGCTACCCTCCTGTCCCTGTGTCTAAATTTTCCTGGCACAAGGGCTGTTTTTTGGTTGAATATTTGTGGCGAGATTGAAGAAACCTGTTCAAGATCTCTGGGTCAATCAGCCAAAAACAATGGTGTATCTGAACAGGCGGTCTTTGCCTCCAAGCTGGGAGAAGCAAGGGATGTAAAGTATAGTGGTATATACTTTATACCACTATAAAGTATAGGGCACTCTGAAGGGAGTTCTGAAGAGAAGACACCTTTACTGGGCCTGGGTAACCTTTCTTTAGAAACATCACGGACGTCCAAGGAATTGAGAAAGTGATCCACCTCTTTGTTGTTCTAGTAACAAGAACATTTGAGTCTTGTGCGGTTTTGCAAATACCAACTTTATATCCATAGGGGATGCCTTTGTCTGGCCTCACTGACATTTTTTTGCCCCCTTCTGGTGACAGCACTCTGATTTTTTCCTTTGGGAGACCACCCCTCTTCCAGTCAGTGTATGTGATTTCACTGGACTGAAGATCTCATCTTAACCCAGGCTCAGCCCATTAGAATTACAGTAACGGTTTTAGGAAGGAACCTTTAGTCTAGTCTGGACCAATGAGAGTTGGCCTGAGACTTCTGCTGAGACTATTAGGAAAGAAATACTGTCTTTCTACAGGAGTCACAGAGCTGGTAAGCTGTAAGCTTGGAGATGCTGTGGCCACTTTTGCCACTGGGAGAGGAGAAAGAGTCAGTACAAAAGAAAGGAGGGAGAAGAGATGGGAAGCAGATGGAAAGAGGAGTGGATGACAGCAGAAGAGGGAGAGATGGATAAAGTTCGGATGACACAGTGTAAAGTCTGGATCCAGCTCTGCCTGAAGTCCTTCCCAGTGGTACTTCTCATTTACATAAGTCAATAAATCCCTTTATTTATGTAAGCCATTGAGTATTATAGTTCTGTCAATTGCGAACAATGGAGTCATGAGTAATGCAACATCCTATACATCCTGAACCAGCACTACTTCCCTAAAGCTAAAGAAAGGGGAGACTTTGGGAATAACCAGAGGATAGAGGGTTTCCTGGAGAGACTAGTGAAGACAGTGGTTGGAGGGATGGAAGGAGAACCAGGCTGGGTCAATATGATGTGAGACTGAACCTTGAGGGCTCTCCCACATCATCAAGAAGCTGTTTCAGTAACTTCTGCCTCTTACACATGTGGATAAATGCCCAGAGGGTGTAAAAACAGGTTCTCATGGCCCTGGGGAATCTCTGTTCCTATGACAGCAACAGCTGAGAAAACAGAGAAAGACTTTTGTAGGCATCTCAGGAATCAGGACCAGGCTCAAAGGCCCCAAGCCTTTTGGTTAAGATACACCTAGATTTGAATTTCAGTCCCACCACTTCCAGCCCTGTTTCCTGGGCAAGCCCTTCACCCCTCTAAGCCTCAGCCCCCACATCTGCAGAATGGGGTGATGAGGGAACCCATCTTGTGGGGGCATGGTGAGGTATAAGAGAAACATAGTACCATCACCTTGGCTACACATATCATTGAGGGGGCACTGGAGGTGATTATAAGTTGGGAAGAGATGAACAGTTTTTAATAGTTTTTTTATTGTTAAGATTATTATTTGCTTTTGGCAAGTGATACTGGTTTTCCATTAATGGCAGTGATCTAAAGTTCCTTTTTAAAATAAGTTTATTAAATAAACAGAGGACTAATTTGAAGAAAAACATTAAGCCAAAAAGTAGTACAAATGACACTTTCAAAATATGTGTGCTGTGTGTGCTGTGCTTAGTCACTCAGTCATGTCTGACTCTTTGTGACCCCATGGACTGTAGTCTGCCAGGTTCCTCCATCCATGGGATTTTCCAGGTAAGAATACTGGAGTGGGTTGCCATAACCTCCTCCAGGGGCTCTTCTCAACCCAGGGATCAAACCAAGGTTTCCCACACTGCAGGCAGATTCTTTACCATCTGAGCCACCAGGGAAGCCCTTGTAGGGAAACTCAAATGACCACTTTGAGGAACACTGAGATAATGTCTGATGCCTGGCACACAGTAGGTGTTCACTAAAAGTGCATAGATTGAGATGAGATAGCGTCTGACCCTGACTGCAGGCAGCCAGGCCTTGACTAGATGGAAGGTGCAAAGAGACAGAAGATACAAGAAGAATATGACCCTATGGGGTAGATGCTCTGATGCCTCATAAAGTGCTAGCTATACAGTAGATAATTCAAAGTGGTTCTTAAAAGAAAGTATGAATCTCAAAGGAAATGATTCTGCAAGGAGTCAGCCCTAGGGAAAGCCCTGGCACTTGCAACAGTGAATTCTAATCCCCTCTCTGGGTCTGGAAAGTTTCCCACCTCAATGCCTGACCCCTCTTGACAGCTGTCATCACATCCAGTGTGTAGGAGGAAGCCCCAGGCAGAGTCCTGCATGATGAGTGCTTTTAGCTGCTGCAGGAGGTCACAGGGACTGACTCAAGTCAGGTCATCTTCCTGCTGGAAACTGGAGACAGAGTCTCCCCTAGAGGGAGTGGTTGAAGGGGTCCCAAACTTAGATGGTTTTTAGGAGGACAGACAGGGAAAGTAAATGAATAAAGCTGTCAGATGTGAAACAATGATCCCTGGGAGTGGTTTCTCATCAGACGGGGCATGTTCCCCATCCAAGGTGACAAATTCACTGAGTTGCTTCAGATCACATGAGATCCTGTATGTAAATGTTTGGCACCATGCCTGTTACCCCGATGGTGCTCAAGAAATGGTAGCTATCCGTGAGATGCTACCTCACACTGGTCAGAATGGTCATCATTAAAAAAATTTACAAATAACAAATGCTGGAGAGGGTGTGGAGGAAAGAGAACCCTCCTACACTGTTGGTGGGAATGTAAATTTGTGCAGCCACTGTGGAAAACAGTAAAGATGTTCCTCAAAAAATTGAAAACAGAGTTGCCATATGACCCAGCAATCTCAATCCTGGGCATATACTCAGACAAAAATATAATTGAAAAAGATACAGGCACCCCTATGTTCATAGTAGTGATATTTACAATACTCAAGATATGGGTAATGGACAAGAAATGTCCATGGACAGATCGATGGATTAAAAAGATGTTTTATGTATGCATACACACACACACCAGGGTTCTCTGGTGGCTCAGTGGTAAAGAATCCACTTGTCAATGCAGGAGACTTGGGTTCAATCTCTAGGTCAGGAAGCTCCCCTGAAGAAGGAATAGCAACCCACTCCAGTATTTTTGCCTGGGAAATCTCATGGACAGAGGAGCCTGGCAGACTACAGTCTGTGGAGAAGCAGAGTCAGACACAACATAGAGACTAAAATGATAACAACAACACACAATGGAATATTACTCAGCCATAAAAAAGAGTGAAATATGTCACTTGTACCTGTTGGTTGGTGCGAATGTAACTGCAGTTTCAGACTGTGAATTTTAAATTATTATAACTTGGCTCAAATACATCTTTATTAATCAAAATAGGAACCATTACAATCAGCAACACATTTTTGCCAATGAGAAATAAGTTTATTTATCCCTATAGCATAAAAATCCATGTTCTGGGATTTGACAAACTCTTGGAAAGCATTTTCTGCCTATTGCTTGTTGTGGAAGTGCTTCCCCTGCAAAAATTTGTCAAGATGCTTGAGTGATAGTCAGTTGGGGAGAAGTCAGGTGAATATGGCAGATGAGGCAAAACTTCATAACTCAAGTCATTCAACTTTTGAAGCCCTGCTTGTGTTACCTGCAGTAGGGTGTTGTTGTGGAGAATTGGGCACATTCTGTTGACCAATATCGGCTGCAGGCATTGCAGTTTTCAGTGCATCTCATCGATTTGCTGAGCATATTTCTCAGATTTCATGGTTTTGCCAGGATTCAGAAAGCTGTAGTGGATCAGAGCAGCCGCAGACCATCAAAAACTGACCATGACCTTTTCTTGGTGCAAGTTTGGCTCTGGGAAGTGCTTTGGAGCTTCTTCTCAGTCCAACCAATGAGCTGGTCATTGCCACCTGTTGTATAAAATCTGCTTTTTGTAGCACATCACAGTCTGATTGAGAAATGATTCCCTGTTGTTTCTGTACAACAAGAGAAGACGACACTTCAAAATGATGATATTTTTGATTTGCGGTCAGCTTATGAGGCACCCACTTATCAAGCTTTTTCACCTTTCCAATTTGCTTTAAATGCTGAACAATCATAGAATGGTCAAAGTTGAGTTCTTTGGCAACTCTCAGTTAGTTGTTGTCAACTTCCAAAGGCCGGCCACAGCACTCTTCATCTTCAAGGCTCTCATATCCTTTGCAAACCTTCTTGAACCACCGCTGCACTGGACATTCCTTAGCAGTTTCTGGGCCAAATGTGTTGTTGATGCTGCTTTATGACCCGTTTTGAACTTGAATAAGAAAATAGCTTGAATTTGCTTTTCATCTAACATCATTTTCCTAGTCCAAAATAAACATAAATAGAAAGTAATGTCATTAGCAAAAAAAACACATAAAGCAAGAAATGTACATTAAATGTGCATTAAAATGATGTATAACATAACCACATTTATTTAAGAATGCATTCCAACATCAAATGGCAAATTTCAGTGATGAAAAACCGCAATTACTTTTGCACCAACCTAAACCATGGGTGGACCTAGAGCAAAGTAAGTCAGACAGAGAAAGACAAATATCATATGATATCACTTCTACATGGAACTTAAAATGACACAAACAAATTTCTCTATGAACCAGAAACACAGAGAACAGAATTGTGTTGCCATATAAATAGCTAAGTTATTTTGCTGTACACCATAAACTAACATAACATTGTAAATCATCTGTTCAGTTCAGTTCAGTTCAGTCGCTCAGTCATGTCTAACTCTTTGCAACCCCATGGACTGCAGCACGCCAGGCTTCCCTGTCCATCACCAACTCCCGGAGCTTGCTCAAACTCATGTCCATCACGTCGGTGATGCCATCCAACCATCTCATCCTCTGTCGTCCCCTTCTCCTCCTGCCTTCAATCTTTCCCAGCATCAGGGTCTTTTCAAATGACTTGGTTCTTCACATCAGGGGGCCAAAGGATTGGAGTTTCAGCCTCAGCATCAGTCTTCCCAATGAATATTCAGGAATGATTTCCTTTAGGATGGACTGGTTTGCTCTCCTCAAAGATCAAGGGACTCTCAAGAGTCTTCTCCAACACCACAGTTCAAAAGCATCAGTTCTTCAGTGCTCACCTTTCTTTGTAGTCCAACCATGGCTTTGACTAGATGGACCGTTTTGGGCAAAGTAATGTCTCTGCCTTTTATTGTGCTGTCTAGGTTGGTCACAGCTTTTCTTCCAAGGAGCAACTGTCTTTTAATTTCATGGCTGCAGTCACCACCTGCAGTGATTTTGGAGCCCAAGAAAAAAAATCTGTCACTGTTTCCATTGCTTTCCAGTATATTTGCCATGAAGTAATGGGATCGGATGCCATGATCTTTGTTTTTTGAATGTTGAGTTTTAAGCCAGTTTTTCACTCTCCTCTTTCACTTTCAACAAGAGGCTCTTTAGTTCTTCTTCACTTTCTGCCATAAGGGTGGTGTCATCTGCATATCTGAGGTGATTGATATTTCTCCTGGCAATCTTGATTCCAGCTTGTGCTTCATCTAGCCCAGCATTTCACATGATGTACTCTGCATATAAGTTAAATAAGCAGGGGACAATATACAGCCTTGATGTACTCCTTTCTCAATTTGGAACCAGTCTGTTGTTCCATGTCTGGTTCTAACTGTTGTTTCCTGACCTGCATATAGATTTCTCAGGAGATAGTTAAGGTGTTCTGGTATTCCCATATCTTTCAGAATTTTCCACAGTTCGTTGTGATCCACACAGTCAAAGGCTTTGGTATCGTCAATAAAGCAGAAGTAGATGTTTTTCTGGAACTCTCTTGCTTTTTCGATGATCCAATGGGTGTTGGCAATTTGATCTCGGGTTCCTCTGCCTTTTCCAAGTCCAGCTTGAACATCTGGAAGTTCACAGTTCATGTACTATTGAAGCCTGGCTTGGAGAATTTTGAGCATTACTTTGGAAGTGTGTGAGATGAGGGCAATTGTGTGATTGTTTGAACATTCTTTGGCATTGCCTAATCATTTGTACTTCAATTAAAAAAGAAATAAATGGTAGCCATGATTACTGTTGCTTATTCATCAGTCTACAGAACCAAAGACTGCCCTATCCTAAGAAAATTTAATGCCCTGTTGATTTCCTGACTCTAGCCCCCAAAGGAAACTGGGGAAAAGTGGAAGGAGAGGCCACTTTTTAAGTGTTGAAAGTCAGTTCTTCAAGAGTTAAGAGATCAGGGTGAGGAAGGGTAGGACAGAGACCACAGTAAATTCTAAGGATTGGTCCACTCAACACATACCCTAAACTCCTTCAGGTTGCCTTTCTACTATGTAGAGGCTGAAAAACTGAAAAAGAAAATCTTCCACTTTCTCAGATGCCTCTGCAGTTGACAGAGGTCACAAGATACAATTCTGGCTGATGACATATCAGAAATCTGCTGGGGATTTCTGTGAAGGGCTTTGCCACCTACCCTCTTCCTGGAACAAAGATGTTATTGATGACTTGAAGAGCTACAGCAGCCATTTTGCAGTCATGAGGGAATGGGGAAAAAAAATCTGACCTAATGCTGTTGAGTCACTTAACTAACTTCTTACCTCTAGACCCCTGGCTATAAACAATAATTTAAAAGTTGTATTTTACATTACCAGCATTTGGGTCATCTGTTACTTGCTATCATGTGTAATCTGAACATATATAAGGACTGTTTGATTTTTTTCATCAGTGTATCAGCAATGTTTTGATAAACATTAAAATGAAAAATAGGTAACCAGAATGTTTAGAACTGGTTACCTATTTGTAACCAGTGTGCAGGGATTTCTTGGCACACAAATGGTCTTCATCATTTTTGGTCAAGGCCCAGTTCCCTTTCTAGTCCTATAACTCCTGGGCCAAGTCCCCACAGTCTTCAAATACCTCTTTGGCAGTTAGGGGAGAATACTGAAGATGCAATAGTCTCCTTGATAATTCTCATTGCACTTTGAATCTTGACATTTATAGATTTTTTTACCTAATGCTGTAAATTAAGATAATTGTGCTGAGGTCCAATTAATTCAGTTAACTTTCCAGAACAAATACAAGCCAAAGCTTGACAACAGGGTGGAAGCCTGAGCTCCTTTCCATTGCTTACTCCCTTCTTTCTGATAAAGCTACTGCATGAAGGTCTCAAGAATACTTTTTGAATTTTCCTCTGCTCTATCTCTATTTCATTAAATAGAGGTGAAACCAAACAGTCAAGAATCATCCTTGACAACTCCCTTGTCTACTCTATCC
Source organism: Antilocapra americana (assembly GCA_007570785.1). Classification (NCBI taxonomy): domain Eukaryota; kingdom Metazoa; phylum Chordata; class Mammalia; order Artiodactyla; family Antilocapridae; genus Antilocapra; species Antilocapra americana. The sequence continues at coordinate 6,618,587 of ML663006.1, forward strand.
ACAAGCCCTACCTATTAATATTTTGGGCTTCCCTGTAGCTCCGTTGGTAATGAATCTGCTTGCAATGAGGAAGAGCTGGGTTCGCTCCCCAGTTGGGAAGATCCCCTGGAGAAAGGAAAGCCTACCCACTCCAGTATTGTGGCCTAGAGAATTCCACGGACTATATAGTCCATGGGGTGGCAAAGAGTTGGACACAACTGAGCGATTTCACCTCTACTCATTAATATTTTCCTTGAAATCTCTCAAGGCCATCTCCTTTCCATCTCCCCTGCTACCACCCTGCTCTAAGATGCCATGAATAAGTTGATGCTATCCTCTATTCAAAACCCTCCAGGAGCTCCTTTCACTCAACATGAAGGGCAACAGCCTACCAGGCCTCATGTGATCTGGTCCCATGTGACCTCTGCAGCCTCTCTCCTCCACTCTTTCCCTCACTCTCCCCATTTCAGCCCCATATGTGAAAGGCCCCCTCCTACCCCAGGACCTTTCCTTGGAATACTCTCCTACATACCCATCCTCACACGTTTTCTTTCTTTCCCAGTCCTCCCAACTCCACTCATCCTTTGGCACTAACTCAATCCTTCCCTCCAGGAAGTCCCCCTGGATTCCCATTGTTATATAATGAGAGCTTCCTAAGAGTAGGATCCAACATTCCCTATTGTAGACCCAGCATTTCAATAGTTCTTGACACATAGCAGATGCTCAATAGATGTTTGTTGAATAAATAAATTAATATTGGTAAGTTTATCACAAACTTATAAGTACAAGGGGCAATGAGGGCTTTAAGCACAGCTGTGTTTAGAGTGAGAGACTACCCTCCAAGGCAGCCCAAACGTACTCTGTTAGGAATGTCTTGGATTCAAGTAACAGTAGATTAACAAAGGAAACCAAAAATTTAGAGTTGGAAAACTATTCTCCACAGGGCAAGTTTGTGGCCCCAGTGAGTTTTTGAAAATTAAGTTTTACTGGGACAGAGTCACATCCACTTGTTAACATACTGTCTAAGGCTGATTTTGTAATTCAATAGAGTTGAATGATTATCAATAGAGACCATATGGCCTGCAAATTAAAATATTATATGGTCCTTTACAGACAACATTTGCCAAACCTTGGCTAAAAGAACAAGGGGTGATTTTTCTCATGTAACAAGAAATCTGGAAGAGGAGGTTTTCAGGGTTGGTTTGGTGACTGGGAAAAATTCAGGGCACTGGGTTAGTGTCTCTGTTATTCTCTCAGTCTTGCCCTCGTGGTCACAGTATAGCTGCCACAACTCCAAGCATCACATCCTCACACAATTGCATTAGAGGAGGAAATAACTGAGAGTTTAGGATGGAGAAATTCCCCTATAAAATGCTTTCCTCTTTTTAGGAAAGAAACTGTCTCAGAATCCCCAAGAAGTTGTCCTGAGCAAGGAAGAAAAGAGGGGTAAACTGTCAGTAGGTAACCACAATGTCTACTATAATTTTCCCTCCCACAATTGTTTCTCTTACATGTGACCAACTGGCATTCAGGTCAAGTGTGGAAACATGGTAAACTGAGGCACCTTTCTTTTCCTTAGAAGCACCAAAAATCCCATCCTTTATTAGTACATTATATCTGTCAGTTGTTGAATGCTTATTCTGTGTCTGACATCACTTCAAGCACTTGATCGTCCCTTATTCCAACCCTATGAGGAAGGTATAATTATTACCATTTCACAGGGGAGGCTACAGAGGCACAGAAAGGTCAATTCACTGGCTTGAGATCACTCAGCTCATGGTATGTGGCAGAGTTAAGATTCAGCAGAGTCAAGTTTCAAACCAGCAGTGTGACTCCAGAACAACCTACCGTTACCACTCCAAATGGCCAGAGCCAGTCCCCGGAATCCAGGGAGGGAGTTCTTTTGACTGTAAGCCAGGAGGGGGCACATCCCGTTTTGCCTTAAGGACAACTTTTACTTGTCAGGAGGTAACAGACTGAGGTACTATCCACTTTGGGGCAACCAAACAGCCAACAGAAAAATGACCCATAAACTCAAGATAGAGCACAGGCGTCCTCTGTGGATTCTGCCCCACTTTACATCTCTCCCTTAATTAATTAATAAAGCCCCGAGCTTCTCTCCACCTCACTGCTTCCCACCCTCCCCAACTCTGCCAAGATGCTGTCTTTCCTCCCTGAAGCCCAACCCCATACTGTTCTCTGGCCTCTGCAGTTGCTCCTCTCGTGGAGCCGGCTAAAGAGGGAGACTGGACAGGAGGTGCCGGCTGGATTGTGGAGCCCTTAAAATGAAGGCTCTGTCTCACTGAATCTCAGTTTGTGAAGTCTTTATGCCAAGCCTGATTTCTGCTTCAGATTCACCCAAAAGGCAGAGGTTCCAAAGAGAAGAACAGAAGAACAGGGTCAAGTTCAAAAATGGGGTTCTGAGCTCTAGCTAAGGGCACATTCTCTCCAGATTTCTATTTGGGGGCATACCATCCATGAACAGACTAATTCCAGGCTTACAATGTGTAGGAGAGAGCTGAGGCCCTACATTCAGACAGATCAGTCCCAGCCCACGAATTCCTGGCCAAGGCATCTGAATCTCTTTGCTTCAATTCCCTCTTCTATAAAACAGAAATAATCGCAGAAACTGGATGTTTGGGAGTTACATGACAAGATGAAATCACTTAGCACAGAGCATGGTACAAAGTATTGGGGTTACTGTCATTGAAATCATTATGACTGTTTTGTGACTCTCCAGGACACTTAGCAGACTGCCCTTGGAGAAGCAGCAAACAATAGGAGCTAAGAACACAGGCTCTGAATCCAGTCTCTGTGGTTTTAAATACTGTCTCTATCATTTGTCAGCTGCGTGACCTTGGGCAAGTCACTCTACCTCTCCGTGTCTTAGTTGGTCCATCTTGAAAATGGTAATGATAATAGTACCCACTTCACAAAGTTGTTGTAAGGATTAAACAAGACAAGTAAAAGAATAGCACCTGCACAGAGCTAGTACTTAACGACTGTAAACTATTATTTTCTGACACTCAGTGACTTTTCAGTATATGAAAAATCATTCTTTCGATCAGTGGTGAGCTAGTAAGAACCAACTCTCCTTTACATAGAACGTATCTTTGTACGTAAGGTTTTTATATTTGCTTGCTTTGGATTTTTTTGGTCATACTGAGCAGCATGCCAAACTTCCCAAACCAGGGATCGAACCCATGCCCCCTGCCCTGGAAGTGCAGAGTCTTAACCACTAGACCACCAGGGAAATCCTATACATAAGCTCTTTTATCATGAATTTTTACTAATATAAAAAAGTACAGAAAAAATCTACTAATATTTATAATAAATACTAAATTCTGTAATAAATAATAAATAAATAGGAAAATTTCATTGATTTTTGCCAAACTATATCCATCAGCCATCTGAGATTGCTAGTCAATCACGCTTTGACAAATGAAGTTGCACCTCAACCGTGAGTGCAGTTCTGAGGTGAATGCTGGTTGATTTTCATTTACATTCATGAGTAAGGTGAAAGTGAAACAATGAAGATGTAAGTTAGGACTTCACTTGCCTGTGGACAATGTGAGCAACTTCTTTGCTCAACTGAATAATAGTTCTTGAACCCTGCGAGAATATTTCTGCCAATATTTAGGGTTATTCACAAAGAAATGGGTACAACTCAACACACTTTAAAGTTTAATCTGCATTAACACTTTGTTCATCTCTTTATTAGGGAGAGATAATCAACTACACAAAGCCCTAAGTTGTAGCAATTGCCAATTTCCATGGTATAAATATTCCCACCATGGCCTAATTCATGCCACCACTGCAAAGCCACTGAATGTGGACTTTAACACCATTACACAGCAGTTCTACCACACAGGTACAATAGACCAAATGAGCATAGATAATAGCAAAATGTATAAAATAATTAGGAAATGATGAGTACTGCATATTTATTACCTGTTTTTAATTGAATCTATTTGAGTGTGAGATTATATAATGTAATTTAAAATAATTGCTGTGTTTAACAACCAGCATGCAGAATTTCTGAAAATTTTATGATCAGCTTTCATGAGCCAGTATGCACAATCTGCAGCATCCCACTGATTTTGATACCTAAGTTCCCAGGGGAAGTCTCAAGAAAGATGAAATGAGGAAATGCATTAAATAATTATTGGGCATGAGTGGATTTTTTGGTTTGTTTAGCATAAAGAAAAGAATTTCATAAATGAAGTGTTTCCCTACTATGTTAGTTAGATTCTGTTTTCCAACGGTGGCCACAAAAATGTCTCCTAGTGCCAAATGCTCATCTAGAATCTTGTCACTCCTTTATCAAGAGGTGGAGTCAGGGGACTTCCCTGGTGGTTAAGAATCTGCCTGCCAATGCAGGGGACAGAGGTTAAATCCCTGGTCCTAGAAGATTCTATATGCCATGGGGAAACTAAGCCCATGCATCACAACTATTGAGCCCACGCTCTAGAGCCTGCGCATCGCAACTGCTGAAGCCCGAGTGCCTAGAGCTGATGCTTTGCAACAAGAGAAGACACTACAGTGAGAAGCCCGTGTACCACAACTAGAGAACAGCTCCCACTTGCCAAACCAGAGAAAGCCAGCATGCAGCAATGAAGACCCAGCACAGCCAAAAATAATAAAATAAATTAAAAATAAATAAAGCCAACCTTATTTTTTTTTTAAAAAAAAAGAAGTGGAGTCAGGGACTTCCTTGGTGGTCCAGTGATTAAGACTCTGCACTTCTACTGCAGGGGGCTTAGGCTCCATCCCTGGTCAGGGAACTAAGATCCCACCTGCTGAGTTGGTGCAATTAAAAAATAAATATAAATTAAAATAAAAAATTTTTTAAAGGGTGGAGTCAATGTCCCATCTCCTACCCTGACCCCTTGAACTTTGATGAGCTTGTGATGACCTGGATCAATACAGAATAGTGGAAATGGCTTCCACTAATATGTCATTTTCAAGACTAGGTCACAAAAGATGGTGCAGCCTCTTCCTTGTGAGCTGAAACACTCACCCTTGAGCCTTCAGCTGCCATGCTGTGAGGAAGACCCAACCAACCTGGGCAGAGAAACCATAAGGAGAAGTCCTGGGACTCCATAATGAGAGATGCTTGGCCAGCATTCAGCTGCCTTTAGTTCCACTTGACTCAACTGCACCAGAGCCTCTGAGCCCAAACCACACAGCTGAGACCTTCCCAGGGCCTTGGAGCTACTAAAAGTCTATGCAGCTTTGAGGAGGATGTCAGAGGGAGTTAAGAAAAATGTTATTAGAAACCGGAGGAAAGGGAAACCTTACATGCTGGCAGGAAGTCTGTCATCTGCAGAAATGTGGAAACTAACAAACATGTGTAATGAACTCAGAGATACAGAAGGATACTGAAAGTGTCATCTGGCTTTTTCTTGCCACCTACGATAAAATGCAGAAGGAGAGAGATGACTAAAGAACAAACTATTACATAGAAAGGAGTCAGGACCTGCTGGGCTCACAAGCAAAACTTTTTCTCATTCCCAGCCTCTCCCGACGGCAAAAAATTATCCAACTGAGAAAAGACCTGAGGCTTTTATTACCTGATTTCAAGACTTACTATAAAGCTACAGGAATCAAGACAGTGTGGTATTGGTGAAAGGACAGACACATAGATCAATGGAACAGAATAGCGAGCCCAGAAATAGACCCACTCATATATGGTCAATTGATTTTCAACCAAGGTGCAAAGGCAATTCAATAGAGAAACGATAGCTTTTTCAACAAGTAGTGCTAGAACAAGTGGACATCTGTATGCAAAAAAAAAAAAAAAGAGAGAAAGAGAGAAAAGAGAAAAAGAGAGAGCCTTGGCTCATATCTAACTACCTATACAAAAATTAACTTGAAATGGATCATAGACTGAAATATAAAACCTAAAACTATGAAACGTCTAGGCGATGACACTGGAGAAAATTTTTGTGACTTGAGTGAAGCAAAGATTTCTTTGGACACAAAAACACAAACTGTGAATAAAAAGCTGATAAGTGGGACTTCATCAAAACTTAAAACTCCAAACCCTTTCAAAGACACCATTTAGAAAATGGGGCTTCCCAGGTGGCACAGTGGTAGAGAATCCACCTACCAATACAGAAAACACCAGAAATGCAGGTTTGATCCCTGGGTCAGGAAGATCCCCTGGAAAAGGAAATGGCAACCTGCGCCATTTCTTGCCTGGAAAATTCCATTAACTGTCCCCTGGCAGGCTACAGTCCATATAGTCCCAAAGAGTTGGACGTGACTGAGCACACACAGCAGCAACACAATAGGAAAATAAAAAGCCAAGAAGCTACTACATACAGGGAGAAAATATTTGCAAAACATCAGTCTTAAAAAGGACTGTTATTTAGGAGAAGTAGATTTTTACAAAAAATTCTCAAAAGTCAATCTGAAAAAAAAATTAAATCTTATTATAAAACAAACACTGATTTAGAATGGGCAAAAGACTATCTGTTCTTCACTGAATTGTCTTTGCCCCTTTGTAAAACACCAGTAGTCCATTATATATGTGGATCTATTTCTAGACTCTATTTGGCTTTCATTGATCTATGTATGGATGTGAGAGTTGGACTATAAAGAGAGGTGGACTATAAAGAGAGGTGAGCACCAAAGAATTGATGCTTTTGAACTGTGGTGTTGGAGAAGACTCTTGAGAGTCCCTTGGACTGCGGGGAGATCCAACAAGTCCATCCTAAAGGAGATCAGTCCTGGGAGTTCATTGGAAGGACTGATGTTGAAGCTGAAACTCCAATAGTTTGGCCAATACTGCAATACTCATGTGAAGAGCTGACTCATTGGAAAAGACCCTGATGCTGGGAAAGATTGAGGGCAGGAGGAGAAGGGGATGACAGAAGATGAGACGGCTGGATGGCATCATTGACTCGAAGGACATGGGTCTGGGTGGACTCAGGGAGTTGGTGATGGACAGGGAGGTCTGGAGTGCTGCGGTTCATGGGGTCACAAAGATTTGGACACGACTGAGCGACTGAACTGAACTGAATTGATCTATTTTGCTTATCTTTGTACCAATATCACACTGTTCTGAAAACTGTTTTGTGGTTGTTTAGTCACTAAGTTGTGTGACTCTTTTTCAGCTCCATAGACTGTAGCCCACCAGCCTCCTCTGTCCATGAGATTTTCCAGGTAAGAATACTGGAGTGAGTTGCCATTTCCTTATCCAGGGGATCTTTCAACCAGGGGATCAAACTCTTGGCTCTTGCTGCATCTCCTGTGTTATAGGCAGATTCTTTACCACTGAGTCACTGGAGAAGACCCCTGAAAACTATAATTTTAAAATAAGTCTTAAAATCAGGTGGTGTTAGTTCTCCCACTTTATTATTATTTTTCAGTGTTGTTTTGGCTTATCCAGGTCCTTTGCATTTCCATATGAATTTTAGAATCAGCTTGTCAATTTTCACAAAAAGTCTTGCTGGAATTTTGATCCAGACTGCATTAAATCTATAATTTCAATTTTAAAAAACTGATATCTCAAAAATATTGAGCAATCTGACTCATGAATAAGCGCTCTCTCTCCATATACTTAGAAGGAAATGGCAACCCACCCCAGTATTCTCGCCTGGAGAATCCCAGGGACAGAGGAGCCTGGTGGGCTGCTGTCTATGGGGTCGCACAGAGTTGGACACGACTGACGTGACTGGAGTCAGCAGCAGCTCCATTTATTTAGATTTTCTTTAATTTCTCTCAGTGGTGTTTTGAGGTTTCCAGTCTACAACTCTTATACATCTTTTGCCAGGTTTATCCCTAAATATTTATTATTTTTAATGCTATTATAAATGGAATTTTTAAAAGTCCAATTTCTAATTGTTCATTTCCTGCATATAGAAATGCAATTAATCTTTGTATAATCATCTTGTATTTTTCAAACTTTCTAAACTCATTTACTAGTTCTAGTAGCTTTTTTGGAGATTCCGTCAGATTTTTCTACACAGATGATCATGTTATCTGTAAATTTTAATTCTTTTTTCCCAATATAATGTTCTCTATTTCTTTTCCTTGTCTTATCAAAGTGTCTATAACCTCCAGTACAATGCTGAACAGAAACCATGAGAGCAGACATTCTATACCTTGCCCCACAAAAACATTAACTCAAAATGGTTCACAGACCTAAATATAAAACTAAAAAAAATCCTGAAAAACAAGAAAATATTGTGACCTTTGGATTAAGCAAATATTACATAGAGATAATACCAAAAGCATAAGCCATTTTAAAAAGTGGTAAATGGCACTTCATCAAAATTCAAAATTTCTACTCCTTGAATAATACTGTTAGGAGAATGAAAACACAAGCTACAGATGGGGAGAAAATATTTGCAAGTCACATATCTGATAAACAGTTTGTATTTGCAATATACAAAGAACTCTCAAAACTAAATAATAAGAAAATAAAAAATCAATTTTTAAATAGGTGAAAGATACGAACATACATTTTTACCAAAAGAGACAAACAGATGGAAAATAAGCATGTGAGCAGATACTCAGCATCACTAGTTATGAAAATGCAAATTAAAACCACACTGAGGCACCACTATATACCTATTCAGTCAGTTCAGTTCAGTTCAGTTGCTCAGTCATGTCAGACTCTTTGCGACCTCATGAATTGCAACATACCAGGCCTCCTTGTCCATCATCAACTCCCTGAGTCCACCCAAACCCATGTCCATCGAGTCAGTGATGCCATCCAGCCATCTCATCTTCTGTCATCCCCTTCTCCTCCTGCCCTCAATCCTTCCCAGCATCAGGGTCTTTGCCAATGAGTCAGCTCTTCGCAGGAGGTGGCCAAAGTATTGCAGTTTCAGCTTCAACATCAGTCCTTCCAACAAACACCCAGGACTGATCTCCCTTAGGATGGACTTGTTGGATCTCCTTGCAGTCCAAGGGACTCTCAAGAGTCTTCTCCAACACCACAGTTCAAAAGCATCAATTCTTTGGCACTCAGCCTTTTTCACCATCCAACTCTCACATCCATACATGACTACTGGAAAAACCGTAGCCTTGCCTAGACGGACCTTTGTTGGCAAAGTAATGTCTCTCCTTTTCAATATGCTATCTAGGTTGGTCATAACTTTCCTTCCAAGGAGTAAGCGTCTTTTAATTTCATGGATGCAATCACCATCTGCAGTGATTTTGGAGCCCAAAAAAATAAAGTCAGCCACTGTTTCCACTGTTTCCCCATCTATTTCCCATGAAGTGATGGGACCAGATGCCATGATCTTGGTTTTCTGAGTGTTGAGCCAATTTTTCACTCTCCTCTTTCACTTTCATCAAGAGGCTCTTTAGTTGTTTTTTACTTTCTGCCATAAGGGTGGTGTTGTTTGCATATCTGAGGTTATTGATATTTCTCCCAGCAATCTTGATTCCAGCTTGTGCTTCCTCCAGCCCAGCATTTCTCATGATGTACTCTGCATATAAGTTAAATAAGCAGGGTGACAATATACAGCCTTGATGTACTCCTTTTCCTATCTGGAACCAGTCTGTTGTTCCATGTCCAGTTCTAACTGTTGCTTCCTGACCTGCATACAGGTTTCTCAAGAGGCAGGTCAGGCGGTCTGGTATTCCTGTCTCTTTCAGAATTTTCCTCAGCTTCTTGTGATCCACACAGTCAAAGGCTTTGGCCTAGTCAAAAGCCTTGGATAGTCAAATAGTCCCTGGACAGGGAGGCCTGGCGTGCTGCGATTCATGGGGTTGCAAAGAGTCAGACATGACTGAGCGACTGAACTGAATATTCCATTGTGTCCATTCGTCTGCCAATGGACATCTAGATTGCTTCCATGTCCTAGCTATTGTAAACAGTGCTTCGATGAACATTGGGGTACACGTGCCTCTTTCAATTCTGGTTTCCTCAGTGTGTATGCCCAGCAGTGGGATTGGTGGGTCATATGGCAGTTCTATTTCAGTTTTTAAGAAATCTCCATACTGTTCTCCATAGTGGCTATATTAGCTTGCATTCCCACCAACAGTGTAAGAGGGTTCCCTTTTCTCCATACTCTCTCTAGCATTTTTTTTAATATTATTTATTTATTTATTTTCTTTACATTATCGTGTTGGTTTTGCCATACATTGACATGAATCCACCATGGGTATACATGTATTCCCCTTCCAGAACCCCCTTCCCACCTCCCTCCCGATTCCATCTCTCTGGGTCATCCTGGTGCACCAGCCCTGAGCACCCTGTATCAAGCATCAAACCTGGGCTGGCGATTGATTTCACATATGATAATTTACATGTTTCAATCCAGCATTATTGTTTGTAGACTTTTTGATAGCAGCCATTCTGACCGACATGAGATGGTATCTAGTTGTGGTTTTGATATGCATTTCTCTGATAATGAGTGATGTTGAGCATCTTTTCATGTGTTTGTTAGCCATCTGTATGTCTTCTTTGGAGAAACGTCTGTTTAGTTCTTTGGCTCATTTTTTGATCAGGTCGTTTATTTTTCTGGAATTGAGCTGCATGAACTGCTTGTATATTTTTGAGGTTAATTGTTTGTCTGTTGCTTCACTGGCTATTATTTTCTCCCATTCTGAAGGCTGTCTTTTCACCTTGCTTATAGTTTCCTTTGTTGTGCAAAAGCATTTAATTTTAATTAGGTCCCATTTATTTATTTTTGTTTTTATTTCCATTACTCTGGGTGGTGAGTCATAGAGGATCCTGTTGTGATTTATGTCAGAGAGTGTTTTGCCTATGTTTTCCTCTAGGAGTTTTATAATTTCTGGTATTACATTTATATCTTTGATCCATTTTGAATTTATTTTTGTGTATGGTGTTAAAAAGTGTTCTAGCTTCATTCTTGTACAAGTGGTTGACCAGTTTTCCCAGCACCACTTGTTAAAGAGATCATCTTCTCTCCATTGTATAGTCTTGCCTCCTTTGTCAAAGATAAGGTGTCCATAGGTGCATGGATTTATCTCTGGGCTTTCTATTTTGTTCCAATGATCTATATTTCTCTTTGTGCCAGTACCATACTGTCTTGATGACTGTAGCTTTATAGTATAGTCTGAAGTCAAGCAGGTTGATTCCTCCAGTTTCAGTCTTCTTTCTCAAGATTGCTTTGGTTATTCAAGGATTTTTGTATTTCCATACAAATTGTGAAGTTATTTGCTCTAGTTCTCTGAAAAATACCATTGGTAGCTTGATAGGGATTGCAATGAATCTATAGACTGTCTTGGGTTGTATACTCATGTTCACTATATTGATTCTTCTGATCCATGAACACGGTGTACTTTTCCATCTATTTGTGTCAGCTTTGATTTCTTTCATCAGTGTTTTATAGTTTTCTATGTATAGGCCTTTTGTTTCTTTACGTAGGTTTATTCCTAAGTATTTTATTCTTTTCACTGCAATGGTGAATGGAATTGTTTCCTTAATTTCTCTTTCTGTTTTCTCATTGTTAGTGTATAGGAATGGAAGGGATTTCTGGGTGTTAATTTTACATCCTGAAACTTTACTACATTCATTGATTAGCTCTAGTAATTTTCTGGTGGTGTCTTTAGGGTTTTCTATGTAGAGGATCATGTCATCTGCAAACAGTGAGAGTTCTTTTCCAATCTGGATTCCTTTTATTTCTTTTTCTTCTCTGATTGCTGTGGCTAAAACTTCCAAAACTATGTTGAATAGTAGTGCTGAGAGTGGGCACTCAGTCTTACTCCTGACTTTAGGTGAAATGCTTTCAGTTTTTCATCATTGAGGATAATGTTTGCTGTGGGCTTATCATATATGTCTTTTACTATGTTGAGATATGTTCCTTCTATGACTGCTTTCTGGAGGGTTTTAATGATAAATGGATGTTGAATTTCGTCAAAGGCTTTCTCTGCATCTATTGAGATAATATTATGGTTTTTGTCTTTCAATTTGTTAATGTGGTGTATCACATTGATTGATTTGCTAATATTGAAGAATCCTTGCATCCCTGGGATAAAGCCCAGTTGGTCATGATGTATGATCTTTTTAATATGTTGCTGGATTCTGTTTGCCAGAATTTTGTTAAGGATTTTTGCATCTATGTTCATCAGTGATATTAGTCTGTAGTTTTCTTTTTTTGTGGCATCTTTGTCTGGTTTTGGTATTAGGCTGATGGTGGCCTCACAAAATGAGTTTGGAAGTTTACCTTTCTCTGCAATTTTCTGGAAGAGTTTGAGTAGGATATTGTCATTGCTTTTCTTCTAAGGAGCAAGGGTCTTTTAATTTTGTGGCTGCAGTCACCATCTGCAGTGATTTTGAAGCCAAAGAAAATAAAATCTGTCACTGTTTCCATTGTTTCCCCATCTATTTGCAATGAAGTGATGGGACTGGATACCATGATCTTACTTTTATGAATGTTGAGTTTTAAGCAGCTTTCATCAAGAGGCTCTTTAGTTCCTCTTCACTTTCTGCCATAACAGTGGCATCATCTGCCTATCTGAGGTTATTGATATTTCTCCTGGCAATCTTGATTCCAGCTTGTGCTTCATCCAGCATGGCATTTTGCCTGATGTACTCTGCATGTAAGTTAAATAAACAGGGTGACAATATACAGCCTTGATGTACTCCTTTCCCAATTTGGAACTCATCCATTGTTCTATGTCTGTTTCTAATTGTTGCTTCTTAACCTGCATACAGATTTTGCAGGAGGCAGGTAAGGTGGTCTGGTATAACCATCTCTTGAAGAATTTTCCACAGTTTTCTGTGATCTGGTAAGACACCAGAAAGGTATAAGGCAGTGCCTTACAGAGGCTTTCATGCAGACAAAAGTCCCTCTATGGATCTATAGGCCATGCCTCACAGATGCTCTCATTTGTACAATAGGTTCCTGAGAATTTTAAGGCTTCTATAGTAGTGTCAATGGGAGTCCAAGGTAGAAAGGGTTTATTTAGAAGAGATTTGTTGTTTGGTTTTTCCTTAATAGCACAAAACTCAAGATTCATAGAAAACCCACAAAGTTGTGCTTTTTTTTTTTTTAATAAATTGTGCTGGTGGAAGTAGTACCAGCTAAGACTAAAAGGAACAGAGACAGTGCAAAATGAAATGGATCTTTTGAGTCCCTAGACTTCTGTAAGTAGAAAGCAAGCTGAGAAAACCACTCAGCTGTATTTTATGGGGGAAAGGGACACACAGAATCATATCCAGGGAGCAATACTGGGTCGTAATCAAGAAATTGGCAAAATTTGCCAAAATTTGCCCAGTTGGATTCAGAATATCTGTGCATCAATGATTGCTTTATACCTCCCATTGTCTCCCTCTTTGAATGGGAGAATTTCTGTCAATTATCCTATGCCCTCAGTTCCACTGGATGTTGGATATGGGAGGCAGACAAATTGCTCTTTAGTTCACAGGTCTTCAAGTCAAGAGGAAAGGTCTTCAAGGAGCTCTATACACATCATTGTATCCAAGGAGCCTTATCTGTACCTGGACCTGACCAGATAATAAGATCCTGGGTCATGGTATTGAGCCTGATTCTGTAATGGCATAAAACTTTGGGAGGTCTTGGAAGGGTAAATCTTGCATACAGGAGGGAAACAAATTGTTGTGGCCAGAGAGCCGACTTGGACTATTGTATTTCTTAAAAATGGCAGCAACAATACATTCCCCAGTCCATATGCTCTTCTGGAACTTTCAATGTCTCCATCAAGAGGTAGAATCTAGAGACTTCCTTGGTGGTCCAGTAGCTAAGACTCCATGCTTCAATGCAGGGGGGCTTGGGTTTGATCCATGGTCGGGGAACTAGATCCCACATGCCACAACTAAAGATTCTGCATGCCACAATGAAGACTGAATATCCTGAGTGCTGTAACTAACACCCAACAGAGACAAATAAAAAATTTTTTTTAAAGAAAGAAAGAGGCCACCATTTGTCAGTGGTCTCAAAATACATTTTTTTTAAAAAGGTGGAATCTATATTCAATCCCCCAGAACTCAGATTGGGCTTCATGATTGCCCAAGCCAAAATGACAGCAAAAATGACACTGTATTACTGCTGAGGATAAGCCACAAAAATACCATACATTTCTGCCTTGATTTCTTGGGATGCTCACTCCTGATATCCAGCCACCATGCTGTGAGGAAGCCCAAGTAGCCTTTGAAGAGGTTCACATGAAAAAGAACCAAAATTCTCACTCCACTATCCTGGCTGAGATCCCAGAACCAACAATTAACACCAAAACACCCATATGAGTGTATCATCTTAGAAGTGGCTATTCCCATCTCCACTTGAGCTGCCTCAGCTGAAGCCCCATGGAGCAGAGACAAGCTGAGTCCTGTCCAAATTGCTGATTCATGAGCAAAATAAATGATTATTGTTTTCTCAAGGCACCAAGTCGTGGGTACTTTGTTACACAGTAACAAACTTTGTCAGGAGCAAAGAGGTTAGCCAAGAAAATATGAAGCATGAATACAGACATTGCTTCAGCCAACTATGCTCTGCCATGGTCTTATGTCAAGTACATGGAGCATCTCTTGCTTCTGGCAGTAGGAATTCTCTGCCTCCACAACCTTTCTTATTGCTTTGACTTTAGGGTTCTTTATATACTACTTTTAAATACTTCTGGGTAAGGTCTCTGTTTATCCATTACTGTGTAACAAACTAACCCATAACTTGGGGGCTCCACAAAATTTATGGCCTATACTACTTTTTAAAAAAGCCAATGTCGTGAAAGACAGTGAGGAATTATTCCAAATTAAATAAAAATTGAATGAACTATATGACCCAGAATTTTGTTTTGCTATAGCAGACACTATTGGAAAAACTGACAAAATTTGAATATGATCTGTATAGTAGACAGTACTTTTGCATCAATGCTAATTTCCTTATTTTAATCATTGTTCTATGGTTATATAAAAGAATGCTCTTGTTTTTAGGATATGTGTGCTGAAGTATTTAAGGATAATGGAACATCACGGCTGAAAGTCTCAAAGAGAAAATGATAATAAAATGTTAATGTTTGGGGAATCTGGGTAAAGGATATATAGCAATTCTTTATTTAGTTATTGAAAGAAAAGCCTGAAAATATGTCAAAATAGAATTTTAATTTTAAATATAAAAAAGAGAAAGACTGAGAGAAGAATACTTTAAAATGTACAATTTCTGCATGTGAAAAAAAGTCATAAAGTTAAAAGGCAAAGTTAATAGTTAAGGTCATTCCCTTCTGGGTGTATATGCAAAATAACTGAAAGTAGGGACTCAGACACATTTGTATACCATGTTCGAGGCAGCATTACTTACAACAGACAAAAGGTGAAAACAACTCAAGTGTTCATTGACAGATGAGTGGATAAACAAAATGTGGTATATGCACATGATCAAATATTAGCCAGCCTTTAAAAGGAAGCCCTGACACATGCTACAAGAAGAATGAACCTTGATGACACTATGCTAAGTGAAATAATCCTGTCAACAAAAGGATAAGTATGGTATGATTCCACTTACATGAGGGTCCTAGAGTAGTCAAGTTCATAGAGACACAATGAAGTCACCAGAGGCTGGGGCAGTAGGGAAACTGGGAGTTAGTGTCTGATAGGCATAGAGTTTCAATTTGGAATGATGAAAAGGTTCTGGAGATGGATGGGGATGGTCGTTGCATAACAACGTGAATGTACTTAATGCCACTGAACTGTACACTTAAAATGGTTAAAATGGTAAATTTTATGTAATGTGTATTTTACCACAATGAAAATGAAATAAAATAACAAAGACAATTAGAAAACTGGAAAAATATTTGTAATATATTTGCAAACATAACTGCAGTATATTGTCAGTTCTTTTTAGCATGGGAAAATGATAGAAACATGCAATGCCAAATAAGAAGAAGGATGAAGGAGAGGAGAAATACAAAATGGCCAAACAGCACTTTGGAAATATATTCAATCTCTCAAGTAAGCGGTTTTAGTGAGTACATGGGATAATATCATATACAGCTGGTGAGTGTGTAAATGAGCATCTTTCTGGAAAGCAATTTGGTTCTATGCATCATATCTTTTTAAAAAGTACCCTACAATTGCACTACTGGGAATTAATTCTAAAGAAGTAGTCAGATAAGATACAAGGATAGCAACACAGAATGGCTTATATACAGACAAAAATTTGAATCAACATAGAGATCCAGGAAGAGGGGGGCTGTAGATGAATGCTGGTACATCCATGGACTACAGTGCAACCTTTAAAAATGATGACATTCTGCTATATTTATTGACATGCAGAGGTGTTCATGACATATTTTAAGTGTAAAAAAATGCAGAATAAGAAGCAATATGTTTAGTGTGGGGGCGGGGGGTGCATGTGTCTGAATACATTAGAAGCCGAGAAGAAATGTTAGCTTTGCTCATTTCTGGCTGGGGGAACTCCAGATACTTTCTTCTTCTTTATACTTGTCTGCATTTTCTAATTTTTTATTTTTAGCTATGAGCATATATTACTTCTATCAGAAAATTTTAGAAAGACCTTTTTTTCACAACTACAGAAAAGCACAGATGTGGTCCTGGTTGGAAACAAAAGATGCTGTTATGAATCCCACTGCTGTTCTCATCTGGGGATCTCAAAACACATCACAAAACATCTGCTGAGGTCTTTGCAGACCCTGAAGACGTCTTGGTCAAAGTCACCCTGCCTGGGAGTCTCCTGGAGGAGAGTCCCGGATCCCTGTCCTTCCACAGAGCCGGCTCATGGACATTCCTGAGGCCCTCCATCACCTGGAGCAAGTCAGCCAAGTTCCTGAGGACCCGGGCTCTCATTTACAGCCCACTCCATTGCTTATCAGGGCGCTGGGCTCCGGCTGGAGCATCTGCTTCAGCTCTTTCCCCTGCCATTCATGCCTCAAGCCGGTGACACACGACAGCCCTGAGGAGAGATGGTCACATCATGGCCCCCAGATGCCAATCTTCTCTGGGCAGAGTCTGATTCTCTGCTGTCTGGATACTGGACTTCTGGGCCCTGGTAAAGCTGGGAGTCCCCATCCTGGACATCTGGGGTATCTCCTCAAGGATGCTGCAGGAGAAGCTTGGCTCAGGGACCCAGAAAACGGGGTACATCCCAGAGCAGGTTCTTATTTGCCACATGTGGGTTATGAGTTATGCAACCTGACTGGTGGCCTTTTCCTTCCATTTCTTTGCCTGTAAAAGGGGTACACTGGACTCCTCTCTAGTTTTGCACACAGATGAATTAGCAACAATGATAGAAATAATATTGATAAGGATTATTTTAGCTACTACTTTCCAAGAACCTACTATGTACCCAGCCCCGTGCAATATACTTCCAGATTTCAATCAGCTCATCTTCACAATGTCATGAGATGGGGCTTGTAACTGTATCCACTTGACAGATGAGGAATCTAAGACTCTAAGAGGTTAAAGGAGTGGCCCTTACCTCGCAGCTAGGAGGCAGTGCAGTGTAGGCTGAAGCTTCAGCTGCCTGTCTCCTGATTCCATGCTGGGACCGCATTCTGCTCTGCCCTTCCTCTCCCTACCTCTGGTTTGTTTCTTCCTTTTGTTCCTCCTCCCTGACTGAGCAACCCTAAAGTGAAGCACTGTCCTAGGCATGCAGAAGGTGCAGGGTGGGGGCGGGGGGGGTCTGTTGATATCTGTGTACCCTCCTGCCCTCAAGGAGGCTGCAGACTAGAGCCTGCAGACAACGAAGCCTTCCATCCTTCATTGTTTATAAGAGCATAACAAAGGGCTGTCCATCCACATGGAACCACATAAACAACTCACAGCTTTTGTGCAGTGGAAATCTCTGCAGCCATTACCAAGGACAAAATAACCGCTCAGAGAACAATATCTAAGATATGGTGTTAAGCGTAGTAAGCAAGAATGGAAAGGAAGGTTTCAAGTGAGCCCATCTGATTTTTTAAAAATGTGTAACATCTTAATTCGATTGATTGATTATTGTTATGACAGTATTCTTTTCAGTGAGGTAAAATTCACACAACAGAATATTAACCACTTTAAAATGGAAAATTTGGTAGCATTAGCACATTCATAGCATTGTGCAACCCCTGCCTCTATCTACTTCCCAAACATTTTCATCACCCCAAAAGGAAACCCTGTTCCCATTAAATAGTCACTCTCTTTTACCTCCTCCTCCAACCCCTGGCAACCAATAACCTGCTTTCTGTCTCTTTAGGTTAATGTATTCTGGATATTTCACAGAAAAGGAATCATGCAATTCGTGGCCTGTGTCTGGCTTATTTCACTTCATGTAATGTTTTCAAGGTTGGTTCATGCCATAGCAGGTATCAGAACTTTATTGTTTTTTACAGCTGAATAATATTCCACTTTCTGGGTAGGGCTGTTTGCTCATTTATCAGTTGAAGGACATGTGTTTTTTCCCCACCTTTTGGCAACTGTGAATAATGCTGCTATGAATGTTTGTGTATAAGATTTTCTCTGGGGGACTTCCCTGCTGGTCCAGTGGCTAAGACTCTGAGCCGCCAATACAGGGGGGCCAGGGTTCAATTCCTGGTCCGGGAACTAGATCCCACATGCTGCAACTAAGACCTGGCACAGCCCAATAAATAAATAATTTAAAAAAAAAAAGATTTTCTCTGAGTCCCTGTTTTCAATTTCTTTGGGTATACATCTAGGAGTAGAATTGCTGGGTCACAGAGAAATTCTGTTTAACTTTTTGAGCAACTGCCAAACTATTTTCCACAGTGACTGTCCCATTCTATTCCCATCAGCAATGTGCAAGGGTTTCCATTTCTCCATATTCTTGCCAGTACTTTTATTTTCTGCTTTTTCTTTATAGCTATTCTAATGACTATAAAGCAGTATCATTTCCCTAGTGACTAATGACACTGAATATCTTTCCATGTATTTGTTGGCCATTTGTATACCCTCTTTGGAGAAGTGTCTAGTCAAATCTTTTGACCATTTTTAATTGGATTATTTGTCATTTTGTTGTTGAGCTGTAAGAATTCTCCATTTAGGTTTTAAGGACATGCCTGTCTGTGTATGTCCCTTCATTCAAAGCATTCATAAATGTTTATCAAGCACCTACTAAAGATCAGTTACTGTACAGTGGTAGACAAGACAGTTAAAGATGCTTGCTTAGAGACTTCCTTGGTGGTCCACAGGTTAAGAATCCACCTTCTAATGCATGAGACGCAGGTTCAATCCCTAGTCAGGGAACCAAGATCCCACATGCTGCAGGGCAACTAAGCCTTTGTGCAGCAGCTAGAAAGAATCTTTGTGCTGCAACTAAGACCCGCTGTGGCTATAAATAAATAAACAGTATTTCTTTTAAGATGCTTGCTTATAAGGAGCTTCTGGTCTGATAGGGAAGACAGAAAAAAAGGAAGCAAATAAATAAAACAAGATCTATTCAGATTGTGGTAAGTGCTAAGGATAAAGTGAAGTGGGGTGATGGAAGAGACTGGGAGAATAATTTCTTTACTCAGTGTGGCCAGGGAGACCTCTCTCTCAGGAGGGGACATTTGAGTTGAGACAGAGAGAGAACAAAGAGCTAAAATCTGGGGTAAGGGCTCAGGCAATGAGAAGAGCTGGTGCAAAGGCCCTGAGGCCAAATGAGTTTGCTATATTTGAAGAACAGCAGGAAGGCCAGTGTGGCTGGAGCAGAGTGGGCATGGGGAAGAAAGATGTGTGGATAAAATCAGAGTTGTGGATGGGGGCTGGAGCACCTCTTAAATCTGGACAAAAGCTGGACACATAAAATAGATTGTGGCAACTTCTGTGGTGATATGGACCTTCCCTTTCTACTGTACAGATTCCTCTTGTGTTGTTTTTATTAAAAGCAAATATTACTTTTGTGAGAAAAAATATTATAAAGAGCAATGCATGCCCAATATAGAAAATTTTAATATAGAATCACATAAAGAAGAAAATAAAATAAAAACTACCCAGATGGCCAGCCCCTAGAGATAAGCCCTCTGGTAGGGATTTTATTTCTCCTCAGAAAAGGCAATTTCATATCAAACAGCATGTCTTTCAGCCTCTGTAAGTTGCCCTGAAACCCTCAGAAAGGCCCTCTTAAGAAACAACCAGGTCTCACATATAAAAGCTTTCAAAGTATGTACAATCTTCAGTCCAGCATTTCCACTTGTAGAAGCACATCTTAATGAAATAATTGGATGACTGGACAATGTAAAAATGTTACAAGAATGGTGACTATGTTGCTATTTATAACTGAGAAAAACGGAAAACAGTCTAAATGCCCATTAAAGGGGGAAATGGTTGAATAAAATATGGGACATCCATACAATGGGACATTCAATAGCTGTTACAATAATGAATCGATATTTATTGACAAGGAATGGTCTTCTGATTGTATTATAAAGCAAATAAATGGTTATAAAACTTTATGTATGGAATGACCCCCATTTGTTTTATTTATACATAGGGGTATATACCTACATATGTATTTATACATTCCCTGGTGGCTCAGATGGTAAAGAATCTGCCTGCAATGCAGGAGACCCAGGTTTGATCCCTGGGTTGGGAAGAACCCCTGGAGAAGGGACTGGAAACCCACTCCAATATTCTTGCCTGGAGAATTCCATGGACAGAGGAGTCTGGTAAGCTACAGTCCATAGGGTCACAAAGAGTCGGACATGACCAAGTGACTAATGCTTTCACTGTATGCTTAAAAGTAGACCGTAAAAATATATATCAACATGTTAAATTGTTATCTCTGAGTAAGGAAATTACAAGTGATATTTTTCATTATCTAATTTTTCCACAGTAAGTGTATATTACTTTTACTTTCAAAACTAAATAACATCCTAGCTCTTTACCACCTCAGGGCCTTGTCCTGACAGGTCCCGCTGCCCAGAATATTCTTCCCCAGGCATCCTCCGTTTCTTCAAGTCTTTGCAGAGATGTCATTTTCTCAAGCAGCCTTCCAGACCATTTTAACTTGCCCCCATACACCACTCTCTTGCCTCTTAACTTGCTATATTTCCCTTTTATTTCATAGAACTTATCAACTTCTAACCGAATTTGTAATTTGCTTATTTGTTACACTTATCATCTATGATCGCTCATCCCCCACCCTCAGCCAACAGGTCAGCTCCAGGAGGTAAAAAATTTTTTGCCTGTTTTTTCCCCTGTTGATTCCCAGAGCCTAGAACAGGGCTTGGAGCAGAGTGGGAGCTCAATAAATACTTGAGGAAAGAATGAAATATAAGCAAGCAAGTGGTTTTCCTGCACAGATACTTTTGTCCTTGCCCTTCTGGTTTTCAGAAGTGGTATGGATGAGACATTTGGCAAGCCTAGTAAAGGACTGGAGGGAGAAAAGATGTCCTCTCCCTTTCCACATTCCTGCATCCCTCACTTGCCTGAGAGCAGGAGTAGCTGCGCTGAGCCCTAACGTAGCACCGCCCCCTGCCGGGAAGTTTGAAGAACTGCAGAGCTCTGCTGTGAGCCCAGACACGTTTGAAAAATGGTGAAACCTGAGAGTTTGGAAGAAACCAGGTAGAAAAGTTACGGGGTGAAGCCCCCATGTTTTCCTCTGGCAACCAGATAAACCCGTGGAGGCCTTTTTTAGGCTGGAAAAGGGGTTGCGAAGGAAATGGGGTTCACTTTCTCAGCAGTGGGGTCCTGAGGAGTCCTGAGTCAGGCAGAGTTTCTCTCTCACAGTGGAAGGATTGCTCCTGATGAGAAATTTGGCTCAGACTGACCTTAGTGGATGGGCTTCCCTGGTGGCTCAGTGGTAAAGAATCAGTGCAGGAGACGCAGGTTCGAACCCTGGGTCAGGAAGATCCCCTGGAGAAGGGAATGGCAACCCACTCCAGCATTCTTGCCTGGGAAATCCCATGGACAGAGGAGCCTGGCAAGCTACAGTCCAGGGGTTTGCAAATATTCAGACACAACTGAGCAACTAAACCATGACGACCTTGGTGGATATCAGCCATAATTCAACGTCAACGCTCCAGGGATTTTTTTTTTTCTGGCTTTCCTGGAGTTAGTTCAAGTACAGGGTTTTTCTCAGGTTTTGTGTTTACCATGTGGTCTTTTTGTCCAACCACCCCAAAAAAGGAGAACTTCAAATCCAGTTTTTACTCAGACCTTAAATGAAGGCACAAGTTCAGTTACAGAAAGCGGAAATGAAATGGTCAAGTTTGCTTACTGGCTTAGCATTTTTATGGAGCAGTTACCTCTAGCCAGGCAGGGTTCTAGGTCCTGGGTATACAGCAGAGAAAAAAACAGGAATCTCAGCCGTCACAGGGTTGATATTCTGGGGAGGGGACAGATGCTTCACCCAGAAATAAATTTGAATACCTAATTTAAAACTGTGCTAAGTGCTCTGAAAGAGAATATGATAAAGAAGAGAAATGGGATAGACTTTGATTTGGGGAAATCCACACAAGAACAAGATATTTAAATTTGAATTCTGCTGCCAATAGTCAGGGGCCATCTGGGGGCCTCAGTCTTTCAACCTTGGCAAAATACCTCCCCAGAGAACAGTATATTTGCTCATTTTAGTAACTGTTTGCTCTACAGCACAGAGTATCGCAAAGCGGTCTAGGATCAGAATCCTGGCTTCAAACTCTGGCTCTGCTCTCTTCTTATCCACCCCCGACCCAGCACCATAGAACAGGGGAATTAGTTCCCTGACCAGGGATTGAACCTGTGTCCCTGAAGTGGAAGTGCAGATCTCAACCACTGGATGATCAGGAAAGTCCCTGCCATCTTCTTTAATTTCTACTTTTTTGGTCCCATAGAGTTATAATTATAAGGACTTAATAAGATAGAAATACAGCTACTGATACAGTACCTGGCAAGTAGTCAGTATTTTAAAAAATACCAATTGTAAGTGTTAAAGGCTCTGAGAAGTTCTGCAACTGAGAAACCTTTTTTTTTTTTAGTTTACCACCTTCACTAACTTTAAAAAATATTTATTTATTATTTGCTTGAACCAGGTCTTTGTTATGGGCACATGAGACCATTGTTGTTGTTGTTTAATATTTACTCTTTTTCTTAAACTTTTTGTTTTGTATTGGGGTATAGCTGAATAAGTGTTGTGATAGTTTCAGGTGAACAGCAAAGGGACTCCACCATACATACACACATACATATTTCCATTCTTCCCCAAACTCTCCTCCCATTCAGGCTGCCACATAACGTTGAGCAGAGTTCCCTATGCTATACAGTAGATCCTTGTTAGTTATCTATTTTAAAAATAGCTGTGTGTATATGTCCCAAACTCCCTAACTATCCCTTCCCCCAGCACCAGGGATCAAACCTGTGTCCCCTGCATTTAGAAAGTGGAATCTAAGTCACCAAACCACCAAGGAAGTCCCTTTAACATCTAGTTAAAGATGAAACCTCTTTAACTAGATTCATTCTTTGGCTATAGAAAATTTTTGTTATATTTTGTATTCCATTATATATTTTGGGGAAAAATAATTTCAGCTTTTTTGGAAGAAGTGGCAAGCAGACATTCTTCACTGCCTTACCCCAAATCATGTGCCATCTTTTTTCTTGCTAACAAAACTCTAAGTTCAGGATTTGACCAAAGACAAAATAGTCCTCCAATGGTTTAAGCTCCTGCTAATGGTCTTCTGCAATCCAAAGTACACCTCATGCGTCCAGGGGCCCCAGGTCTCTGTTCAGAACTAAGATCAACCTGGTTTTCTCCATTTGTATTAATACCTGCATGTTCACCTTAGGACAGTCTCTGGGCATTGTTATAGACAGAACCGTTTCCTTCCGAGGCCTGTTCCCTTTGTAAAACCATGACTCACTTCAGAGACTCTTGTTGGCCTCACACCTTCATTCCAGAGCGGATTCCAGGATCCATTCCCCTTTGTCTTCTTCATCTCTCCTGTCTATTTTTGTCCTTTGTAAAAAGCCCTGGCCCCTGGCCGGGATATAGAAATATTAGTACACACTCCCCCTTAATCCCGTAGGCTCCTCTTCCCTTGTCCAAAGTCACCCAAGAAAAGAGGGCAAACTTAGCTTTCTCTGACTTTTCCTGGGGAAACAAGTGCTCCATTGTGTGTCCCAACCCTCAAACTCTCCTATTCTCCTCATGACATGTAACTCAAGGACCTTCTTTCTGTCTCAGAGGATGAATAGCAGATACCTGGCATGCAGCATGCATACACAACTCCCTAATCCAGCACCCAAGGCAGACATTGCTAATCAATCACGGTACTCTTTTTTTATTAAGCCAGGATCGCATGCTCAATTGAAGTTGATAGGCGAGACCCTTAACCCCTCTGACATGGATGGTGGGGAGGGATAAAGAGCAATGTCCACACTCAACTCAAATAAGATTCCTCTGATACCTGTCACTGTGATACTCTTGGTGAGCCAGAGGGGACCCACCTTGCCTGAAGTCTTCCTTTTTTTTTTTTTTTTAAGTCTTTCTTTTAAAAATATTTATTTTTTTCACCACAACATGTAGACTCTTTAGTTGTAGCATGTGGGAATCTAGTTCCCTGACCAGGGATTGAATCTGGGCCCCCTGCATTCAGAGCTTGGAGTCTCAGTCACTGGACCATCAGGGAAGTCTCTGGCCTGAAGTCTTGACAGAACGGGTGTGAGGACCACAGACTTCAGCCTCCAGAGACGCTGCATAGGAAGTCTGTCCAGACCTTTTACACATGTGTTCTGGACTCACTCTAAGACCATCCTCAGTCCCTTTGAATTCAGTTCCATGGAACAAGTCTACAGTCATCACCTACTTTGTGCCAGGACTGAGGGCCCTGGAAAGATGAATGAATCCTGGTTTCCAATCTGGAAGGTCCTGGAGAAAGACAGAGACTAACAGAATGATAAGCCAATGCAGTGAATGCTGCAATAGAGCATTCAGCAAATATTGACCGAGTGCCTACTATGTGCAAGGCACTGTGCTGAGTTCCATGGGAAGATGGTCAGCAAGATAGACATGGTCTCTACGTCGTAGAGCTACAGCCCAAGCAGGGAGTCAGCGCTTGTCAAATAATCAGACAGAGGAGTGTGAAAAGTGACTGTGATAAGTGAGGGAGAGAGGATTCCAGTGCTAGCGATCTTCACCTGGGGCACTGGGGAAGAAGGAACAAGTTAGTTAAAGAATAAGTAACTGCTTGGTAGACTAGTGGCTCTCTAATGGAGACAGTTTTGGACCCACCCCCAGGGAACACATGGCAATGTCAGGCAATGTGTCTTTAGGTATCTCTATGCATTTATTTGGCTGTGCTTGGTCTTAGTCACAGCATGTGAGTTTTTAATCTTTGTTGCAGTATGCATAATCTTTAGTTGCAGCATGCCAACTCTTACTTGGGGCATGTGGGATCTAGTTCCCTGACCAGGGATCAAACCTGGGGCCCTTTGCATTGCGAGCATGGAGTCTTAGCCACTGGACCCCCACAGAAGTCCCACCTGGCAATATCTTTAATTAATATGACTGGGTGGTATCTGGTGGGAAAAGGCCAGGGATGCTACTCAACATCCTCCAACCCACAGATCAGCCCCCAACAACAAAGAATTATCTGGCCCCACATGTGCAGAGTACATCATGAGAAATGCTGGGGTGGCTGAAGCACAAGCTGGAATTAAGATTTCTGGGAGAAATATCAATAACCTCAGATATGCAGATGATACCACCCTTACGGCAGAAAGTGAAGAGAAACTAAAGAGCCTCTTGATGGAAGTTAAAGAGGAGAGTTAAAAAGTTGGCTTAAAGCTCAACATTCAGAAAACTAAGATCATGGCATCTGGTGCCATCACTTTATGGGAAATAGATGGGGAAACAGTGGAAACAGTGGCTGACTTTATGTTGGGGGGCTCCAAAATCACTGCAGATGGTGATTGCAGCCATGAAATTAAAAGACGCTTACTCCTTGGAAGGAAAGTTATGACCAACCTAGACAGCATTTTAAAAAGCAGAGACATTACTTTGTCAACAAAGGTCCATCTAGTCAAGGCTATGGTTTTTCCAGTAGTCATGTATGGATGTGAGAGTTGGACTATAAGGAAAGCTGAGCACAGAAGAATTGATGCTTTTGAACTGTGGTGTTGGAGAAGACTCTTGAGAGTCCCTTGGACTGCAGGGAGATCCTAAAGGAAATCAATCCTGGGTGTTCATTGGAAGGATGGATGTTGAAGGTGAAACTCCAGTATTTTGGCCACCTGATGTGAAGAGCTGACTTATTTGAAAAGACCTTGATGTTGGGAAAGATTGAAGGCAGGAGGAGAAGGGGATGACAGAAGATGAGATGGTTAGATGGCATCACCGACTCAATGGACATGAGTTTGGGGTAAACTCTGGGAGCTGGTGATGGACAGGGAGGCCTGGCATGCTGTGGTTCATGGGGTCGTAAAGAGTCGGACACTACTGAGCGACTGAACTGAACTGGAATGTCAATAGTACTGATGACCTAACTATTCCTCACCTCTAACTATGTCAGAGAAGTCAAAGGTGTCAGTTCATCTCCCTTGCCATCTCCAACCGAGCATGGCCATCCTGGCTCACTGAGAGAGAGTGCTGTGATTGATTAGCAATGTCTGCCATGGGCACTGGATTAGAGAGTGGTGTATGCATGCCGTGTGCCATGTACTTGCTATTCCTGCTCTGCAGGTGTCCTCAGAGAACTGAGACAGAAAGAAAGTTCTAAGGCCATGCATGGTGACATTGAGAAACTCTGATCTAGATAAAGAGGGGAAGGAAGAAGGGTCCAGACAGATGGAAGAGTCTTTGTCCTAAGAGAGTGAGCAGCAATTTAAAAGAAGAGGTGGATATAACTGGTTTTGAAAAGGTTCCCCTCACTGCCATGTGGCAGTCTATGGAGAGTCAAGAACAGGAAGCAGGGAGTCTGTTGGAGTCATCCAGGTGAGTGGTCACAGGATTTGATCAGGACAGCTGTGCACACCTTGCAGGCCTGAGCTGAGGGAAGACCGAAGACTGGACATGAATTCATGGAAGAAGTTTTGAACTCTAGTTTCCATTTGGTGTTAGACATTCTAAATATTGAAGTAAGATTGTCTTTAGGATTAAATGACCATAGGACTGTCTTTTACCTAAAATGGGCAGAAAAGTCATGCACAGAAAACTCAACTTTTCATCCAAGGACAGGCATAGGTTACCCCAGAAAACAGGATTTAGGAAGACATTGAAAGGCAAAATCCAAGCTGTATTTTGTTCAGTGTTATCTTAATCAAGCTGAACAGTGCCCCATGAGATTGGTGTTCTTACCCACCCATTTCACAGATGCGAAAAGGGAGGTTCCACAAAGAAGAGCCACTTGCCCTCCAGGATCCAGGCAGCAAGCAGCAGAAGTGGCATTCTTTCCACTTGACTCCAAGTGTCCCTCCTTCCCCACAGCCAGGCCAGGAGACAGCAGGAGGAAAGACAGAGGATGGGTGGACTTCAGCATTCCTAGGCATCTGCATACTCTTCACTGGCAGAGAACCCATCTCTCCCAGTGTTGTTGTTGATGTTGTTTAGCTGCTAAGTCATGCCCAACTCTTTGTGACCACAAGGACTATAGCCCAAAAGACTCCTCTGTCCATGCAATTTCCCAGGCAAGAATACTGGAGTGGGTTGCCATTTCCTTCTCCAGGGGATCTTTCTGACCCAGGGATCCAACCTGTGTCTCCTGCATTGACAGGCGGCTTCCTTACCACTGAGCTACCTGGGAAAGCTCCATCTCTCCTATCCTCATAATAATTCTCAAGGTCAGTGGTTCTAAGCCAGGTATAATTTCCCCCCACAAGGGGAGAATTGGCTGCGTCTGGAGACATTTCTGGTTGTCACAATCTGGGAGGGGGTTACTCCTGGCATCTACTGAGTGAACACCAGGGACACTGCTCAATGTCCTGCCATGCACAGGACTGCCCCTATCCCATTAAAAAAAAAAAAAAGAACTACCTGACCCAAATAGTGAAAGAGCTGAGGCTCAAGAATCCTGCTCCAGGATGAAAGCCCTGTGAATATCCATGGCTGTGCCGGAAAGGTGCAGGGGCCCCAGCCCTGCAGAGCCCTGTGAGCTGAAGACATGCTGAAAGGTCCTTCACCCGAGAACCCTGGATCGGATGACTAATGAGCCGGGAGCTCAGCCTTTATACAACTCCAGAGCAGGGCATAAGTGACAGATTCGGCTGTCACGATGCCACGGTTTCAACAAAGGGGGCAGAGGAGTATGGAAAGGCTGGTGGGGGAGGTCAGGGCAACAGCTGTTGCTGGAATCTGGGCCTCACCGAAAGGAACAATGCCCCTGGAATGCCAGGCGCGGCACGGAGACAGCTGAGCCTGCGGGGTGGGCGGGCGTGGGCAACGGGCGTCTGAAGGGCACCAGTAAAAATGGAATTGTCTGGGTGCCTTGGTCCCCCCACGCAGGCAAGGCAGATGACTGAGGGCTAAAAATACCAGGAGAGGAAAAGCCACCAGAGGCTTGTCTGGCTGCCTGGGACTGGATCTGACCTCTAGGCTCCCTGGGGGTGGTGAGAGCTGGACCTGGATCCCTAAGCCCCCAGATTGGATAGCAGGGTTAGGAAAACTGCAGTGGTAGAGTCTGACAGGCAGGCTTCAAATGTGCCAGGCACTAGCAGTGAGGCCCTGGAGAATGACTGCTCTTCTCTGAGCCTCAGTTTCCTCATCTGGAAAAGGGGTCATATACTAGTACTCTCCTCCCAGGGCTGTGAGAATGAAATAAGATGATGGTTAAAGCTCTTAGGTCAGTGCCTGTCACATGAGCTCCAGATAAGCAGGACAATAATGATTTGATTTCTCTGCGGACCTCAGTTTGGTGAAGTCATGGGACAGTGGCTGGGAGGTGGTCACGGTGGGCAGGCCTGCTTTCTCCAGGTCTTATTATCTACCCCCAAGAATCCAGCACAGGCTTTAATGTGCCCTCCAGACTCAGCACTTCCCCCTCATGTGTGTCCTTCCTCCACCAGGAGGCTTCATTTCAACAACGCAAACATGTCTAAGTGTCACAGCTCACCTTTTCCCCAGTACCTCTGCCTGAGGGTGAGGTGCAGGCTGGAGTAGGAAATGAGCTGGAAAGATAACCAGTAGTAATTCCTTTGCACACAGACAGGCACGCGCGCGTGCTCATGGTGCACATCCTCTGGGCAAAACCATTCACAGGAATTCTACGAGTTACTATGTGGATGGTACCTGGGGCAGCACCTGGCACAGAGCAAGCACACAATACGTGTTAGTTGCTATCATTAGCATCTCAATGATCTAGTTTTACTTTTAAAACAATCTTCTAAGGTCAGCTCTATTGTTTTCCCCCATTTATAAGTAAGGAATCTGAGGTTCAGGGCAGTTGAGTCCCTTTTCCAGAGCCCTACAGTAAAGGAGCTGACCTGGAATCCAGCTTTCTTTCTTTTTTTTTAATTTATTTATTTATTTATTTTTTCCTCCCTTTTATTGTTTTTGTCATACAATGCCATGATATCACCATGGGTCAGCTTTCAATAATTGTACCACTCTGGTATGTCAGGGTCAAGTGATAAAAGATCTTAACTATTGGACCAAGGAGGGGAGAGTTCTTTCCTTGGGTAGTAGGGAGCCATTGAAAGTTCTGAAACATGTATAGATCATCATCAGAGTTGGGTATGCCAGGAAGTACAGAAACAGGGGTATATGGAAGGTATAGGTGGAAAGGCAAGAGAAGAGGGGCCTCAAACAAATCAGGATCTGCTACCATATGCCAGACCTAGAACAAGATCTAGGAGAAATGATTTGCAAGACAGGAATAGGGGCAGAATAGACTTATTTGCCGGTGGGACAGAATCAAGATGGCTAAAGATTTTGGTCTGGTCGTTAATAAGCAAAGAGTTTGGTTGAGTGAGAGAAAAGAAAATAAATTCATGCTTGAACATGTTATCTCTTTTACCCTTCTTTTTCCCCTCTCCCTGGACACAGCTGACCCCCAGTGCTCTGGAAAAAGAGCTGACAATTACTGAACACTTATTGTGAGCCCAGAGCGTTCCAGCACTTTGCAAGTATGAGTTAACTCATTCAAACCTCACAAGAATGTTTGTAACACTTGGAAATTAGGGTCTCTATTATCCCCATGTCACAGATGAGGAAACTGAGGCTGCTTGCCCAAGTTGTGCTCGCTACACAGAGGGAGCCCCTTCACTGTAGCTGGCCCATCTCTGCTGGGCACAGAGCCTGTCTACCCAGGTCTGACTTGCTGGAGAAGCCAACTTCCCCACCTGGTGGCTCTCACTGACGCCTGGGGGCCCTGACACAGCAAGATAGGCTATCACTTGGTGACAGAGCCCATCACCCACCCGACTTCGGGCTGGCAGGGCCTGGTATGCCTTTGTTCTATTGGTGATGGCTGACTTCACCACCCTCCTTAAAGAGGTATTCAAGGTAAGGCGATCTGCTAGACCAGTTTGCTTTCAATGATAACATGGTGAGCACATATATGTCATTTTCCTGTGCCAGGTTTTGTTCTAAATGTTCATGTGCTTAATGCTTTAAGTTTAATGCTTTCATTTACTGCTATTAATGTATGTATTAGTTTGATCCACTGAAGAGTTTTATAAAACAACCACACAGAGAAGAGCTTCCTTTTTACCTTACAAGGAATATAAAGGCTTAGACTTGAATTCCAGGTGCTAAAGAGGAAAAAGTACCTACAAAAAAATACCACTAGCCGGAGCTGGATTAAAACCTTTAAAAGACTCAAGAACAGCAAAGACACTAACTCCCACCACCTCATACAAAATGCAAGATAAAAACAGTACAAAATGGTCAGACCAGCGTAAAAACATCTCACGATGTTCTGATTTTCCCTGCGGTGACTATTTTAATCCTTTTTAAAAATATATCTAATCCTTTCCCCAAAAAAATTTTATTGGGTTTTCCTTTGTTTTGTTCTTGGCACCCCTGCTCAGCTGGTGCTCTGAGTGTGTATTAATTGTGTCTGCTGCATGACCTGGCTCTGCCAGCAGCCTTTTGCTAAGTCACAGACAGGTGGAAAAGCATCTCATCCCCATGGGTGAGGAGAGGGTGGACGATGTTTCAAAAGGTCGCAAGGCACATCGTGGAGTAGAAAGGTCCAGGTGACTAGTGTGTGTGTGTGTGTATGTGTGTGTGTGATGATATCATTCATGTGAAAATGTATATTAGTATGTGCATGATATGATATTAATATAAAGAAGTACAATTGTGTGTGCCAATGGGAGCGATTGAGAAAGGGAGAGGGAAAAACTGAGATGCAATCCTGAAATAGATCCTGGAACAGAAACAAGGGCAATGGTGGAAAAACCAGAGAAACCCAGATGGAGTCTGGGGCTGAGTCAACAGTAATGTACCAACATCAGTTTCCTAGTTTTGACCAAAGTCCCAATGACAACGTAAGATGTTAACATTAGGGGAAGCTGAGTGAGGGGGACATGGGACCTCTGCAAATTTTCTATAAATCCTAAAGTTAAAATTTTTTTTAAAAATGTCTGGAAGGAACTTCCTAAAGTTCTAGAATAGCAGAACTAATCTCCAATTGTTGTGTTCTTTAGTCACTAAGTCGTATCTGTCTCTTTTCCAATGGACTGTATCCCATGGACTGTAGCCTGCCAGGCTCCTCTGTTCATGGGATTTTCCAGGCAAAAATATTGGAGTGGGTTGCCATTTCCTACTCCAGGGGATCTTCTCGACCCAGGGAGCGAACTCTTGTCACCTGCGTTGGCAGGTAGATTCTTTACAGCTGAGCTACCAGGGAAGCCGAATCTCCGGAGCTAGAGGTATAAAAAAAAAAGTTATTTTTGAGGAGTGTTGACCGGGACAGGGCTCTGGGAGCTGGGGTGTTTTGGGTCTTGACCTGGGTGGTGGTGATGTGGTGTGCACATATGAAAAACTCACCTCACTGGGTACTTCAGAGGTGTGCACCTTTTTACAGGTGTATCTTGATTTTTAAAAACTAAAGGATTAAAAATATAGTCTAAAAGACTTTACATCAAGCCACACACACTGGTTTCCTGTGGGGAGGATTTGGCTAGAGTAACAGAAAGGAAGATTTTTAGTCAAATATTTCTGTAGCATTTCAAACTGTTTGATAGCAAGAATGTATTCATTCACGTTGTACTAACTTAACTTTTTATGGACATGCACACAGAAAAGGGCACAGATCATAACACTGCAGCTTGACAAATCTTCCCAAACATAACACATTTGTGTAACCGCACCCAGATCAAGATACAGCACACTCCCAGTGCCCCCAAAAGATCCCCAATTATTCACTGTTTACTTCAAATTTCAGTTTACTTAGGGAGTCTAAGTAATATACATGCTAAGTCACTTCAGTTGTGTGTGACTCTTTGTGACCCTATGGACAGTAGCCTGCCATGCTCCTCGGTCCATCGGATTTTCCAAGCAAGAAAACTGGAGTGGGTTGCCATTTCCTTCTTCACTATATATATGTATATGTGTGTGTGTGTATGGTTGTTGTTTAGTTGCTAAGTTGTGCCCAACTCTTTTAAGACTCCATGGACTGTAGCCCGCCAGGCTCTTCTATCCATGGGATTTCCCCAGGCAAGACTACTGGAGTGAGTGGCCACTTCCTTCCCCAAGGGATCTTCCTGACCCAGGGATCAAACCTGAGTCTCCAGAATTGCAGGCAGATTCATTACCACTGAGCCATAAGGGAAGCCCTCTGTGTGTGTGTGCACACGCATTTTATTTATTTTTTGCTAAACCTGGTATCCCAGAGGCCCCTACACTTATGAACTCCCACTGTTCTGACCCCTAACAGCAGGGATTCATTTTACCTGTTTACCCACACACTGTTTTGAAATTTAAAGTCTTAATGTTTACCTTAGAAAAATATCAGAAGCAGTGATCAGCAAAGTGGGAATCACAGGTTTATGTCTCCTTTACCCACCTCCCCTCATTCCAAGCCCCTGAAAACACAGTCAACCCAAACAAAAGTGTTGGATCGAAGTTCAAACAGGGACTTTGACTCTGAAACACTTCATGTCAAGGCTCCAAACGGTCAATGGAAAACGACTGTCCTTCCTTCAAGGTTTCCCTCCACCAGGTTAGACCACATTCCCCAAGCCTAGGAAAAGGTTAAAAAACTTCCTGGTCCCAAGTGGGGGTTCCCAGGGCTAATAGCTATGTGCCCCAAAGACAATCACAGTGGCTAACGTTTATCGAGGGCTCAAAACGCTCTATCCTATTTGATCCTCATGACAATCTTATGAGGCAATGCTATTATCTCCATTTTACAGATGAGAAAACTGAGATTTAGAGAGGAGGAAAAAAAAACTTCTGAAATAATACAACTGGCCTGAATTCAAACCTTGGCTTATTGGATTCCAAAACCCTGAGCAATCACACAAGGCCATCTCAAGGAGAATCAAAAGCAAATACTCCTCCTGTCCTCAATCTGGCAGATGACCAATTCCTGGGACCTAGGGTCTGTGGTCTGCAGTCCCCTGTTCTCTGGCTCCTTGCTTCCAGTATTGCCAAAGAAAACTCTGATGCCAATTCTATTTTTTCCACAGGAGCTATATTCTTTCTGCCTAGAAATATGTCAGATTTTCTCTTAACCCTGGAAGTTTGTGAATTTTGCCAAGATACACCTTGGTGTTTTTTCCCTCATCCATCCAGCATGGACCTTGGAAGTCCTTTCAATCTGCAGATTTCATTCACTCCTCGGCTGAAGACAATTCTCTTTTGTGTGCTCAGTCACATCTGACTCTTTGCAACCTCATGGACTGTAACCCACCAGTCTCCACTCTCCAGGCTCCACTGCAATTTTCCAGGCAAGAATACTTGAGTAGGTTATCATTTCCTACTCCAAATTTTCTTGAATTGTTCATCTTTGGCCCCTACTTCTGGAATGTGTATCATTTGCTTCTCTTTATTTTCCTCCAAGATACTCTCTGCATGTCATCCTCCAGACCACTATATGGATTGCAATGACCCTCCTTGTTGACAAATCATCTAGTTAAGTTTTTATTTCAGAAATCAGGTCTTAAAGCTCCAGGAAGTCATTTTGGGATTTCACTGGCATTTCTGTAGGTTTGTTTGTTTCAGTTTTTATGTAGTAAGCCAATACATGGGTTTTAAAAAATAATCAAATTAACACACTGCTTCATTTTCAAAAGAGAAGACTATTATGCCATTGACAGTTGGACATAAATTCCTACTTTTCTCAAATTGAAGCTCAGTATACACATCTCTCTCCTTACCCAAACAAAGTTTTATTTACATACATCAAGCCCTAAGAAGAGGACCCTGCACCTAGTGGGGCACCAATAAATATTTAAGTAATTCATGTCCTTTGAAATTGGGGTTGACATTCTTGCTTGAAAACAATGTACATCCATAAGCACTGCTTGTATTTTTTCCTCTCCTCACGCCTTCTTTTAAAATCGTCAATGGGTAATTTTTAAAATTGCCATTCGATAAAATTGACCTTTTTTCATGTACAGTTCCATGAATTTTAATACACTTAAGTTTAATTGTTATAATTAATATTACTTAGCTGTTGCTGTTTCCTCATGTTCTCACTAGATGTGGGGGACAGTATAAAAATCCCCAGAAATGTCCATGTCCCTGTAACTTGTGAGTATGTTACCTTACATGTAAGGGCCCCTAAAAAGGGGGACTTTGCAGAGGTGATGAAGAATATGAAGTGGGGAGATTATTCCCCCACCAAGATTATCGGATTATTCAGGTAGGCCCAACATAATCATGGGGGTCCTCAGAAGGTGTAAAGGAGGCAAGAGGGTCAGAGAGGTTGAAGCCAAGAGCCTGGAGTGATGTGTCCACGAGCCAAGGAGTGTGGGCAGGCCTTAGAAGCTGGAGAAGACAAGGAATGGATCCTCCTTGAGACCCTCCAGAAGGAATGTTAGTCCTACATTTTCAATTGATTTCTGACCTCTAAAACCATGAGATGAATAAACTGGTGCTCTTTTAAGCCACCAAATTTATGGTAATATTTTTATATAGGCAGTAAGAAACTAATCCACTAGATTCGTTTTCTGATTGTTTTGCCCAATGTTGTTCTCTCTGGCTTCTGTTCAGGGGGGCAGTTATTTCTCTCTTTGGCTCCACGGAACTTAGGTCTGGTTGCTGGACACTTCTTGACCATGGGATCCCACCAGCAGTGGAAAGCTCTCAGGCCTGGTGGAGCTGCATTCTTAGGCAAGGTGCCTTAGCCACACCAGCCTCAAGGACAGAGAAGCTTCAGCCCACCCAAAGCTCCCTCCCATGATATACCCTTGAGGTTGGGGCTGAATCCTACTCCTGAATGTCTATACAGACCCAAATCCCAAGTCTTCTCAGACTGCCACTCCCAGGGCTCTGGGGGACTCCCCAGTGCCAGTCCAGCTCATTAACAAGAGGGGATATCTGGTTCTCCAACAACAGAACCTAAGGTCTAACACAGCCGGTGGGCCCAAGTCCTGGTGCCTACTCAAGGTGCCATGTTCCCAGGATTTTCCTGACACACATAATCTCACTTAATCCTCTCAACAGCCTTATGAAGGTGTGTGCACTATTATGGTCTCCATTTCCCAGATGAGGAGACTGAGGCCCTGAGAAACTGACCACCCTGACCAAGACCCCCCCACCTACCTGAGTTAACAGGGCCGGAACTCTCTCCCCAGTACCTTCTCCCAAAGCCCCAGTTGAATAAAATACGTTCTTAGAGGGTCCAGCTGTACAGATGCCCCTCTGGGAGGGCCTCAGCCAGGGACTCTCTACCCCGACCATGCATTCTGCACATCTACTGTGGCTGCAACAGACTTTTTGTTTAGCCATTTATAGCTACTGACTGCTCACACAAGTGTTTTAATGGAAATCCATGGTGTGCCTATTAGCTCGGGAAACATTTGTTCTGGTGTTGTCAGAGAATCTTGGGCAGAAAAGTTCTTTTTGATCTGTCTGCATGCAGGTACACGAGCGTGTGAGTGTGCATAGACGTATTACGTGCCTCTGTACATGTGCACAAGTGCGTGGGTGGGTTTTGTTCGTGTGGGTGGGCATGGGTGTGGGTGCAAGTGCCCACTCAGGTGTGTGGACCTGTGCCTGCACACATACAGGAAAATATGTTTTTTGTTATTAAAGATTCTTTAGAATCAGCTCCTGGGTAATTCTAACCCACCTGTGACTGCAGAAAGGAAATAATTTACCCTTTTTTTTTGGCCATGGCGATAAATGATTCTTGGGTTTGCACCCCCAAAAGTGAATTTTTTTTTATCTGAGAAAGGAAGTTGAGTGATCACTGCCATTTACTGAGGACCTGCCTGGGCCTCATAGTTTCTCACTCTGCAAAAATCTCATAAGGAAGGTCTTTTATGGTTCCCACTTTATGTGCTCAGAGAGGTAAAGTCACTTGGCCAAGGTCACACAAAGCTACCCCCTCCAGTTCAAATGCAATTTTGTCTGACCTCCCAGCCTGAGGACTCAATCACTCCACTCCACCACCTCAAATCGCCTAAGGTTGAATGAAAACTTTATAACAATCCCTACTCAGGCCCTTGACAAGGAAAGCAAAGTCTGTGTGACTTGTTTCTTTAACTACCTTGTTCTTTCCTGGGGGCCAAGGATCTTCCAATTTTCTGCAGCAATTTTCTCCAGAGGTTTCAGCACATCAGAGAAACTGAGCACATATTGGTAGATTGATTTGGTTGATAGGATCTCGTTTGCTGGCCTTGCTCCCAGATTGCCTCTGGCATGGGCAGCCTAGGAGCTGGTTCAACACCGTGTCTCCTGCCCAGAACTCCTTATTACTCCCCTCATTTCTGGTATGAAATTCCAAGGCCATACCATGTGATCTGCCTTGCACACCTTGCCATTGCCTCACCTTGTGCCCCTGGCTCCCTCACTCACTCAGCTCCAGTCACATGCTCCTTCTGCTCCTCAAAATTCCCAGTCTGTCTTCCTCTGAGGCTCCTACTGTCCCTGGGGCCAGGAGCACTCTCCCTATCTCTGCTCAGCACTACCACTTGACACTACCCACCTCTATTTTGTCTCTCCGTAGTATCTGTCACCACTTGAAATTCTCTGGGTTGGGCATTTGTTTCTTTTTATCCATCTACCCCTTGCACAGTGTCATAAGGACATGTAGTTTGTCGCTAGGCTGCTGTCTCCCCTACACTAGCCCCATGCCTAGCATGCAGTGGGGCTCCACGAGGGGGTGACCACCCAGCCAGCCATTGACTCTGTGGCAACACCACTGGGGAGGCTGAGGAGATGTTCTGCTTCTTAGAGGCAGATGTTCTGCTTCTTGGACGCGGAAGCCCGTCACCCACAGCCACTAAACCAGGCCACGACTTTATTCTAAGCCCTCACTTCTCACTCCTTAGATCCCAAGGCTGCCTGCAAGGCCACAGGAGGAAAACCATCCTGAGAGAGATTAACCACCACAGTGCCTTGAGTTTTGAGAGCAAACCATTTTTCCCAAGGCCCTTTAAGAGCCTGGACTCTGGAAGCAAATGGGCCTCAGATCCACTCCCAGATTCTGTCTGATTCCAGGCATCTCATTTTGCCTCTCAGCCTCAGTTTCCTCATCTGTGAAATGGGGACACAGAAAACAAGGGGGTCTCTCCCACACAGGGTGATTAGATTTTAAACAGCACAAAATGTATCCACGGTTCCTGGCACACAGCAAGCACTTGACAATAGCTGTTCCTTCTTCAATCAGTTAACAAACTCGCTGAGCAGCTGCTGTGTGCTGGCCAGTCAAGAGCTTGGAGCCGAGGAGAGTGTGGTGAGGACTCACCCTCCTGAGCAGCCCCCTGAGACTGAACAAAAGAAGTGAATTGCACAGTATGTTGTTGTCCAGTAGCTCAGTCGTGTCTAACTCTTCGCGACACCATGGGCTGCAGCACGCCAGGCTTTTCGGAAGTGGTAAATGCTGGGGAGAAACAACAAAGCAGAGAAAGGGCTCTGCAGGGCAGAGGCTAAATGGCTGTTTTAAAAAAATATTTATTTGGCTTCTTCAGGTTAGTTGTGGCACTCGAGATCTTTGCTGCATCATGCAGGATCTTTCATCGCAGCATGTGGACTCTTGAGTTACAGGAGCACTCTGTCTCTCTAGCCGTGGTGCATGGGCTCAGTAGTTGCTGCGAGTAGGCTTAGCTGCTCCGTAGCATGCAGAATCTTGCTCCAGAATCTTGCATAACCTAGTCAGATTCCCTGACCAGGGATTGAACCCATGTCCCCGGCATTGCTAGGCGGATTCTTAACCACTGGACCTCCAGGGAAGTCCCTAAAGGGTTATTTTTAAAATACCGGGCTGAAGAGGTCTCATCAAGAAGGTGAGCAAAGACCTGAAGGAGGTGAGGGAAGGAGGTTCACAGATGTCAGACAGAAAAGCATTCCAGGCAGAGGAAACCACAGGTGCGAAGGCCCTGACTAATAATGTAAGAGAATTTTTAAGTCTGCTCTCCCCGCCATTTTTCTCCTCAAAATTGACAAGCACAAGTGCCGACTGCCCGCGCGGTGCAGCGAGCGAGCAGCATCTCTCCCCGTGCACCAGCCGCCCGCCTCTTTAACCTTGAATGCCTTTCTGGGTCCCACGTGTCACCGGGTGGCGACTGAGCTGCCCTTACTTCAGAAGAACGGCATGGGGTGGGGGGGCCTTAGGTGGTGTCCGCCTCACCTACCACTGCCAAAAGTGGTCATGGGGTTATTTTTAAACTTGAGGAGGAAGTATTTATTGTTCCCAGGCTGAAGAGAGCTGGGCAGACTGTGGGATTCTTCTAGGGGAGCGGTGCTGTGTCCTTTCCACCATGGTGAGTACTCAGGGCCCTCGGAGGAGGTAAGTGATGCTGGGTGGCAAGGAGGGGACACCACTTACAAGCAAAGGACCAGATGGGAGGGGGGAGCACAGCAGCTCTCTGGGGCCCCAGATCCTGGAGGAAAAAGCACTGCTTGCTGCGTGCACACAGAGGAACCCCAATCAATGCCCCCGATAAGCCACAAATAACAGCAGCTCCCGGGGACTCGCAAAAACAAAATAAGAGAGTTGGCTTTTTTATGGCTTGTCTACTGACCTCTTGAGGAATCAATAACTCCCAGGGCTTGCAAAATGGGATTGAACGCTTTTAAGGATCAAATTGTAATTCTTTTCTCTTGTTCAGGCAGCTGGGGAAAAGAATCTTTTTGTTTTCACCTTTTGAACTTGCAAATTTAAAACCTCTCTCCCTCTGTTAGTTAGGTGTCCCTCTCTGGAAGCAGAAAGCCCCCAAAATCAGGATCAGGGTAAGGCTGTGGTTAGGAGCACAGACTCTGGAGTCAGTCTGCCTGAGTTCAACACTGGCTCTGCCTTTTTGTGACTGTGTGACCTTGGGTAAACGACCCAACCTCTCTGAGCCTCGGTTGCCTCCCCGGGAAAATGGCGATGGTAATAATAGCATCCACTTGACAGAGCAGTTATGAGGACTAAATGCAATAACATATGCAGTGTTCAAGCGTTTGCTGAAACTCAAGTCAGAAGCGGGTGGGGAAATGTTAACTCACTCCCCGCTGCTCTGTTTGCATGGTGCAAGGACAGAACATTTAGAGAGGAGATGTTGCTGCCATTTGGATCAGGGGAAAATCGAGGGGGACAGAGCAGTTGGGTTTTAACACCCTGAAAATGTGTCATTTCATCTCGCATTCTTCATGGTTTAGTGAGCCTGACTTTTTTTTGTCTCCAATCAATTCTCCTTCTGTGCATTACTGAACTTTTTGTGAAATGCATCAGAACAAAAGCAGCTGGGTCCTGCTGGGGCTGATCCAAAAGCCTGGCCTCCATCCCTGGAGACACACCTCTACCTCCCTTAGTTTGCAAAGGAGCTGCTGCAAGACCCACAGTCTTTTAGGATCTGCCAGAACCAGGCTGATTTTGAGAAGTCTTATTCCATGTCCTTTTATCTTTCCAGCACCACTCTTTTGAGATGAGTGTTGGCACCATACCCCCATTTCACAGATGAGCGGCTGAGGCTTACCCAGAGATGGAACCTGACCTAGTTTTCTAATTCCCAGCCTCTGACTCTTTTAACTGATGTTTTTTTTTACCCTCTAGTCACCTAAGAAAGCCAAGAAGAGAGCAGAGGGAGCCAATTCCAATGTGTTCTCCATGTTTGAACAGACACAGATCCAGGAATTTAAGGAGGTGGGTGCAGCTGGGTGGAGATTCCCACATGCTAGAAAGAGCCTTTCCCTCATTCCATATTCCCAGAAAGGACCTCTCAGTTACGTTGTCTTTGTTTTTGTTCTGTTGTTGTTGGCTGTCCCATGCCCTGTGCGGGATCTTAGTACCCCAACCAGGAGTCGAACTCACACCCCTTGCAGTGGAAGTACAGAGCCTTAACCCTTGGACCAGCAAGGAAGTCCTAGCTTGTCTTTATCCTCTCCTAAACACCCCAAATTCGGTCTGAACATGTGTGTGAATGACTTAAAGAAATTAACTTTTGCTGATCATCAAAACAAAGCCTATGTCTTGTGGAAAATGTAGGAATGAATTTCAGAAATGCATGAAGAATAAAAATGACCTGACTTATAATTCTGTGACCCAGAGATGATCAGCTAACATTTTGGTATATGCCCTGCCAGTGGTTTTTGTTATGTATGCACATATTTGTTAAACAAAGTGACCGTCTTCTAATCTGTACCTGTTATTTTTCCTTGAGCAATTCAGCACCAACATTTTCCATCATTCATTTAAATTGCCTCCTATGGTTAGATGTTATGTTTAGAATGTTTTACTATTATAATTAACACTCTTTGCTTGTATGTCTGGTTATTTCCTTGGGGTAAATTCCTAAAAGGGGAACAGTTGGATCGAAGGAACATTTTTTTTTTTACAAAAGGAACTAAAACCAAGTACAATCACTGGTCCAAGCTGCCCTTCAGAAATCCTGTGCTCATTCTGACTCCCATCAGCCCCAAGAGGAGAAGGTGCCTTTCCTGCTACATCTCCATCAACACTGGGTGTTAACATCTCAAACATGATTTCTGCCAGTCAGAGAGATGTCTGAGAGTATCTGAGATTTTCATTTTTACCGTATTAATTGTTGACTGTTAGCTGGGTCTGAAACCCTATCCCAGTCTATGGAGATGTGCCTTCATAAGCAAACCTAAGTACCAATTACATAAAATTAAACCACTGCTGCAGGCTCAGGATACACTGAATTAATTTTCCAGCCATCCTGATGGCTCACACTGAGTTATCCACTCTCTCACCTGGCCCTTCAGAGAAAACACACTAAAGCTATACCAGAGAGGCCACAGTATTTTATATGAAAGGAGAAACCACTGGGGGCTTCCAATGGGACCTGAAGACTTGCCCCTTCTGTCCCTACCAGAATTCAGATCACAGGAACATCATGTCCCAGCGGCTGCCAGGGAGAGAGGAATTCCTGGGATGAAATGTCACATCTGAACCTGAAATAGTTCTCTTCCCCAAGACTACATCCTCCCTTCTCCCTCCCTCTGTCCCAACTTCTGGAATGAGATCAGCTGCTGGGGGCATGACCTGGGAGTGCAAAGACTTTCAGGAACCAGTTGTTAAAAGAACTCAAGAAATGCAGATATGATAGTCATTGGTAAAATACCTGGGCATTCACAAAGCTCTTGGAGTCTCTCCCTCAGAGCCAGCTGGAAAAGATCACTGGCTTTGTTTTACAGATAATGCAGGCTTGTAAGTTGGTGAGCAGACTCCAGTTTTTAACTCATTTTTTTTTCAACAGCTTGATAAAAGTTATAATTCACATACCATGTATTCAGCCTTTTAAAGTAAGTGTACAATTCAGTGGTTATTTAATACAGTCACAGCCTTTTGCAACCATCATCACTTATCTAATTTTAGAACATCTTCATCGCCCCCAAAAGAAACCTCATACCCATTAGCAGTCACTCCCCAGTCCCCCCTCCCCCCAGCCCCTGACAACCACTAATCCATTTTCTGTCTCTAAGGATTTGCCTGTTCTGGATGCTTCATAGAAATGGAATCGTACCCTATGTGGCCTTTTGTGTCTGGCTTCTTTCACTTAGTATCATGTTTCAGGGTTCATCCATGTTGTAGCATGTGTCAGAATTTCCTTTTTATTGTTGAATGACATGCCATTGCGGGGAGAGACCACATTTGTTTACCATTTATCAGTTTGGAGCTACTGTGAATAGTGCTGATGTGGACATTCACACACAGGTGTTTGTATGGATACGTGTTCTCATTTCTCTTGGGAATACACGGAGGTGTGAAATTGCTGGGTCCTGTAGTAACTCCAGATCTAATGCCTAATATCCCTTGATGCTCCTTGAAAACCCCAGAATCCCACTTCCCCCAGCCCTTGGCACAATCTCTGGGGCTCCTCCCCACAACTTCTCCCGGGCTGACCAGTCGCTCCCCTTTCACAGGCCTTCACCATCATGGATCAAAACAGGGATGGCTTCATTGACAAGAATGACCTGAGGGATACCTTTGCCGCTCTTGGTATGTCACCCCTGCACCACCACCCAACACCAGCTGGGAAGGCCTCCCTATCCCACTCCTGTGAGGGGCAGGAGGTGGGGCTATCAAAAAGGTCAAGAGCTTGCCATTTTGAAATGGCTCAACCAAGATTGGTCTTTAAGGGAAATTTCAGAGGATAGGAAAGAAGCGTTTAGTCTTTGAGTGTCTTAATATATCTTTTTCTTTTAAAATAATTTTTATGTGGTTTTGAACACAATGGCAGTTTACAATAGAAAACTTGGAAAATTCACAAGAGTATAAAGGAGAAGATAATGTTGACCACTAGGGCATATTTCACTGTTAACATCTGAGCCTCTAATCTTTTTGTGTGTGTGCACGCGTGTGCACACATGAGTGAGTATGTGTATACTTTATTAAGTTAGACTCATTCCATTTTGGATTCAGCTTTTAAAATTTAACATCTCAGTAG
The DNA here is from genome assembly GCA_007570785.1 of Antilocapra americana. Classification (NCBI taxonomy): domain Eukaryota; kingdom Metazoa; phylum Chordata; class Mammalia; order Artiodactyla; family Antilocapridae; genus Antilocapra; species Antilocapra americana. Next base: position 6,661,365 of record ML663006.1, read on the forward strand.
GGTGACCATGAGTACATGGAACTGTTTCAAAACATAAGTGTCCAGTCTGTTACCTCCTTTTCATTCCTACCCCCAGAACTCAGGTAGATGAACAGAATCTGTAGCCACTGTAGATTACTACATTTAAAACATAAGTTATCTTAAGAAGGGGTGGCTTTTTCTAATTTATACAAAGGTACTATATGGGCTTGTGACAGGACATGTATATCAGAATCTCCAAGGCTGTGTGGGTTAGAGCAGCTATAATTTGAAAAAGTTCCCTCAAATTCTGATCTGTCTCCCCCACCTCCAAGTAAGAAGGGCTAGTTTTATAATATGAGGATTTCTTTGAGTAAAACATTAAAATATCTGTATAAAATGATCCAGGTCCTGAAAGCACAGTTTTAAAAATAACTAAACCCTCTTTGGGTTGTTTCCAGTTGTCTGGTTATTATAAATAACACTTTTGAGAACATCTCACGTGAATCTCTGGTCCCGTCTACTCTGTCTCCGATTATTCCTAGACAAGATTCCTTGAAGTAGGATTACAAGGGCAAATGCCAGTGTCCTGACAGCTGTTTCTGTCCCAGCTCAGAACTGCTGAGTGTCTGTCTCCTGCTCTAGGGCGTGTGAACGTGAAAAATGAGGAAATTGATGAAATGCTCAAGGAGGCTCCAGGTCCAATTAACTTTACTGTGTTCCTACAGATGTTCGGGGAGAAACTGAAGGGTAAGTTCATGTGTGTTTCTGTTCATCTGTGTCTGTTTATGTATATGTCTGTGTATGTGTGTGCGGATCTGCATATGTGTTGGTTTATGCACCTATGCGTGTCTGTCTTATGTGTCTTCACCTTTGGGCATCAGTTAAAAGCACTAGGAGAACATACAGGAGCTGGCAAATGAAGGCAAGGTAACATAGGAGAGGGACAGAATAAAAAGAGCAGTTAAGAGTGCTCCAAGGTTACCCTAATCCAGACCTCATACGAAGCACCTTAAATGCATTATATGCATCACCTTAGTCTAGGACATAGGTTCTCTTCTTATCCTAGTCTACAGAAGGGGAACTGAGACTCAGAGATGGAAAATCACTTGCCTGGAGCTACACGGCTAACAAATGCTGGAGTCAGGATTCAAATCCCAGTCTTTCTAAGTCTAGATCTATGCCTGACCTTGGGTTTGCTCCAGAAATAACTGGATTCTCAGCCCACGCTTTCAAAACACCAAGGCTTAGTGCTCAGAAGTGGTGAGGCCTTCCTTCCTTACCCAAGATTCCCAGCCACCCATGGCACATCAACCCCATTTTCTGTTTCAGGAGCAGACCCCGAGGAGACCATTCTCAATGCGTTCAAAGTGTTTGACCCTGAAGGCAAAGGAGTGCTCAAGGCTGATTAGTAAGTGGGATGTGAGTGGTGGGAGGGGGACATGGGAATTCCTTGCTTCTCCCCACAGCGCTCCCCACAAAGCCGGGGGCCAATATCTGCTGTTCTCTCTCTGCAGCGTCAAGGAGATGCTGACCACGCAGGCGGAGAGGTTTTCCAAAGAGGAGGTAACAGGCCCCTTCAGACACCCTCTGTATCCCAGTTACTGGCCTCACCTTTCTAGGGACTCCCTCTCCAGACTCTCTTACATAAAATACCCCTGACCCCACACTGAGAGAGAATCTGCTCTCGTTTACTGAGCCCTTATCTCATTTCATTCTCTCAATCACCCTGTGAGGTAGTGACTAGCACTATGGTCATTTTATAGATGGCAAAACTGAGGCTCAGGGAGGCAAAGTTACTAGCCTAAAAGGAAAATATTAATGGGAAACGCCGGGTCCTAGATCCAAACCTCTGTCTGACTCCAGGTTCAGCCTTCCTCGTAACACAATGAGACCTGGTGACAGCATCAATTTCCTGATGGATTGAAGGTGTCATGCAGTGTGACCGTGTATTGTTGTGTAGGTTGTACACTGCACAATCCTCCTGGATGTCCTTAATAATATATACTGCAGAGTATTTGCTGCAAGTTTTTTCCAGCAGATGGCAGTAAAGTGTCCTGCTATAATTTTCTAAAAATCAGAACCTAAGACTTTTTCTGGCAGGTGCAGTAATGTGCCTGGAAGAAGGGGCACTACTGCTATCAATAATTCATCAAAGGCCCTGTATGAACAAGCAACTGTCTTGTCAACATTGCCAATTAATCTTAATGAATCTATTTAAAATAGTCTCTCAGGCCTGATTCTGTGAAGTTTCACAGTTTGCTAAAAATTTTATTTGAATTTCCTCCTTAAAATTCAAGCAGCTGAAAGTGCCTGCCTTTTAACTCCCACCATCTTTGTGATTTCGGACAAGCTCCTTAGCCTCACTGTGCCTCAATTTCCTCATCTGTAAAGTGGGGACAATAATAGAATCTACTTCATAGTACACATGACGATTAAATGAGTTCAAATGTATAAAGTACTGATATGTGAAAACGGTAATATGTGTTAGCTATTATTAACCCTAAATTAAAAAAACAATTAGCCAATATTCTTTAAGGACTTCCTGGTGGCTCAATGGTAAAGAATCCTCTTGCCAATGCAGGAGACTCGAGTTTGATCCCTGGGTCAGGAAATCTCCTGGAGAAGGAAATGGTAACCCACTCCAATATTCTTGCCTGGGATATCCCATAGACAGGGGAGCCTGGTGGGCTACATTCCATAGGGTTGCAAGAGTCGAACACAACTTAGCAACTAAACAAACTAAAAAAATTTTTAATGTAGAAATTACACATTTTTAAAAAATTAAATTTCTAATTTCCCTCAAAGAATCAAATTCCTCAGAGTCTGACCTCCTTGCCCACATGGCTACAGTGGCTGGCCCTGAGGAGTTACAACCTCTGTAGATGGACTATCTCTCCATTTAACCACAGTCCCCACCAGGCCCATCATGCTCCCCTATATAACCTGCCCGTGCCTTTGCACACACAATTGAGTTTGAAATCCCTGTTTTCCCCATTGCAGGCTGGGTACCTAGGAACATCCCTGCAGGATGGCCCTTGGGGTCAGCACCTGGGGAAGAGCTAGGAAGGGCAAGGAAGCAGGAGGGCAGGGAGGGAGATGCCCATGGCACCCCATATCCTCCAGGCCCCAGCTGCCTCTCCACTTGGGCTGCCCTCCCCCCACCAAATCCTCAGCACGTCTTGCTGGTTCATTGCAGATTGACCAGATGTTCGCAGCCTTCCCCCCTGATGTGACTGGCAACTTGGACTATAAGAACCTGGTGCACATCATCACCCACGGAGAAGAGAAGGACTAAGGGAGTGGCTTGCCTTTGGGTGGGCAGATGGGGGCATCCTGCCCTCTTCTCATTTTGCCCAGTAACGCACCACCCCCGACCCTGGCCAGTTGGTCATGTGGCTGCTCATTTATCCAATTCCATCTTCTTTGCAGCCTGGGTGCCTTAGAGCTACCATGTGACCACACAGTTGGCAGATAGAAATTCACCCAGAGCCCGTGTTCGAATAAAAAGGAGGTCGCGTATTTGTTCACGGTGTGTCCTTGAGTAAGGAAGACCCTTTGCTAGCTCCCATGAAGGCAGTATATGAGTTAGGAATCGCCCTACTGTCATTATTATTGAATCTTAGTGACTCTTTACTTAAAAACAGATCTTCAGGGACTTGGGACTCTGCTGGTGGTCCAGTGGTTGAGACTCTATTTCACAGCTGGGAGAACAGGTTTGATCCCTAGTCAGGGTACTAAGGATCCTGCAATGCCAAGCAGCATGGCTGAAAAAGAAAGAAAGACCTTCACAGCTACTCAGGACTACTTCTGTCAAGGTCTACACTTTACTGGATGTTAACTAGAGGACCATAGTCTTTCTTCCAGAGTTCAGGCACTGACAGGGCCTAGCTTCCCTGGCGTCCTTTCCTTTAGGCACCACTGGAATGTTTCTCCCATCTGTGTGCTTAGGATAAGTTAAGAAGAAGAGGATTCACATGCACACTAAAAAATATGGTTCATTTGGCCAAAAAAAAAAGTCACATCCATTAATTGTAAGAGGTTAATTTCTAATTTCAGATAAAGCAGAAGTTGTCTGTATTTCTCTCCTGGCAAATAGGGGGAGAGATGCAGACACACATAGATCCTGATTTCTAACCTGCCTGGGTTCCAGGAACTAGGCTTAGGTGTGCGATGACTCTTGATTTTGAGTGACCAAAGTCATTCTGAAACACTGACGTCTGTTTTGGTAAACGAATCTCAACTCAGGAAACAAATCGGTTCACATAACTGAGAAGTCCAAGGGCCTCATGCATAACTGCATCCAGGAGCTCAAAGAGCGCCAACAGAAGGTGGAGTCCCTCTACTGCCCTGCTTTCTTGCATGTTGCTCTGCTCTCAGTGACAGCAGAATGGTCACCAACAGTTTCTGGTTCTTGTCTATCCCGTCAGCAATCTTAGTGGAAAGAGGACACCTCTCCTTCTCTCCCAGCTCCACACAAATCACAAAACAGGGCCTATGTGATACCTGAACCAACCCTGAAACAGATGCATTGCCCTGACTAGCAGACTTGCTCACATGATTAACCCTCGCACAGGGGTTGAAATCAGTCCCTTCCAAACCTTACATGGCCTGAGGGTGGGAGGAGCCGTTCCCAAAGGAAAGTCCAGAGTATTTTCGGAGGAAAGGGGAGATATCAGGTAGCCTAAATTTTCAAGGGAACCCCAAGAACCTGGGACCTAGCCAAAGCGAAAGATGTACTGGAAACAAAGAGCTGAAGCTGGGATCAAAGTGGAAGCTGGGGTCACTTAGAGGGAATGAGAGGGTCTGGGTGCTCGGAGGAGCCAGAACTGGAGTGAGTCTTTCAGGTTCAAGGACAATAACAGAGACCCCCAGAGGAGAAGCTCAGGGTCTGCTCCAATGACATCACCTGCTGGGACATGGGGTTCCTTTCAAAGGCAACTGAGAAGGCAGGGACTCAGGACCCCCATGCCATGCCATGATGACCCTTCACGATCCACAATGTGATGACCCATGCCCCCCTCACATCTAGAACCTGTGACCTGGGGCTCCTGCAGAGGCAAGGCCAGGCCCAGGAGAGGCCCCAGCTCACGGCGCTCAAATGGAGTTTGTGTTTCAGGACAAGACATCTTGGACACAGCTCTAGAGTGACACACTCATCCATGCGCCCTGCCCACACAGAGATACAGACACAGGGCCTCCACGGCCCCCGGTTCCCACCTGTGAGTCTGCTGCACCCTATGTGGTTCTAGGACATGAAATTAGTATTTTGGCTCCCATGGGGCCCCTACACTTCACCTGGTGAGCCGTGATGGGGGGTTACCATCTCAAGGGCTCTCAAGGGCCACAGTGACCTCACACCACTCTTGCCACCTGTGCCAGCTTTGGATCTCCACCCTCCTGTTCCTCTACCCCAACCTGGGGAGGTACCAGTGCCCCAGTCTCTTAGTAATGAGTGTGAAGAGGCACTGGGGTTACAGAACAAAACATTTACTCTCTCTGGTTATGTACAAATGGCCAGAGCCACCTCAGACTGTTACCTTCTTCTTGGACTTCAGCTCGTCCCCTTTTTCAGGCATGCTGTCCCTGTTTCGAGACTCTCTTGCGGTGTAGTGGCTGAGCACCATTTGCCGAAGGCTGCTGTGGTCCAGGGGCTGCTCCACTGCACCAAACATGGGACTCGTGTGAGTTAAAAAATGAAATCCAGCACAGCAGGAGGGTGGGCTTCCTTCCCAGGGCTAGTGCTCCTTGGCCCTGTTCAAGGAACTCCAAGCCTAGTTTGGTGACCCTCCACAGCGCTGGGGGTTGGAGTGTGAACATTCTCCAAGTTCAGGGAGAGGGAGGACAGGCAGAGATGTGCTGCTCAGGGATGGCCACACAATAACTGTCTTTTTCCTCCCAGATGAGGATGTGAAGATGAGTTGGATTTAATATCAAGGAGATAGGGCTGCCATGTGCAGTTGCTCAGGATGTAGACTGCACAAAGACACCTGTTTCTGCAGGACTGAAACCTACCCCCGCCACACACACACACACACACACTTGATTGCCAAGCCACGTCTATCCAGCAGGGGTGGCTTTTCCTAATTAATCTGCCTAGAGGGGCTTCCCTCTTCTAGTTCACACATGCAAGCCATAGAGGTTAGTGAGCTAAGCGAACCCAACGTTTATCAATATTCCCTTGAACAGAAATGAAGATATCATCTGTATATTCCTGACCTTGTAAGGACAGTGTGGCTGTTCTCTGCCACCCTCCTTGTTTAAGAACTCAGAGGGTCAAGGGAAGCTGTGCTGAGGTGGCTGACACCAGTCCTGGTTTTCACTCCTGCTAAGTCTCAGTTGTCTTGAATAAACCAGATGTGTGTACCCCTGTGCACCTCTGCATGCACACATATTGGCAGTTCCCTCCCTCCATTCTTGGCACACCTGCACACTTGAAATGCTGCTCACAGAAGAGGGAAAACTTTTTTAAAAAACAACTTTTTCCCTCTGGTTACTCAAATCACACAAGGTCACTATAAAAGAAAATACAAGCAATTACAGAATTGACTCAGAAATACAAAGTTCTCTGCAACCCGTCACCCAGAAATACCCACTGTAAGTCAGCGTATACATCCTCTTCATTTCTATATGTATAATAAAGATACTTTCCTTCCCTTCCTCCTCCTCCTCCTTCCTTTTCTCTCTCCCTCTCTTTCTCTCTTATGTACCAGGTTGTGAAAGGCTGTCTTGTACACTGTAGGTTTCACACAGCATCCCTGGCCACTAGATGCCATATACACATACGTCAGTTCATGTCAGCCCACAGCATTCTTTTTAGTGGCTGCATAGTATTCCGTCACATGCATGGGTGAACTATAACTTATTTAACCAACCTCTGGGTTTAGCATTTCAGTCATTTCCAGTTCGGCTGCCCTCCACCTTCGACCCATGAGTAAGTTTTTCTCTGAAGGACCAATCCCCACAAGCAAGATTACAGACTTTACGCATGTATCTGAAATCCAGGGTAATCATTAGGTAAGCCCATTTCACCTGTAACCTGCCTTTACTAATCAAGGTCGTTTCACTATTGGTACAAGTCTCGCCTGTCCTCCAGGCAACAAGTAGCGTAAACACCGTGTCTGCCTGAGTTGTTTTCTAGGAGCTTGGGTTCAGCTGTGTCTAGCTGCAGCTGAGCAGGTTAACCCTGGATAGAGCCACAATCCTTCAGCTGAGCACATGCGAGTGTCGCTGGATGACATCTTGAACACACAGAGGCCCATACTTAGTCACACCTACACAGAACCAGGATTAGGGCAGCATTTTCCAATCACCTTTCCCCACATGCTCCATGCCTTGGATCACCCGGCATCTTTATTCTTTATCCCATAAACACCAGAGCCCCTTGCTTCCTGGGAAGCGGATTTTGGAGGTTTGTCTCCCCACCTCCTCTCCTCGGCTTTGTGGACTTGTGAATGAATCACCCTCTCTCTGCTGACCCTCCACGTCTCGGCCTGGCTTGCTGCACATCGCAGAAAGGCAAGCTGGTTCAGTAATATAACCACTTCTCAACCTTCCCGAATATGTTGCCAAACTGCCCACCAAACACCACGCGGGGCCAGAGTTTATCCCCACTTTCAGAGAGAAGGGCTAGTTCTCCCAACCCCCGCAAACCACAGTACCACCAGTTTCTGCCTCCAAAAGCAAAGAAGATCAATGTGCCTGCGCCCGCAGGGCCAGGGTTAATCTCTGGTGTGAACCAAGTCTCAGCTGCTTCAATCATGGGGGTGGGGGGGACACAGATGGGGTTGGGGAAAGGAGGTCACAGGCGGAGCGAGACTCAAGAGCATACGGTGAGGGAAGGAGATGGGATCAGGGAATCTCATCTGCTCATAACTTGCCAACTTGGAAATTTTGGCTATTTTAAGGTTCATGAAATGGTCACAGAGTAGTTGTAATTTTTTAAAGTATCTGAGATAGCTGAACTTCAGAATCTGTGGCTTTGTTATCGTGCTGTAGAAAGAAAACTCCAGGTAAGAAAAGCACTCACCTTCATCCAACTTGTCGCTGAAGGGGTCAGCCCCGAACACTGGGGGGATGACCTTGATGGGTTCTGCAGACTTGTGGAGGGCGGAGCCGCCCCAGAATGGGTTGAGGAAGGATGGCTGGACCTCCGCCTCTGCCACTTCCATCTCCATAAGCCGCTTGTAGGATTCTAACACCAGCAGGTCATTGGTCTTCTTTTCAATGATGGCTGGAGAAAAAGCATAACCAAGAAGTTTGCCAAAGAGACCTGGGACCTAGGGGAACTAGAGGTAGCACCCCCTGCTGGAGATGAAGGGGGGGGTCATGAATGCCTGTAAGGACAAGGGCTTTCTCTTGGGTTACGTCACTCATTCCCTAGAGAGCACAATTTGGTTCTTGAGAGGCAAAACCAAAAAAACTTTGATGTATAAGGCACGGATATACATACAAAACATTAAAAATTATGTGGTATATCAACTGTATGAAAATTCCATAAGGAAGAGCAGTTAGGAAAAGTATGTCTGAAAAGCCTCCAGAGGGGACAATAATAAAAAGAAAGTTGACAAATATTTTTTTGACACTAAAAAATAGGAGCTGTGGGCAAACTCTGCCTTAAACTACTGATCTTTTCCTCATTGCTCTGAGTTTGGGGGAGCTGTCCTTCCCACTGTTTCAAAGCCCCATGGAATCACCAGAATCATTCATTCATTCACTTATTCATTCATTCCACAAATGATAATTGGAGGCTTATCAGACCAGGCACGGTGCCTGAGATACCATGATACATGGAGGGAAAACAATGACCATAAACAATAACAGATGCAAACCTTGTCCTGAGACATAAGCTTCAGAGTGAATGGGAAGATGGAAAGAAACGCAAGTTCAGCAAACAAATACACATACTCCTCACTATCCAGATGCTTGTTATCTGAATTCAGTAACTATTGGATTTAAGTTTTAAAAAAAAATTTCATATAATGCATACCATTTCTCTTCTCTCTGAAAATCAGGGACCATAAAGATTCACATCTGAAACTTGCTATTGGTTCTCAAGAACCTCCTCAATTCAGACAACGAGAATTACCTGTATATAGAGACAAACTAGGCAAGGATTAAATAATAGAACTGCTATGAGAGTGAGTACCAGACTGCCTGACCTGCCTTTTGAGACATCTGTATTCAGGTCAGGAAGCAACAGTTAGAACCGGACATGGAACAACAGACTGGTTCCAAATAGGGAAAGGAGTACGTCAAGGCTGCTTATTTATTGTCACTCTGCTTATTTAACTTATATGCAGAGTACATCATGAGAAACACTGGGCTGGATGAAGCACAAGATGGAATCAAAACTGCCAGGAGAAATATCAATAACCTCAGATACACAGATGACACCACCCTTATGGCAGAAAGCAAAGAATTAGAGACTCTTGATGAAAGTGAAAGAGGAGAGTGAAAAATTGGCTTAAAACTCAACATCCAGAAACTAAGATCATGGCATCCAGTCCCATCACTTCATGGCAAATAGATGGGGAAACAGTGAAAGGCTTTATTTGGGGGGGCTCCAAAATTACTGCAGATGGTGACTGCAACCACAATATTAAAAGACACTTGCTCCTTGGAAAAAAAGCTATGACCAACCTAGACAGCATATTAAAAAGCAGAGACATTACTTTGCCAAAAAAGGTCCATCTAGTCAGAGCTATGGTTTTCCCAGTAGTCATGTATAGATGTGAGAGTTGGACCATAAAGAAAGCTGAGTGCCAAAGAATTGATGCTTTTGAGCTGTAATGCTGAAGAAGACTCTTGAGAGTCCCTTGGACAGCAAGGAGATCCAACCAGTCCATCGTAAAGGAAATCAGTCCTGAATATTCATTGGAAGGACTGATGCTGAAGCTGAAACTCCAATACTTTGTCCACATGATGGGAAGATGTTGACTCATTTGAAAAGACCCTGATGCCGGGAAAGATTGAGGGCAGGAGGAGAAGGGGATGACAGAGGATGAGATGGTTGGATGGCATCACCGACTCAATGGATATGAATTTGAGTAAACTCCATGAGTTGGCGATGGACAGGGAAGCCTGGTGTGCTGCAGTCCATGGGGTCACAAAGAGTCGGACACAACTAAGTGACTGAACTGAACTGAGAGTGAATAATACTGGGTACAGCAGGACCAGCCTCAGATGGAGCAGGGGAGCCTTGCTGGAGAGAGGACATTTAAACTGAGATCTGATAAAGAGGAACTGGGTATGGGATGAGTATCCTAGGAACAGCCCATGCAAAGGCCTTGAGGTAGAATTAGTTGGGGGAGAGATCTGGAAATACAGAGAGGAGAACAGTGTGGCCACAGGAGGTGAGCAAAAAGGAAGAGCAGGACAAGAGATGATGAAAAGTGTAAGCAAGGGGACTTCCCGGGTCATCCACTGGTTAAGAACCCACCTGCCAATGTGGCAGACACCAGTTCAATCCCTAGTCCGGGAAGATCCCAGACGCCCAGGGCAACTCAGCCTGTGCACCACAACTACTGGGTCTGAACACCCTGGAGTCTGTGCCCCATAACAGGAGAAGCCATTGCAATGAGAAGCCCATGCACTGCAACTAAGAGTAGCTCCCTGCTCACCACAAGAGGAAGCCTGCACACAGCAATGAAGACCCAGTGCAATCAAAAATAAATAATAAGTAAATAGTTTTTTTAAAAATGTAAGCAGGGGCCAGGCTATAAAGAAGTTGATAGGCTGTGGGTAAGAAAGAGTTAATACAGCAAATTCTGCTCTCCTTAGAAAAGGTTGCTTAGCAGTTTGGTCCTTAGACAATATCAGGGAACTTGGATTTCAGGACGGGCCCCACCACCATTAACTGTCACGAGAGGCTCATCATGGCTTTGTTGTTCAGTAGCTCGGTCGTTCAGACTCTTTGCGACCCCATGGACTGAATCACACCAGGCTTCCCTATCCTTCACTATCTCCCAGAGTCTGCTCAAACTCATGTCCACTGGGTCAGCGATGCCAGAATGCTTAATCTGTGTATTAAAAAATGTAGCTTATGCTATAAATACTTGCTGTTCTTTCTGGGGTCTGGAACTGGGGTATGTGCCAGGCTGGAGGTGCCTGTATGATCAGCCCCCGTCCTAACCCTAAGCGATGAGTATCCAACGAGCTTCCCTGGTTGGCACCATTTCACTTGTGGTGTCCTAACTCATGGCTGGGGGGATTAAGCACATCCTGTGAGACCCCACTGGGAGACAACCCTTGGAAGCTTGCTCTTGATTTCCTCCATGCTTTCCCCCAAGCTCCTTTTTCCCTGACTGATTTTGCTTTGTACCTTGTGGCTGTAATAAATCATAGCCATAAGAATATGACTATATGCTGAATCCAGGAGCCCTCCTAGTGAATCCCTGAAACTGACCGGAGGGAGGCGTCTTGGGAACCTCCCAAACACCGATGGTATTAAGAACCTTCGATTTTATTCTAAGAGCGGTGGAAGTCATTCATTCTAAACTGGCAGGATCTCTGTGGGTGCATCTCCCTCTCTCTCCTGGCCTGGAAACGTGTATTACAGTTAATAAGCATTTGCTACATGTCAGGCACTGCTCTGGGCACTTTATTTCTTTCTTCCCAATCTAAATGCTTTTCATTTCCTTTTATTGCCTTACTGCATTATTGAGGACTACCAACATATTGAATAGGAGTTGTGAAAGCAGACATCCTTGCCTTGTTCCTGATCTTAGAAGAAAAACATTCAGGTTTTTTTTCACCATTAACTATGAGGTTAGCTGCAGGTGTTTCTGGAGATGCCTTTTATCAGATAAGGAAGTTTCCTTCTAGTTCAAGTTTGTTGAGAGTTTTTTTTTTAATTATGAATGGATATTGAATTTTGTCAAATACTTCCTTCTGTAGCTATTCACATGATCATGTACTATCTCTCTAAGAACTACTTATCTATTTAACCTTCCCAACATTTTTTAGATGATAAGGTGAGGCACAGAGACTTTCAGAAGATTGCCCAGAAAATTTTCTGATGGTCCAGTGATTAAGCATCTGCTTTGCAGTGCAGGGGATGCAGGTTTGATGCCTGTTCGGAGAACTAGGATCCCACATGCCATGGGCAACTAAGTGCTACAACAAAGATCCCAACTGCCATAACTAAGACCTGATGCAGCCAATAAATAAATATGAAACACACACACACAGACTCAAAAATCCATGTTGAAACAAAAACAGTTGCCGAAAGTCACACAGCTAGTAAGAGTAAAATCACGATTTGAACTCAAGGAGGTTGCTTTTAGTGCCCACAGGCTTCACCACCAGGCTCACTACCTCCAAAAGAATAAGTCCTAGTGCCTGGTCATAGAAATCTCTGGAAATGGTTGCTAAGAGTCTAGTGGGCCCCAGCTTGACTCACCAAAGTACTGCGGGAGGTTGGTATCAGTGATTTTCCCCGTCTCCCCTAACTGCACCAGGATCTTAGTGGCATCACAATTTATCTTCTTAAACAGATTCTCCACTGAGTTCTTGAGATAATCCAAGGTCTTGCTGATGTCCCTGTAGGTGTTCTCATATGTGTCTGCCTCCTCCGTGGTCTTCTTTAGTTTCTCCTATGGCAGACCCCCAGTTCCCATCCAGGTCAGTCAGATGGCAACTCTGGGCTCAGCCCTCACATGTGAGAGTCTGAAACCAGGGTCTCCAAAGTGCAGGTTTGCAAACCTCTAAGGGGCTTCCCTGGTGGCTCAGACAGTAAAGAATCCACCTGCAATGTGGGAGACCTGGGTTCGATCCCTGGGTTGGGAAGATCTCCTGGAGAAGGAAATGTCAACTCACTCCAGTATTCTTGCCTGGAGAATCCCCATGGACAGAGGAGCCTGGCTGGCTACAGTCCATGAGGTCACAAAGAGTAAGACACAACTGAGCAACTAAGCACAGCAAGGGGATGCAAGGGAGCTTCCCTGGTGGCTAAGATGGTAAAGAATCCACTTGCAGGGCAGGAGACCCAGGTTCGGTCCCTAAATCAGGAAGATCCCCTGGAGAAGGGAATGGCAACCCATTCCAGTATTCTTACATGGAAAACTTCATGGAGAGAAGCCTGGCAGACTATAGTCCATGGGTTGCAAAGAGTCAAACACTACTGAGAGACTGAACTGAGCAACTAACACTTTTCACACAAGGGGTTGCAAGATCAATTTAATGGGCCTCAATCCACATTTCTAAAAAAATGAAATAAAACAGATCAACAAAGAAAGGAAAAGAAGAGAAGATACTAGTATGCACTGGAAGTAGTGAGGATAGATATTATTTAATGTAAGATTTGTTTCACTTACATATGTGTATGTGTGTCTGTATGTCTACTGGATTGCAGCATTTTTAAAAGCTGTTGACTCATTTTTTAAAAATTAAGGCCCACAGGAAAAAATATATTTTACATTGTAGTCCAATATATTCACACACTGTTGTTCAGTCACTAAGTTTTGTCAATCTCTTTGTGACCCCCATGGACTGCAGCACGCCAGGCTTCCCTGTCCTCTACCGTCTCCCAGAGTTTGCTCAAGTTCATATGCATTGAGTCAGTGATGCCATCCAACCGTCTCATCCTCTGCTGCCTTCTCCTTCAATCTTACACATGTGTGTATTTATGTATATTTATCTAATCAAAGGAAATTAAAGTTTCACAAATCAATGTTCTTATTGTGTGTCTGAATATTTTCCATTCTGTTCTGTTCCACTCCGTCTTGTTATCTTTAAATGCTAGTGGCAGTCCAACACACCGATTTCAGTTTAAATCATTCAGTTTAAATCATATTACTGTAGATCAGTGGTTCTCAAAGTGGCGTCCCAGAACAAGCAGCATCAGCTCCATCAGGGAACTTCCTGGGCTCCAGTCCAGACCAACTGAATCAGAAGCTCTAGGTGTAGGCTCGGTAATCTGTGTTTAATAAACCTCCAGATGGTCCTGACGCATGGTAAAGTTTGAGAACCTCTGTGAGTCCACTGGATCACAATTTCAGTTTCACACTGGTATCATCTGGGAGCATTAAAACATTGGCTGCCCAGACCCCTGCCTCAGAGATTCAGACATCTTGATCTGGAGTGTAGCCTGGGCATTGGGAATTTTTAAGCCTCCAAGGTGATTCTGACTTGTAGCCCGGACTGAGAGTCGCTGCTCTAGGATAAGTGCTTTGATGGCTTCCCACCTCTCTCCCTGGTTTTCAGCTCGCAAAGGTGAACTGGGCCCTGGAAGGATCAGCCTTGTCCCTACTAGCCCCATATGGACCATTCCAAATCAGGATCCCAGAGGGCCCTATCCACACTCCCATATCCAAGTGAGGGAACTGAGGTTCTGAGGAATGGGAGAGGGAAGCCGTGATTTGAACTGTCTCTCAACCACCACACCAGGCAGCTTCCTTTGTCCCAGCCACTGGAATATTTAGTTCCCAGGGCTGAATTTCCTCATGTCAGCCAGAGCCCCTCCTCTCATACTAAAGGTGCAGTAAAAGATCACATGGTTAAAAGCATATTTTAATAGCCTAATGTGATGTTGATAACACATGTATGTGTGTGCGTGCTCAGTCATGTCCGACTCTGTGACTTCCTGTATTGTAGCTCACCAGGCTCCTCTAACTATGGAATTTTCTAGGCAAAAATACTGGAGTAGGTTGCCATTTCCTCATCCAGGGGATCTTCCCGACCCAGGCATCAAACCCTCGTCTCTTGTGACTCCTGAATTGGCAGGCTGATTCTTAACCACTGTGCCACCTGGAAAGCTTGATAACACATGTCCAGCACCTAAAACGTTCCAAGCACTTTACACACATCTTCTTAACTGATCCTCACAATTGTCCGTTTTCAGATGAGGAATATTGAAGTCAGAGAAGAAAACTGAACTTGTGTTTACCTCATCTGTGTTGAGTTGTCTAACAACTTGACCTTGGGCTCTTTATTTAAGCAATTATTTTGTAACAAGATGATGGTGACTTGAGGTTTTATTGACTCATAGGATAAACAACAATAATGATAGCTATGTTTATAGCTCTCTGCCCTGCAGTGTGCCAAGCGTGTACATGCAGGATTTTATTTGATCTTCACAGCCCTACAAAGTGAGTGCAATTATTATTCCCATTTCATAGGTGAGAAAACTGAGGTTCAGAGAGGTTAAGTCAACTTTCTCAAAGTCCTAACATCAGGAAACTCTTCTGGGAATCATACTCAAGGCTTTGTTCCCAGGACCTGGTTGCTTAATTTCTATGCAAAACCTCTCGTGAAAAGACTGATTCCACCACTTCTCTCCGAGGAGACAATGAATGGAAGGTAAGTGGAAAGGTTCCAAGAGTAAAGGAGATGGGCGTGATCTTTAGCAGGGGGTAAGAAAAGTGGGTTCTAGGTGAGCCCATTGCTATTAAGGCAAATTCTCTTGCTAAGAGTATTTGCATTTGAAAGGAGGCTCAGGGAAGCCCAAGGAACAAAGAATTGCTAGAAGACTTCAGACAGAGATGGGGGCGATGCTTGGGGTTGTCTGGTCAGCCTCCCCAAGCTGTATCCCCCATTAGGCCTTCAATACCCAAAGATGCAGAGCAGCACCAGTCCCAACCCCAAGGAAGCATGTGGATGTCTGGTGGCCCAGAGGCAAGGATGTTGCATGCCAAGCATGTGTCCAAATTGAGGGGGTTCTCCTTGAACTTGGGCCCTGCCTGCCGGTCTACATTCCCCATTCTCTAATCCTGGGAGAGGCTGCTGAGCCTGAGAGGTGCTTTGCTGCCCTCCAGTGGTGCAGGAGAGAATGGCAGGGCCATCCCTGTCTACCACCTGCAATGCCAAGAACAGAAATCGGCTACAGAAAAAGGAAAGGAAATGACCCATGAGCGCAGTTCCTGGGACAGGAACTACTGGATTAGAACAGGGCTTTGCAATCCAACTCTGTGGTTCATATCTTTCTCAGACACTTTCTATCCATTCTCCTCTTCTACCTTAATAACAAAAAGGTTATCGTATTCGGGGTAGCAATGTACCAACTAAAAGTTGTATTTCCAATCCTCCTTTGAAATAGGAATGGCCAGTAAGTCAGACAACAGAGACTTCCACATCCCTCCCTCCCCAGGCTGGTCCTACCTCCAGCTCTCTCAGGATGGAGTGGCTGTCATCGTGGGATGATTTCTGCTGGGATTGCAAGCGCATGATCTCATTCTGCTCAGGAGAGAACCAGACCATAAGGAAAAGAGGTGTCCCCCTTCCTAGCACACTTCAAAATAAGCCAGTGCCTTCAAGAGTTGACGAAGATTTATCTCATTTTTAAAAAATATCTAGAATATATTTTACTTTTAATTGGAGGATAATTGCTTCACAACGTTGTTTGTTTCTGCTGTACACAATGTGAGTCAGCTATAAGTACACATATATCCCCTCCTTAGTGAGGATTTAAATTATCCATTTCAAGAAACCCCAGAACCCCTGGACCTCTCTTAGGTCCATGGAAGTTTTCTGATGCTTTTTAAATTAAAAGGAGGATGAGGGTATGAGTGGGTGGGTGGTTCATCCTTTCTGGAGGATTGCCTATAATCAATCGGATTTGCTGCAACGGTGGCATGTTCTATCTGCACTGTCCAGTACTGCAGCCATTAGCCATGCATAGGCACAGAACTCTTGCAATGTGGCTAAGACCAATGAGGAACTCATTTTTAGATTTAATTCAAATTGATATAAACAAAAATCTCCCATGTGGCTGATGGCTACGGTAATGAACAGACAGCTCCAGAGCAAGGGTTCTACAACTCTACCATGAATCAGAATCACCTGGGGGTTTGCGAAAACACAGATATCTGGGCTCCACACCAGAGCTTCTGATTCAGTGTGTCTGGGTAAGGCCCTGTGCTGTGCAATGCCTAGTCTCTCAGTCATGTCCGACTCTTTGCGACCCCGTGGACTATAGTCTGCCAGGCTCCTCTGTCCATGGGGATCGTCCACACAAGAATACTGGAATGGGTTGCCGTGCCCTCCTACAGCGGATCTTCCCAACCCAGGGATTGAACCCAGGTCTCTCGCATTGCAGGTGGATTCTTTACTGTCTGAACCACCAGGGAAGCCCAAGAATACGGAGTGGGTAGCCTATCCCTTCTTCAGGTGAACTTCCTGACCCAGGAGTCAAACCGAGGTCTCCTGCATTGCAGGTGGATTCTTGCCCAGCTGAGCTACCTGGGGAGCCCGGGGAGAGCCCTTGAATGTACATCTCTCACAAGTTCCCAGGAGGTGCTGCCATGGTGGTTGCCCAGGGGCCAGATCTGAGAATTCTGGAGCTAGAACAGTGTGTCCAAATGTAAAAGGCATGCCTTTTTTGATGGGCAATACCATTTCCAGGAATCTGTCCCAAGGAAATAGTAGGACACGTGGGCAAAGGTGGCCACTCAAGGCTATCCCTTGAGTTACTATTCATTATCTCCATTAGGAACAACCTGAGTGTCTACTGGCTGGGGATTAGTTGAGTAAGTAATGGTACATTTATATCATGGGGGGAAAGGGTATCAAATTAAAATACAGTTTAAATGCATATTCTAGACTTATTTTTGGAGAATCTAGGTTTGTAGGCATGAGATAGGGCCTGAGGAATCTGCTTTTTTAAGAAGCATCTTGTGATATTATTACTACAGAGCATCTAGGGATTCCAGAAGCCACTGAAAAGAACACAGGAATAAAAAGTTTTTAAAAATTACATAAATTTACTTAAAATACCAGGGGAGAAAAGCATAGAAAATGTTGGGCAAAACTGTTGGAGGAAAAAAGTTTATAAAACAGCATGAACTATTTTGTTCACTTCCAAATTACCACTGTCCTTTGGCCTTCGAAAACCTTCCCTGCGATACTGAAGATGGCCACCAGAGGGAAGTGGCGAAGCGCCTAACCAGGAGAGGGCACACTCAGAAGCCAATCCAGCTCCTCTGGCTTGAGACTGGCCTGGTCTCCTCAGAGCAAATGAGACCCCAGCTCCTCTCAGCAAATAAGGGAGAGTGTGGTCTGACCAGTCTAGAGGGAGAGTGCACTCAGCTTCCTGTGAGAATGTGGGCTGGAGTTGTCAGAGCTGAGTTTCCTGGAGAAACCAGAAATCCACATTTTCATGTGGAATATCCTGATTTTTAAATATTGGCAACTCACTAATTTTAAAATTTGGGTATGAAGGAGGCCAAACAACAGAAAAATGAAGGCTGCATTCATCAGTTTATGACCTGTGACCCCAGCCCTCTAGGTAAGAGTGGAGTCCGATGTTAGAATCCTAAATGTTTTTGACTTAAATCTGAACCCTCCTTTGGGCAGAGGTGCCACAAGAGGGCAGAGATAAGGTCTCAAACACCCCCTCCAGTAACCCATCTCACCTCCACTCCCTTCATCCAGAACCACTGTTTCTGGATGAAACCATTCATTTCATCTGTTTTATATACTGATGTTTCCCCATACCCTAGTTAAAAAAAAAACTTTGGTAGCTTTTAAACGAAAGCTTGGAAACTACTGCTCCAGTCCAAGTATGTCACTCTACAGCTGGGGAAACTGAGGCCCAGAGAAGGCGGGAGTTTGGCCGTCTTTCCTCAGATACACTGGTCCTCACAACAGAGACAGGCTGTGTGGCTGAAGAAGAAAGAAGAGGGCCCTCAGGCGACTGGGAAGGTCAAGGTCAGTCACTGTTGGAGAACCACTGCTTGGTGCCTCCCACTGAGTGCAGGGCAGTCCTGGGCTTTGGGAATGAAGAGGGTATACATGAGGGTGCCTGTCCTCTGAAAGACTGGCCTCCAGAAGAGAAACAGAGGGCCATTCAAGCTCCTCTCCCCTTTGCTCTCTGGGTCACCCAGCCAAAGGGAGACCCCAGCTGGACAGCGGAAGGAGAGCGAGATTGGAGGTACTTGCTCACCCTCTGGGCAGGTCATTCGTTTGGCCACCTGCCACCAGGAAAGACATACAGACAGCCTTCTCCAAATACCTGTCTCCTGGTTCCAGAAACTGCTCCCTCACCTCACCCATTCTGGGGCTCAGCTATGCTATTCTGCACATTCCCTCCTTAATTTCTTTAGACCTTTGTAAATAGTCTCTTTTTTAAAAGCTCACCTCTATTTACCCATTTGGGGCATGCCATCTGTTTCCTGTGGCAGCCCACCTCCGTTTCCACGTGTCACCTGTACTATTATTATCTATCATTATTATTATCTATTAGTAGCTTTCTTTAAATTGACCAAATTTGTTTATCATTATTTGTTTACTGTTATTATTACTACCTGGGCTTCCCAGGTGGTGCAGTGGTAAAGAATCTACCTGCCAATGCAGGAGACTCAAGAGGGGCAGGTTTGATCCCTGGGTCAGGAAGATCCCCTTGCCTAAAGAATCCCATGGACAGAGGAGCCTGGTGAGCTACAATCCACAGGGTCACAAAGAGTTGAATATGACTAAGCAACAGAGCATACACATACATTACTACTACTTACCACCCTAAGGAATCCTCTATAGAATCACAACGCTCTGCAAGCTGTTCTTTCTAATCCTCATTAAAATTTAGTTCATCAGTCATTTTGAAAAAATTAAAATATTTTCCCTGTCTTCTAGTTTCTATCTACTTGCATGTGGCCCCACATTCAGGAAGTGGTGACACTGCAAAAGGAAGGCCTCCCCTAGGTTCCCACCTAGCACAGGGACCTCAGAGGGAAGAGTAATGAGTTCTCAGAGGAGGTGACATTTGTCAGGACTAATGAGTGGTGTTGCATCAGAAGAAAAGTGGGAGGGTTGGGGAACAGCATGAGGAAAGTTTCAGAGAAGGGAAACACAGGGGGCAGCTGGGACTGGCAGCTGATGGGAGTGCCTTGGGGGCCATGAGGAAAGCTGAGCCTGCAAGGGCAGGTTGAAGCCAAACTCTGAAAGGACGGGAGTGTCATGCTAAGTTTAGACTCTCTCTGTGCAGAGAGTTCCAAAGGCTGTTTATGTGTGTTCTGGGGAGTAAGCAGCTCAAGGAGTTAAGTTTGGGAAATTACAGGTTCAACAAAGGTAAATAGTTTCTTTATTGCAGGACTTATCAGAGCTTCTACTATGCTCACGTACATCAGTTCTCTCCAGGATCAATTTACCATCTCTTCTCAATTCTACAAAGCTGTTTATTGACAGGGGTCAGCCAGCTTTTAAGGCAAAGGGCCACACAGTCAATATTTTGGGTTCTGCAAGCCATATATGGTCTGTCTTGCATATTTTTTTCCTTACAACCCTTTAAAAACGTAAAAACCATTCTCAGCTCATGGGCTGTGCAAAAACAAGTCATATCTGGCTGTTTACTAAACTCTGGATTATAAGACATATCATGGATTTTAAATGTCACCTATTGGGGGTAAGGGGACATGAGCCTATTAAGTGTGTGTCAACTGAAAGACAAATACCAATTTCGGCAAGGTTAAAATATACAGGGGAGAACACTGGGGGACTATAGTATTTCCCAAACTTTTTTTGACTTGAAGTCCTTTTTTTTCTGCAAAGCAACTCAAAGAGTGTTCTGAGGAACCTGCTTTGGGGAAGGTTGCTGCGGGAGTGGGTGGGCCCCTGGCCTGGGAAAGGAGAGGTGCCCCAACCTGGATTCTCTCGATCTTCTTGTGCATCATCTCCATGTCATTGTTGAGCTCTGTGACATATGTGAACCGAGCAAAGTTCTTCTCTTCCTTAGCCAGAAACTCTTCGATGAGCTGATTCAGGTTCCCAGTCTTTGTCAGTTTCAGCAGCCGGAGGTGAGCCACCTCGTAGCTCTCAAAACTCTCGCCCTTGCTCTTCTTCCCGTACTTCTTTGCCTTGAGAGCTAGAAAAGGAAGAACCAGCAACTGTGAGTCTGAAAGAGAAGCCATTCAGAGCAGAGCCTGGCAGAGGAAAGAGCTCCATAACGTTATCACTGTGCCCCAGGGAGGGGGCTAGACTCTCCCAGGACAGGGAAGGGGAAAGTGGGAGCGGAGTTTCCCAGAAACACACTTCTAGCCACCCAGTTGCAAATGAGAAGCTAGAAAGGGCTAAAAGATCAAAAACCAAATGCAGCTATACAGGGGGCTCTCTGAAGAGCTCAGATCTTTCAACCTGTTCAGGAGAGAGTTAACATAGAAGCCCTGAGACTGCTCTGCTTAGAAAGGTCTACTTGCAAGACTGGCCCTTCACCTTCATCTGGGAACTTAAATGGTGAACACTTCCCTGTAAAATTGTCTGCAAATGGTAAGAGTGGCTCCTGTGCCCTGACTGTATGGACAGTGTGGCCTATGCCAGACACCTGCCTTCCTGCTGGGAGGCTGGAATCTTGGGATGTGCTGGGGAGAGACGACCAGCCCCCAATAAGAATCTTGGGCATCGAGTCTCTAATGAGCTCCCCAAGTAGACAACTCTTCACATGTGTTGTCACAATTAGAGGCTGGAGGAGTTAAGCATATCCTGTGTGGCTCCACTGGGAAAAGGTCCGGGAAGCCTGTGCCTAGTTTCCTCTGGACCTTGCCCCATGCACCTTTTCTCCCTGCTGATGTGTCTACATCATAAGCCATGTTTGCAATGATATGCTGAGTCTTGCGAGTCCTCCTTCAGAATCTCTGAACATGGATAGGGCTGTGGCAACCTCCAATAAAACAAGTTCCTCCTCGAAATAATGGAAGCAGAGCCACAAGGTGAGGACACATCCTGTAGGTTAGGGATGGTGGATAAAATCCAACTCATCTAGTTAAATTTGAATTTCAGATAAACAATGTATTTTTAGAAGTATAAATATGTCCCAATTGTAGATCAACCACAAATAATTCTTCAGTGTAAGTATCTTTCAAATATTGCATGGAACTAAAATTTTATTCTTTGTTTATCTGCAATTTAAATTTAATGGTGTCTTGTATTTTTATTTGCTAAATTTGGCAACCTTGCTACAAGGAGACTTGGGCACCTTCAGTTGAGAGAAAGAGGTGTTCTGTGGAGAGAGATACCTTCTTCCTTTTTGGACTGCTCCTCAAACTCCAGACGATCATTCAGCTTGATGAGCAAGAAGGATTTGAGCTTGGTTTCATGATCGTAGACGCGCTCCAGCTCTCGGATCTCCAGGTTGTACTGAGAGATGTCCTTCTGCTGGCGGTCCTTCATGGCAGCCATTCGAGCCATGGCTTCCAGCCTGGGTCGGGGGAGGGGAGCACAACAGAGTCTGAGTGTTCAGAGGCTCCTTCCTTCTCCCTGCCTTCTCCCTACCAGTCCAGACGGACTTCATTCCTGGTCAGTGATCATCCCTTCTTTTAATCACGGAGATTTCTGGGAGTAGAGGAACCACGTTCCTCACCTGAATGACAGGAGTCACAACTCTAGACCACCCTCAGGAAATGATTTTCTATCATCATCTCTGTCACCATCCTTATCATCATCACCACCACCACCACCATCAGCATCATCAAACATCGCCATTATCACTATTACCATCATCGTCACTTGTCAAGTATAATACTATGCCCCAGCCACTCCCTTATATACTCATAGTTTTTAATATTTATTTATTTTGTACCAGGTCCTAGTTGCCACATGTAGGATCTTCGATCTTCATTGTGGCATGCAGGATCTTCTTAGCTGCAGCAAGCAAACTCTTAGTCTCAGCATATGGAATCTAGTTCCCTGACCAGGGATTGAACCTGGCTCCCTGCATTGGGAGTGCAGAGTCTTAGGCACTGGACCACCAGGGAAGTCCCTATACTAATATTATTTAATCCTGACTTCCACCCAAAGAGGTCCTACAATAAAGTAGTGGTGATGGAGCTGGCATTCAAACCCAGACCCCTCTGGCTCCAAAACCTGCACTCTTCACATGTGAACTGCATGCCTTTTGCCCCTCCAGGGGTGAAGCCGGGAAACAGTCCAGACTGAGAGGGGTCCCTTGGACTACAGACAGGGACATCTGGGGGAGATGATACAGAATAGGGGTTTAAATCTCAGCTCCACAACCTCTGCCACTTACTGGATCTCACTCAGGTAAGCATTTTGACATCTCTAAGCCTCCATTTCCTGGCCTGTAAAATGGGGATAATAACTCCTAGGGCTGTGGTAAGGGTTGAAATACTACCCAGAGCATCTAGCATCATGCTTGGCAGACACACAACCAGGGCTCGAAGTTACGATTATGATGGTTTCAGGTTCCTCAGGACATAAGCACAGAGGGTATAGGAGGCCCAGAGTAAGAAGCCCAAGAGGTAGTTGAGACATGTCTGCCCCCATGAGTCTCTCCGCCAGCCTACCTCTGCTCGTAGGCCTGTGCAGACTGCTCAATGGCCACATTCATTGTTTTCTTCTGCATCAACAGGCGCCGATGAAGATGCTGGTAGACATTGTCGTAAGCAGCCTTCTCATACCTCAGGTCCTCGATCTCCTTCCGGAGCTTCGCATTGGTGGTCAGAATCTGGTTAAAGTGTACAGTGACCTGCAAGGAGGGCTGCGCTTCAAAACAAGGCTCACTCCTGGGGCATGAGACAAGCTTCTAGCCCCTGCAGTGGAAGCAGGGAGTCCTAACCACTGGACGTCTAGAGAATTCCCCCAGAAGACACCTTACATACAAGATTAAAACGGGTTTCCAAAATGTGGATCTGTTTCTGCAATTTCCGGGGGTTATTGGCCTCCTGTATTTTTGTGAAGATCTGTCTTTGGTTTACAATTTTCTTCTCCATCTGAACAATCTGAAAAAAAGACAGAGGGGAAACCCAGCTATGTTAACATCTGTATGGAGACAAATACAGCAGTTCACTAACTCAAGCATGCTAAAACAAAAACCACCATGTTATTTCTTTTCTTATGAATAGAATTTTAATTTCTCTCTTGGGTGTGGACTCAATCTTAGTTTGGGACAAAATGAGCAACTAGGAGTTTTTATTCTCACTTGTGCATGTAAATTTCACTCACATATGGGGAAAAATTTCACCTGACCCTAAAGCCACTGTTTTCCTGAAGAAATGGCATTGATCCCCCAAGAAGCCTTCTGTAACCTTGTTTTTGTTTGGTTGGCGGGATTTCCGTTTGTTTCTTTTCCTGACTCTTACAATAATGGGGATGCTAGCGACCCTTAACGAGCAGGTCATGAGGTGTCACACACCCTGCAACATGTAAGACAGCACCAGACATCCAAAAATTGACCCCCATCCCTTGTGACTGTCCAGTGCTCCTTGGATGTCAGGCAAGTGAAAATCCTCTCTATAACCTTCTGTACCTAGATCAAAATGTCTTTTACATATACACACATAGCATTTTTCATTCTCTCTGTTTAAAAAAAATTTTGGCTGTGCTGGGTCTGTGTTGCTGTGCATGGACTTTCTCTAGTTGCAGAAAGCAGGGGCTACTCTCTGGTTGTGGTGCACGGGCTTCTCATTGCTGTGACTTCTGTTGCTGCAGAGCACAGGCTCTAGGTGCACATGCTTCAGTAGTTGTGGTTCCTGGGCTCTAGAGCACAGGCTCAATAGTTGAGGAGCATGAGCTTAGCTGCTCCAGAGCGTGTGGGATCTATTCCAGCCAGGGGTCAAGCCCACGTCTCCTGCAATGGCAGGTGGATTCTTTACCACCAGGGAAGTCCTTTCATTCAGTTTTAATAGACAAGTATCCAGGAATGGAGTCACTGTATAATCAAGAGAATGTCCATTGATTTGTCTGGAACTTAACCAAGAGCTGGCCATCATTTTGGAAATCTTGACACCAGCACAACGTGGATTATCTTGTGGTTTTTGTTTGGCCATGCTATGAAGCTTGTGGGCCTCTTAGTTCCCTGACCATGGATTGAACCTGGGCCACTGCAGTGAACACAGCAACTCCTAACCACTGGATGGCCAGGGAATGTCCATGGATCATCTTCTTTGAGTTGTGGATACAACAAGCCCAAATCAGTCTGCAGTGTGGAATCTGGCCCACTCCCTGTTCTCATAAGGTCTTACTGGCACACAGCCATACCCATTCTTTGCACTGTCTATGGCTGCTTTCAGGCTATGAAGGCAGAATGAAATAGCTGCAACAAAGACCACATGGCCTGTAAAGCCAAAATATTTACTGTCAGGCCCTCTGTGGAGCAATTTGCCAGCCCTGTTCTAGAGAAGCCAGGCCAAAACATGAGCATATTGAAATATATATAATTTTAGTATAAATAGCTTTCCTTTATGTTTCCTTTATATAATAGTTATAGCATCATATTGATTTAAAAGAAGAAGGCTAAAGGATTATATCATCTATGAATTTTACTTCAGGATTGTAAAGGAGGTATAATAAAATATTTTCTGTTAAAAAAGGTGCCAGCAGTTGAGTGATTCATAATTTCAAGTGTCAACGACTAGAAAATGATTAAGTTCATTTAGACTCAAGACTTGTTAAAAATATGCTTTCCTCAGAAGAACTTCCTCTGCTTTTGTGGGCACAGATCTCAGCAGCCTCCCTTAAGGGGTAGCAGCTTGTATCAGTTAGGAACACATGCAACAAATTACAGAAAGCCTGGCTAAATAGTGGTTTAAACAAATTATGGTTTATCTTTCTCTCATAATACATTGATGGCTTAAGTTCAGTAACTGAAGGATGTAAGGACAAGATCTGTATAATTCACCTCACTTCTCCCTCAAAATATGGCTGCCACAGCACCAGCCTTCAAGGTTATGTTCCATGGAAGAAAACAGAGGAAGAAATATGGATGAAGGGTAGGACCTATATCTAAGATGTTGCTCCTCGGAAGAAAAGCTATGAAAAATCGAGATATTATATTCAAAAGCAGAGACATCACTTTGCCAACAAAGGTCTGTCTAGTCAAAGCTATGGTTTATCCAGTAGTCATGTATGGATGTGAGAGAGGGATCATAAGGAAGGCTGAGCGCTGAAGACCTGATGCTTTCAAACTGTGGTGCTGGAGAAGACTCTTGAGAGTCCCTTGTACAGCAAGGAGAGTCAAATCAGTCAACCTAAAGGAAATCAACCCTGAATATTCATTAGAAAGACTAATGCTGAAGCTGAAGCTCCAATACTTTAGCCACCTGATGCAAAGAGCCAACAATGGAAAATACCTTGATGATCGAGGGTAGGAGAAGAGGGCGACAGAGGATGAGAAGGTTGGATGGCATCATCAACTCAGTGGACATGAGTTTGAGCAAGCTCTGGGAGATGGTGAAGGACGGAACTCTGGCATGCTGCAATCCATGGGGTTGCAAAGAGTTGGACACAACTGAGCGACTGAACAACAACAACAGCACACCAGCTGGAGTCTCTGAGCTGGAGGGGACATCTGGTAGGGAAACGTCTGGAAAACGTTTCCTTATTCCTAAAAAAGAGTCATAGGAAGAGATGGTCTGTCTTCTCTTGAAGATGTTGTTCCATCTGGATGTGGCGCCTGGAATTGCTGCTGCAGTCCTGCCCACAAAGGACAAATACTTTGATAACCTAACTGAGCTGCCAAATCAACCATCCTGAAGCTTGTATTATTTTTATACTTCCTGTTGGTTTTAGTCACTAAGTCGTGTCCAACTCTTTGCAACCCCATGGACTGTAGCCCACCAGGCTCCTCTGTCCATGGGATTTCCCAGGCAAGAATGGTGGAGTGTGTTGCCATTTCCTTCTCCAGAGGATCTTCCCAACCTAGGGATCAAACCCACGTTTCCTGCATTAGCAAGCAGATTCTTTAAACTGAGCCACAAGGAAAGCCTGCTACTTCCTGTTAAACGAGACAAAAGCATTTTCTTATTGTCAGTACTTTACTTGGGGAAGGTGGGCTGTGGCCCCAGGGCCAAGGGATAAATCACCATTGATCTAAACAAGGGGCTGGGAAACTTTTTTTAAAAGGCCAAAACAGTAAATATTTTAGGCTTTTATGTGAGGACCAAGAGACTCACATAACCATTTTAGAGTATGTGAGTATGTAGATACTCACATAACCATTTAAAAAGTAAACATTTAAGATGTAAAAAGCATTCTTCACTGGCGGGCCATAAACAAACAGACCAGACTTGGTGCTTGCAACATAATCTGCTGCCCCTGGTATACCCCAAAACAATTCTGGAAATCCCATAATTTCTCTTTACCAGTGATTGGCAAAGGAATGGACCTATACCCTAACCCTGGCCAAACAGAGAAAATCTGCTGGAGGGATTTTGTGAGTTATTCTCCCTTTCATAAGAAGATAATATCATGTAGGAAAAACTCCCATCCATTCTTCATATTTTTAAATGCAATTATATGAAACATTATACCAGCTAATCTTTGGCAGCCATCTTGTAACCATGAGGTCAAGAGAATCACAGAGAAAAATAAAAATCCATCATTGTCGAGCTGCTAAACCATCCCTAGGATGGCCTATTTCCAGTCAGACATCTTATTATGTGAGAAAAACAAACCTCTATTTTTCCCAGCTACTTTCAGTCAGGAACTGCATTATTTGCAGCCCAACACATTTCTCAAGCAAGATGGTGGCTCAGAAGATTAGACATCAAGGGAACCAGTGGGTCTCACACAAAACTGGCAAGGTATAGAAACGCTGCTTATGATTAACATCAGCCAGGTTTTGGACTTTAGCTGGAACACACTGTCTCTCTCCCCCACAAATTCCTTCAGAGCAAAATCAAATTGCTTCATCAGTGCTGACAAAGTCAGGTTCAAGTCAAGTCAGGTTCCTTTTCCCCTGGCTCTCTTCTCCTTTACTATGCACAAGGAACATCCTCAACACAAACCCACTCCAGCTCTCTTCTGAAATAAAACAAATGACTTGTTTTGATTTATGGGAGGGTAGCGTCCTACCCCATACATCAGGTGTGGCCTCTGCTGCTCTGAAGAGCTGCCTGCCCCTGCCTGAGCTGACCCCTAGAGTCCTCAGGCTCCAGCTCCTTGCCAAAGGAAGTTATGGCATCAGCTCTTGTGACTAAATTCAGAGCTGTATTCCCTTTGGCACCTTTATGTCAGATACTGCTTTGTGATGCTGAAAGAAACTAGGCTTCAGCCCAATGGGAGATATTACCCAAGCCTGTAGCTGAAGGGGGAATGCATTGCCTACACAAGATGCCCAGCAGAAAGGCATCAGCTTATTAATTATTTTGTGAGGCCAAGCAGGGCCCAGTGGTATCCTTGCCTCCAGTCACCCCTTGAAAGGACAAAGTTCTGGGCACTGTGTAGTGGACACAGCAGGAGGGGATCCTGGGAGCTGGGATGGAATTAGACCAAGAAGGTTTTTGTGCTGGGCAGTGAGTGTCATACTCTTTGGAGGATTAGCAAACTAAATCGCCTTTTCTAATGTCTCTGAGAATCCACATCCCTGTTTCATTTTTCAATTTTTCTTTGTTCACTTTTTAAAGCTTTTTTTTTCCCCCTTGATGTGCACCATTTTTAAAGTCTTTATTGAATTTGTTACAATATTATGTGTTTTTTTTTTAATGTTTGGTGTTTTGACTGCAAGGCATGTGGGATTTTAGTTCCCCAACCAGGGATTGAACCTGCACCCTCTGCGTTGGAAAGCAGAGTCTTAATCGCTGGACCACCAGGGAAGTTCCCTCTTTGTTCATGTTTATTGCCTTCTTCTCACACATTCATATATTCATTCATTCACTCATTCATCAATGTTTATCAAGCCACTGCTTGGTGCCAGACAACAGGGGTATGATGATATCCAAGACAGAGCAGCCCCTGCCCTCAGGGAACCTACACTCTAGGACTGGAAACAACCCAGGAAGCATGGTGAGTCCTAGGAGAGGGGAGATAGAAGATAATTAGGCCACACACAGTAGGGGCACACAGCAGAGAAAAATGAAGGGACAACTATCCTGCATAAACAGCATTTGAGCTGAGACCCAAAGGATGAATGAGACTCCTCCAAGCAGAGAGGATGGGGCCCAGAATTCCAGATAGAAGGAACAGCATGTGCAAAGGCAGAGATGAGAGACAGCAGTGAGGGTCCATAAAGGCAGCCAGTGTGGATGGAGCACAGAGGACAAGAGAGGTGGGAGTATTTACTCCAGGTTCCAGAGTGCCCTACTTCTCTGAGTACCCCCACTGAGTGTGCTATTTGTTCCTGGCCAGGAACCTCATACCAGGGGGGTATACTTTAAACTGGAAAGAGGCCATACAGAAGGCCTCCCTGAGACCTGAGGGACCTTATATCTACTACTGTGGGCAGGAATCCCTTAGAAGAAATGGAATAGCCATCACAGTCAACAAGAGAGTCCAAAATGCAGTACTTGGATACAGTCTCAAAAATGACAGAATGATCTCTGTTTCCAAGGCAAACCATTCAGTATCACAGTAATCCTAGCCTATGCCCCAACCAGTAATGCTGAAAAGCTGAAGTTGAACAGTTCTATGAAGACCTACAAGATCTTTTAGAATTAATACCCCAAAAAGATGTCCTTTTCATTATAGGGACTGGAATGCAAAAGTAGGAAGTCAGAAAACACCTGGAGTAACAGGCAAATTTGGCCTTAGAGTAGAGAATGAAGCAGGGCAAAGGCTAATAGAGTTTTGCCAGGAGAACACACT
Organism: Antilocapra americana; assembly: GCA_007570785.1. Classification (NCBI taxonomy): domain Eukaryota; kingdom Metazoa; phylum Chordata; class Mammalia; order Artiodactyla; family Antilocapridae; genus Antilocapra; species Antilocapra americana. The sequence continues at coordinate 6,690,786 of ML663006.1, forward strand.
GGTCATAGCAAACAGCCTCTTCCGACAACACAAGAGAAGACTCTACACATGGACATCACCAGATGGTCAATACCAAAATCAGATTGATTATATTACTTGCAGCCAAAGATGGAGAAGCTCTATACAGTCAGCAAAAACAAGACCGGGAGCTGACTGTGGCTCGGATCATGAACTCCTTATTGCCAAATTCAGACTTAAATTGAAGAAAGTAGGGAAAACCACTAGACCATTCAGGTATGACCTAAATCAAATCCCTTATGATTATACAATGGAAGTGAGAAATAAATTTAAGGGACTAGAGATGATAGACAGAGTGCCTGATGAACTATGGACGGAGGTTCAGGACATTGTACAGGAGATGGGGATTAAGACCATCCCCAAGAAAAGGAAATGAAAAAAGCAAAATGGCTGTCTGAGGAGGCCCTATAAATAGCTGTGAAAAGAAGAGAAGTGAAAACCAAAGGAGAAAAGGAAAGATATTCCCATCTGAATGCAGAGTTCCAAAGAATAGCAAGGAGAGATAAGAAAGCCTTCCTTAGTGATCAATGCAAAGAAATATGGGAAAACAACAGAATGGGAAAGACTAGAGATCTCTTCAAGAAAATTAGAGATACCAAGGGAACATTTCATGCAAAGATGGGCTCAATAAAGGACAGAAATGGTATGGACCTAACAAAAGCAGAAGATATTAAGAAGAGGTGGCAAGAATACACAGAAGAACTGTACAAAAAAGATCTTCACAACCCAGATAATCACGATGGTGTGATCACTCACTTAGAGCCACACATCCTGGAAGGTGAAGTCAAGTGGGCCTTAGAAAGCATCACTACAAACAAAGCTAGTGGAGGTGATGGAATTCCAGTTGAGCTATTTCAAATCCTGAAAGATGATGCTGTGAAAGTGCTGCACTCAATAGGCCAGCAAATTTGGAAAACTTAGCAATGGCCACAGGACTTGAAAAGGTCAGTTTTCATTCCTATCCCAAAGAAAGGAAATGCCAAAGAATGCTCAAACTAATGCACAATTGCATTCATCTCACACACTAGTAGAGTAATGCTCAAAATTCTCCAAGCCAGGCTTCAGCAATACGTGAACAGTGAACTTCCAGATGTTCAAGCTGGTTTTAGAAAAGGCAGAGGAACCAGAGATAAAATTGCCAACATCCACTGGATTATCAAAAAGAGAGTTCCAGAAAAACATCTACTTCTGCTTTATTGACTGTGCCAAAGCCTTTGACTGTGTGGATCACAAGAAACTGTGGAAAATTCTGAAAGAGATGGGAATACCAGACCACCTGACCTGTCTCTTGAGAAACCTGTATGCAGGTCAGGAAGCAACAGTTATAACTGGACATAGAACAACAGACTGGTTCCAAATTGGAAAAGGAGTATGTCAAGGCTGTATATTGTCACCATGCTTATTTAAATTATATGCAGAGTACATCATGAGAAATGCTGGGCTGGAAGAAGCATAATCTGGAATCAAGATTGCCGGGAGAAATATCAATAACCTCAGATATGCAGATGACACCACCCTTATGGCAGAAAGTGAAGAGGAACTAAAAAGCCTCTTGATGAAAGTGAAAGAAGAGAGAGAAAAAGTTGGCTTAAAGCTCAACATTCAGAAAACTAAGATCATGGCATCTGGTCCCATCACTTCATGGCAAATAGATGGAGAAACAGTGGAAACAGTGAGAGACTTCATTTTTTGGGGCTCCAAAATCACTGCAGATGGTGATTGCAGCCATGAAATTAAAAGATGCTAACTCCTTGGAAGTAAAGTTATGACCAACCTAGTATTTAAAAGCTGAGACATTACTTTGCCAAAAAACGTCTGTATAGTCAAGGCTATGGTTTTTCCAGTGGTCATGTATGGATGTGAGAGCTGGATGGTGAAGAAAGCTGAGCACCGAAGAATTGATGTTTTTGAACTGTGGTGTTGGAGAAGACTCTTGAGAGTCCCTTGGACTGCAAGGAGATCCAACCAGTCCATCCTAAAGGAGATCAGTCCTGGGTGTTCATTAGAATGACTGACGTTGAAGCTGAAACTCCAATACTTTGGCCACATCATGCGAACAGCTGACTCATTGGAAAAGACCCTGATGCTGGGAAGGATTGGGGGCAGGAAGAGAAGGGGAAGACAGAGTATGAGATGGCTGGATGGCATCACTAACTCAATGGACATGAGTTTTGGTGGACTCCGGGAGTTGGTGATGGACAGGGAGGCCTGGCTTGCTGTGGTTCATGGGGTCGCAAAGAGTCGGACACGACTGAGTGATTGAACTGATACTGAGACCTGAGAAAGTCACCTTTAGGCTGAAAAAAAGATAAGCAACTAGGGTGAGGCATTTGGGGGCAGCATATGCAAAGGCCCTAAGATGAGAAAAGACAGCATTGTTTGGGGGAACAAAGAGAAAGTCTTTTGCAGCTGGAGTGAGAAGGCTTAAGGAAGGAATAACATAGGATGAGCCTAGAGCGGTAGGCAGGGGCTAGATCACATGGAGACTTTCAAACCACAGTAAACAATGAATGCTGCCCAGCAAATGTCTCTAGCTCTTTGCTTTCTGGATCCATGAGGACTGCACTTCCTAGGTCCTTTTGTGAATGGGTAGAGTTGACTATTTTTGGATGGGTATGGGCACTTGGGGGTATTTATGGGTTTTGTAGACTGTCCTGGGTCAATGGGTCATGAGCAGACGTGACACACTGGAGCATTTAATTGCCAGGGTGAGACCCTCAGGATCTCACACTTTTTTCTACCACAGCCCCTGGCAATGTCCAAGATGGGGGTTATCCCATCAGCCTGGCCCCAGGATGAGAGGATTTAAGAGCCCCTAGCCAAGCCACAATAGACCATAAATCATGTATGAAAAAGAAACCTGAAGTAAGCCAGAAGCAAAAACAACAATACAGTATATTAACGCATATATATGGAATTTAGAAAGACGGTAATGAGGACCCAGCATGCGAGACAGCAAAAGGAACGCAGATGTATAGAATAGACTCAGGGCCTCTGTGGATGAGGGAAAGGGTGGGATGATATGGGAGAATGGCATTGAAACACGTTAATTATCATATGTCTAAGCAATAGCCGGCCCAGGATTGATGCTTGGGACTGGTGCAACGAGATTTCCCGGGGGGAGGGAGGAGGGAGGGGCGTTCTGGAGGGGGAGCATATGTAAACCCATGGTGATATCGTGTCATTGTTTGGCAAAACTAATAAAAAAAATGTTTAATAAAAAAAAATAAAGCATGCAACACAGTAAAAAAAAAAAATAGACGTGGCCAATGCAAAAAAAAAAAGAAAAAGAAACCTTTGTTGTTTTAAACCACTGAGCTGAGGAGAGGGAGTGTTTGTTACTGTAGCATACCTAACCTCTTCTGACTGATACAGTAAGGATTTGGGCATTTATTCTAAGTGTAATAGGGAGGCACTGGAGACCACAGTGGGGAAATGGATCAATAGAACTGAGACATTAGGGGTTATAATGGTGGTAGAGGCAGGTTTAGAAAAGCCAGCAGTGCAGGGTATGGTGGGGAGTACACCTCCCCCACTCCTTCCCCTTGCTCAGTGTTCTGGTTAACCCTTTAAGAGAAGGACCACACCTTCTCATCCAGTTCAGCCAACAGCAGTTTCATTGATTTAATCAGGGCCTCGTAGTCCTCCTTAGTTTGCAGCAGGAAACGCAGCTCTATGTAGTTTTTCTCATTGAGATCCAGGTTCCCGGAGGACTTGATGAGATTCAAAAGCAGGGTGATCTCATCCTGCTCCTCCTGCAGGCTCTTGATTTCCTTGCTGTTGGGAAAGCAGCACATGATTAACCCTGAACCCCTGGCTTTGCCTGGATTGGACACTCCAGGCCCCTTGACCCTGAAAGAAGACTCAGAGAGGTACTTCCCAACCCAGCGAGTTGGAAGGGACTCACTCAAGGTCTCTAGTCCAGGTCCTTTAACTTACATCACCTCTGACCCAGTTCACTGCAACTTCCACTGCTCTGCCCCCTTCTCTGAGTGGTACTTTTTTTTCTCCCTCCTCAGAACAATCTGCAGCTGTGCCTATCAAAACCCATTATCTAGACATGGTGGGAACCCCCAAGTTTTCTTTTGCCAGCAGCTCACTGGCATCTGTCGGATTTTGCAGACCTTCTTTTCCAGCTTTCCAGCCAATTATCTCTGGTAATGACAGGCAAACCCATCAGACAGGATCTTTCAACTGTGCTTCAACAGAGAGCTGCACAGGAACCTCCAACCCCCACCAGTTCCTCTATTCGGGGGCTAATGATTTATGAAATTGGCTGACATGAGTCTTCTTTCTCTCCCTTGTCTACTCTGGAGAAGAGAGGGGGTCAAGGACATGGGCAAATGGAGATTTTGAAAAGAAAAGAAGGCTCGGGTGACTGCACAGAAACTGAACAATGTGAAATGGCATAGAGGCCGAACTTCTTGCAAAGACCTTGCAGCCTATTCCCACTGGTCAGTGCGATTTGCAGACTTGCTGCCTCAGTGCCCTTTGGAAGCTTGGAGAAATGCAGCATTTCAAGTCCCAACCCAGGACTTACTGAATCAGAATCTGCTTTACAAGATCCTCAAGTGACCTCTAAGCACTTTAAAGTTTTGGAAGCACCACTCTAGAACAGTAAAGAATATTCAAGGGTAGGGGTCTGCAAAGACTTTTCTATGAACAGCCAAAGAGTAAATATTTTAGGTTTTGTGGGCCAGAGGACCTCTGTTGCACATGCTCAACAAAGCAACCATATGAAACACAAAAATGTGGCTATGTGCCAATAAAACTTCATAAAAACAGGCAGCCAGTACGACTTGGCTCATTAACCACTACTGCTCTAAAGAAGCACTGCCCAGTAGACTCTTCTGCAGTGATGGAAATGTTGTTCTGTCTGATAGCATCCACCAGACAAGTGTGGCTATTGAGCACCTGAAATGTGGCTGGTGAAACTGAATTTCTAATTTTATTTATTGTAACTAATCACCAATGTAAATGGCCACATGCTGCTAGAGACCACCAGAGAGCACACTAGTTCTAGAGCATCTTGTCTCCTAAATCTGGCCCTTGGGACTTCTTGGCCTCTCTTAAGCCCCTCATGGGAGGGGTCTTTGTAAAGGTACTGAGAAAAAAGGGAGAGAGCAGGATAATCCATCAAAGACAGGCTTTCAGGGTGTAGTGAGGTCAGAAAAAAAGCAAAAGGAAGGTTTGTCCATCTTTAGGCAGGGCTGGAACTGCAGTGAGGGGAGTGAGGTGCTTCAAAAATTAAGGAGGTCTTCCCTCTCAGGGTGGTACAGGTGTAAGGTCAGTACTGGGAAAAAGCACTTCCTTAACTATTGTACCCTAACTACTTCACTTACCTCAACCCAGTTTTCCTCCTATTTTGGGGTGTTTATGTCTACTCTTCCACTTCCCTCCTCTGCTTAAGTTCCATCACAGTGAAACCAGATCAAATGGACTGGGGTAGGATAGAGTAGGATGCAGAAGAGTAAGAAAGATTCAAGAAAAACTGAAGATACACCAAGAAGTAGGCATTTCCTGATGCCCACACAGAGGACAGGCTGTGAATCAAGATCTCCAGGCACAGAAGTGCAGGTTGTAGACTGCACAGCCCAAGGGAGCACCATCTACTTGAAAACATATCACCGATTTGCCGATTTATTGTACTTTTCTGAGAGACAGTTAGTCATGTTTTAACAAAATCTCTACATAACAATGATGTTTCCAACAGATGGCAGTAAAGAGTCTTGAGAAAAAGGTACATTTTTCTAATTCACATAGTGATCCCATATTGACTAGCAGCGGCTCTGAGAAAGCCAATCCATGGAAAATCTAAAGAACTCCCCTATCCTCTTAATTTTGCACATCATCTAACAGTCAAATTTTCTTTCTAATAACAGGCAGTTACTGCCTGTATAAACATTATTGATGTGGTTAAGGAATCACCTTTCCTTGGACGGAATCTAAGAATGCCTGTTTAATGTTTGTTTCTTCAACCCCAGAGAACACCTTTCTGTTACCCAAGGAAAACTATACATAATTTCTAGGGCAACTCAATTTCAAATATTCATTCTTAAAGATCCCAAAAGGTCACACAAGCAGGAAACGTCCTTTGGGGGTATCCACTGCCGGGTGATTTCCCCTTCTCTGGGAACTCCCCATCTTCACTGCTAGAACCGCTGGGGATACCCATAGCTATTTTTTAATCCTATAGTTCAACCCCCAGGCCACAGCTGATTGGGCCAGAAGCAGACACCAGACCTAAGCTGAGACAATCAGATTCTCCCTCTCCTGAGAATTCTGGGATGTATTCTCGGAATTCTGGAATTGATTAAGGACAGTCTCTCTGTGTGGCCTTTGGTAGTTCAAGAATTGGAGGAAGCCATCTTCCACCAGCCACAGCTGAGACTCAAGAGAAGGAAGAACAAAACCAATGCGTTGAAAGAAACAGGAACCAGAAATGGCTTCTAGTTTGGTCCTTCCCTGAAACATGGGTGCTCTGCTTCCCTTGGGGTCCCTGAGACACCCTGAACTCTGAGAATATATCTCCTTTCCCCACTGAAGCTATCCCAAATGGGTTTATGCCCCAGAGGCCACATCAGAAGGCAAGCCCCATGAAACCAAACCCCAAATTTTCTCTGACTGCCACTTACTGCTGGTTCATGATCTTCTGCTGGGAGCGGAAATTAAAGGACTTCCGACTGTCTACCATCTTCCGGAACTGCTGCCTCAGCTTCCGAAGCTCCCCCTCAGCCAGCTGCTCTTTGGTCTTCTCCGAAGGTTCCTGGAGACTTTCAGGGTCTTTTCTCCTGTGCTTCTTCTGGGTGAGACAGGGTAGGTATTAAGTAACAAGTTAGGTGACTAGAAAAGCCCACATTTCAACTCAAGGATGGAGGGCAAGAAGGGTGCTTGGGGCAGAGCTAGAGTTGAAAGACCACTCTTGGGTGATGTCAACTGCTTATGTGTTACATGGAAAACCTGCCCTGGGTTGCTAGGGAGGGTGGAGAGGGAACTGGGGCTCATTATTGCATACTGAAGAGGTGGCCTTGCTGTGTGACCTTGAGTGAGTCACTTAACATCTCTGAGTCTCCAGTCTTTCATCTATAAAATGGGTGCAAAAAATAAAAATAAAATAAAATGGGTGCACACAGATTTGCTGTCAAGATTCCATGAGCTAATATGTGTGTACTGAACAGCACAATGCCTAACCCCACAGTAAACCCTCTATACATAGGAACCCTCTATACAGAGGAATAATACATATTATTACCCACCGTTGGCATCTTGAAGGAATTGTGCTTTTCCTCTGCTCAGACACTGTACCCAGAGAGGTCAAAGCCAGCAAGTGCTCCTTTCCCTCTCTGCAATGCCCTGTCCACAGTGGGAAAACACAACTTGTGAGCCACCCCTGCTGGTGGGGCCGGACCCAGCAGTACCCTCTCCCTTCTCCACCCGCCGCAGACCTCCCTCCTCCCACAGTTTGGCACCAAAGGAGGACACGACAGATGGCTGCCCGGGTGTGAGAAGAGGCTTTTTTTTTAAAGCAATGTTTGCCTGAAACCTGTTCCTCTCATGATTTATTATTAGGAGTCAGGCAGATGGTTCTGGCATGTTGGTTACCCTCTTGCTCCCTGTGTTCCCAAAGAGGGGCAAAATGGCATCAAGGCAGAGTGTCCTCTGATGAGGTTACATTGAAATTTGCCCAGCTTCAGCTGTGGGGACAACCTCCCCTTGCTTTTAAAAGCAGGAGCCAGTGGTACTGAGAGGTATTAGGTATTCAGAGGTGGGAACAATGCTAACCCTATGAACCCCATGGGGCTGTAAGATCCACTGCCCCCCAACTTCCAGACTACAGGAACTAAATTTGTAAACTAGAAACTCTGAGCTCCGCCACCCACTAAAGGGTCCTACAGTGCAGTGGTTTAAAGCGTTGCTGTATCAACCATCAAATCTCAGCAAAAATTCCTCCTTGACCACTTGTTAACTTTCGACAAGTCATTTCAGTTTTCCGGGCCTTGGATTCCTCATCTGGAAAGTAGGAGAAATTCTAGAAGCCATTTCAGGTTGTTCAACATGTAAGGCACTAAGCCAGTCACAAAATAAGAGCTCAGTAAATGGTAGCTGTTATGATATGGTGTGATATGGGTCTTTTCATATGATGACAGTTCAGCATAAAAAATACTTATGTGGGCTTATGTGGCATCCAGCATTCCTGTCTCCTGTAGCAATACCTGGAATTTCCAGTAGGAAGCCACACCCTCCCTCACTCCTGGTCATTTCCCGATTGGACCCTGTAACTCTGGATGGGCCAATCATAGTGCCAGAACCCTAGCCAATCTGCATAATCTCAGGGCCCTGGCCTGAGGGATCAATTCTGTGATAGGTCAATGACCCCAAGCAGAGTAAATGGTGGAATTTAAGCTTGCACATTCAAGAGAGAAATTCTGTTTCCTGCTGCACTTTAACCTATGTGAATGAGGTTGGGAGTGGCTGGCAACTATCTTGCCTCTTCAGGAAGCCAAAGAGTAAAGCTATCTTGGAGGACAGAAGAGAAACTCAAGAGAAATTGAACCTTGGGGGAATTATCTGAGGCCCTGGATATAGCCAAGCCTGAAGATACTCTGGGTCATGTCCAATTACATGAACCAGCAGATTCACTTAAAGTAATCCAAGAAGAGTTTTCTGTCACTTGCAACCAAATGAGTTCTCATGCCTGAAGTACCTAAATCTCTTTAGCACACAAACTAAGAAACTACTGTGTGCTAAACATTGTAGGGAATTCAGGTGTAAGTCAATCTTCAAGGTGCTATGAACCCTGCCCTAGGTAAAATGGTGGGAGAAGGTGCACAAAGAAGATGATTTTCAATTTGGGTTTTGAAGGATTAATAGGAGTTCACCATGCAGAGAAGAAAAGTGGGGAAGAAACTGGGGGTAAAGAGAACTGCCTGGGCAAAGGCTGAGCGGTAAGTGAATAAAAAGAGTGTTCAGAGATAGGTGGGTGCTCTAGGATAGATGGCAACACCCACTGGGAATAGCCAAGAGGTTTGGAAAAGCCAGGACGTTCCTTAAAATTAGAGATGTAAGATCAGCCTTTAAGAGATAAGGAAATTGTCTCCCAACAACCACTTCTGCTTCATGAAGAGTTGTTGCCACGGTAGCTGCCTGACCAGGGCTTATACTTTCCAACTCCTCCTGAATCCACACAGGCCTATGAATTCGCACCCATGGGATGTGAGCAGAGAGATGTGTCCCTTCAGACCATGACTTTAAGAAGTGGATGTGACATTTCCATCTTCTCTTCCCTACTCTGACATTTATGGGAAGTGCAACCACAAATGGGCAAAACCACAAGACAGGTCCCCTAAACCAACTTGTGGAAGAAGTCACCTGCCAACTATGAACATCCTCATTGGACTGTTACCAAAAAAAGAAATTAATTTCTATTATGTTAAGCCAATGAAATGTGGGAATATCTTTGTTATAGAACATGTTATAGCTAGCATGACTCTTAGAACACCCTAAGTTCTTCTTAACAAGACTGATTTTTATCCCTCCTCAATGTGCCCAGTTCTAGAGGATGAATCATGATTGGTTCCCACTAATCCTAGCAACCCTATTTCCCTTTGTCAATGATTGGTCAAAAGATGAGCATGTGACCCAGATCTGGCCAATGAAACTTCAGGAGAAGTCTATTCCTATTCCTTTATGACAAAAAGAGCTTGTCCATATTCCCCTTTCTTTTGCTTTTGGAAATTACTCTGAAAGAATGATAGTTGGTGCTGGAGCAACCATACTGTGACCATGAGGAGAAATATCACTGTCACACTAAAGAGAAGGAAGAAGAAATATGGGGGGAAATTTAGGTCCTCACTGACAGTTTGCCACTGCCCCATTCTTAGAACAGCCTACCTCTCGGCTTCTTGTTAAGTGAAATAGTTAAGTGTCACTACTGTTTAAGGTACCCTTATCAAGTATTTCCTTCATTGCGGCCTACAGCATTCCTGCCTTACACAACCCACTTACCTTGAAAATGACTCAAGCGGCTGGGTGACAGGACAGTAGTGACTGCGACTATACAACCTTTGACATTTCCCTAATATGTTCTAGGGGTTTTCTAGAGGGTTTGGAGACTAACTGAATTTTGGTAAATCACATCTGAAGAAAAATATCTAATTCTGGAAAATTTCCACTGATAGGGATGTAAAGACTAAGGTTCTATAGCTTGGTTATTTCTGGAAGAGCCCTCAAGGTAGGCCTGGAGGCTGTGTGTGTGTGTGTGTGTGTGTGTGTGTGTGTGTGTGTGTGTGTGAGTTGCTCAGTCATGTCTGACTCTTTGCAACCCCATAGACAGTAGCCCACCAGGCACCTCTGTCCATGGGATTCTCCAGGCAAGAACAGTGGAGTGGGTTGCCATTTCCTTCTCCAATGCATGAAAGTGAAAAGGAAGTCACTCAGTCGTGTCCGACTCTTCACGACTCCATAGACTGCAGCCCACCAGGCTCCTCCGTCCATGGGATTCTCCAGGCAAGAGTACTGGAGTGGGGTGCCATTGCCTTCTCCAACTAGAGGCTATAGCAGGATTTATTAGACTGAAAAGATTTGGGCAAAGGATACTCACGTTAGGACCTCTTTAAATTATAGAATTTTGTGCAGCTCCAATTTCATGTGGTTCAGAAGCTTTTCTATATCTAAAGACTTTTGATCCTAAATGGATCTGTAATGCACCTTTCTAAAAGTGTGACTAAAGGCTATCTGACATTCACTGACAATGTGATTTCTCTCTCTGATCTTCAGTCTCCTCATCTGTAGAACAGAGATACTCACCACATCCTCAGTACAAAATAATGTATATGAAGCTCTTCACACAGAGCCTAGCACATAATAGGTGCCTGATGAATGTAACTTGTCTGTGAATCACGATTTTTAAGTATCAGTTTATCTTGCCCTTGAGCTAATTGGTTGTGTTGTGTGTTTTCTCCCAAGAACTGGAGACTCCATCAACTTCAGCCTTTTTACTGATACACATACACACACAGAGAGAGAACCAGGCTCCTCCTGGGAGACTGGCTTTTCTCTAGCTTCTAGACACCAACACAGACCTTTCCCTTTCTGTACCCTCTGGGCTGGGCCCACTCTGTTCCCTGGAAAGAGATCCACCCTCATTCACACAGCTTGGACTTCAGAGAGCCCTGCAGGGTGTCCTGGCCCCTGGCACACCACCGTCTTGGTCAGGGTTCTCAAACTTGAGGCTCATGGGGCAAATTCAACCTGCCTTCAGTTCTGCTTGGCAGGCAGTGTTTTAAAATGTGAATGTGGGTCAGTCCCTCTCTCTCCTGGCTACAGGCTCTATTCCTCCCCATTGCTTAACTCCTCCTCCCCTCAATTCCCACATTTCCTGTATTGGGAGAGCCAGCAAGAATTTGAGTATGCAGTTCTTGGGAGGAATCTCAAAGCTGCCCATGCGGTGGAAAGTGTTAAGAAATCCAGAGGTCAGGGTCAGGGAGCATTATGAAAGTCCCTCCAGCTCCCTGAACCTCAGTCTACCCACTACAGTATCTGTAGTCCTGGGCATATGATTAGCTTTTAGCAAATACTATTGGAATGAATGAAGTCTCCTAGTGGGAGGAGACTTTACTGTCTAATATTTAATTAGCTGAAGTAGAGGGGGCAGGCTCCTTCTCTGCTGCTGAATTTTAACAATCTGCCCTTAAAAGAAAATCCTGAACCCCCCGAAGGGCTCTGAAGGCCTCTGGGACAGTCTCCTATGTGGATTATAAATGCCAAGTCTGAGAGAGAAGGATCCTACCAAAATTAAGTCAAGGCTGCATAACCTGGTGGAATGTTAAAACATAACGTTTGCAGCACTAAGCGGGGTGCAGAACACAAATTTTTATAAATTGGGATAGTTTCCGGGGGGGGAATGAAAGTTTGTTGGGCTTTCTTGGAGTTATTTTACACACTGTAATTTATTTACGTTTAACTGAGGGGAGCCAGGATATTTTCCAAGCTTAGGGGCCTCTAAACTTGTGAAGTCGGGGGCCAGGAGCAGCCACCAGGTATGTGATTTCCCCAGCAGGGGGCGCTGGTAAGCAGCAGGCGCGGCTGCAAGCGCAGCGAAACTCACCAGCGGCGGCCTGCAGGACCTCTCCCACCGCGTGGCCGACGTCGGCCACAGCTGCGTGTCGGATGGCGCTGGGAGAACTGCTAGCTGCACCGCTGGCCTGGGCCGCGCCGACCCCCAGCCCCAGGTCCGACTGTTCTGGGACCCCTGGAACGACGCCTTTGTGACTCGCACAGACGGACGTTCTCCCCTGGAAGGTGCTGGGAGGGTGCAGGGCCCTTAAGTGAGAAGCAGAACAGCCGATCAGAGGAAGGGGTTTTTGCGGGAGGGCGAGAGGGGTAGCGACACTCTCCTCGGAGACACCCCTTACAGACTGATTGAACCCTCACAGCACTGCTTGACTCAGTGACCGCTATCCTTCCATGACTTGGCAGCTCACACCGCCATTCAAGCTCCATTGTCTTCTCTTATTCACACGAATCTCCTCCCGCCTCACATTCGATGTCCTTACAGCAATCCTACTGGGTGCATACTTTACATACACAAACGCAAAGGAACCCAGATCTTCCTGCTTTGGAAACAAATACCCACAGTTCAGTTCAGTCCTTCAGTCGTGTCTGACTCTTTGCGACCCCATGAATCACAGCACGCCAGGCCTCCCTTACCATCACCAACTCCCCAAGTCTACCTAAACCCATGTCCATCGAGTCAGTGATGCCATCCAGCCATCTCATCCTCTGTCGTCCCCTTCTCCTCCTGCCCCCAATCTTTCCCAGCATTAGGGTCTTTTCCAATGAGTCAACTCTTCGCAAGAGGTGGCCAAAGTATTGGAGTTTCAGCTTCAACATCATTCCTTCCAATGAACACCCAGGACTGATCTCCTTTAGGATGAACTGGTTGGATCTCCTTGCAGTCCAAGAGACTCTCAATACCCCCAGGTGCAGGGGAATTTGTCCACCAATTTTCTTCAGGAGCACCCACCCTCATCCTCTGTGAGCTTAACATGGGGCACCCCAGTCTGATCCTGTTTACCTATGACCAGTATCATAGGTTGTCAGCATTTTTCACTGGCCTAACTGCATTTGACTGTTTAAAGATAAACATTTCTTCTTACAAATGGCCCTGAAATACAAGCCAACCACTTCCTCTGGGGCTAAACTCAAGAAGCAGCCATACTGCTGAAGGGAACCGATTACTGGTTTTCTAGGGTAATTTTGATGCCTGTGATTTCCACCTTACTTCCAGCCAGTTGAGTGAATGGTAGCTCAGTCTCACTAAGCTCTCCATTCTCTTATCCCTAAACTCTTGGGACAAGATGTGTTTTAGAAGTTACTGTGTTTGGGGTTTCAGAAAGGTGCTTTGATGCACAAGAAAGCATGTTGCCCCTGATGTTGCTGGCAACCATGTAACCGTGAGGGAAGTTAGTGGGACAGTGTATATTACAAATGAGATTTGGGCAACATGTCAAAATCAAACACACTGACATATCTGCAAGAAAACATGAATATTAATAAGTAGAATAAATAAAGATCACAAGCAGCTTCATGTCAGGCCTTGATGACTCACACAGTGTTTTGGGACAAGTGTTACCAGTGTCATTTTACAGATGAGGAAGCTGAGGCTCAGAGAAACAGTGACTTTTGCAATTAGTGGAGCATCCAGGATTTGAACCCAGAGCTGTCTCTAGAGACTCATGCTTTATCACAATTCTGAGTGAATCCACAGCTCCAAGCCTGAGAAGTTCTGGTAGCTGGTATCTACCATCTCTCTGATATTTAAAGGGCTGTTCTAGCCCTCGGCTCCATATATAGCCCAATGACTCATAATTTCAAGTGTCAACGACTGAAAAATGATTAAGTTCAATTAGGTTCAGGACTGGTTAAAAATAGGCTTTCCTCAGAAGAATTTACTCTCTCTGCCTTTATGGGCACAGATTTCAGCAGCCTCCATGCAGAGAAGTGCAAGGCTTTTTAAATTAGAACATGCCAGAATCAATTCTGCTAAAGGGATCTTCAGCTCCGTCAGCGGGGCTTGGAGCAGAGTGAGATGCCAACTTGCCAAAATGAGGAACCAGCGGTGAGAAGTGTTGGCGATAGCAGCATCTACAGAATGGAGGAGGAAATTAGAATCAGGCTGCAGAGGGGCTAGGCAAAGTTATCTGGCCACAGACCAGGAAGCTGATTGTCCAAATGACTCTTTGACAAGGGATCAGAAACCCACCTGAAGTAACTCAAAATGATTTTTTTTTTCTCTCCAGCATCTGTTCCCCTTCCTCCTTCCCAACAGATCCCAATTTGTTCAAGTAACCATCCCTCTCCCATTCAGCCTATGTGGCCAGGAGAAAGTGATTTTCGCACACATCTCCAGGATCACTCTCAATTACTCTTAGCCCATCACAGCTATCCCATCCTCCTTGCCAATGATTAGACCTGGAACCTAATTTTAAGCCAGTTTGTGCATGACATTCTCCTGGAGATTGCAACTGGCCCAGGAATTGGCACATAACTGACAGTGGCCTAGTCAGACAGAAAGGAAGAACTTACAGGCCAGGGCCGGAGAGATGCTTTTTTTCTAGCTCCACAGATGGGAACAAGGAAGCATGTTGCCCTGCTATTGTTGGCAGCCCTCTTGTAACCATAAGGGAAGGAAATGTGAGATCAAAGCCAACACGTTATAGAGGGGGGAGCCTAAGGAGAATTGCAGAACAGTGTAGCTGGAACTCCAATCATATCATACCTGAAATCTACCTTGGTTCCACACTTCTTGTTTTTGGTGGATTTTTTGTTTTCTTTTTGGCCATCCCACAAGGCATGTGGGATCTTAGTTCCTTAACCAAGGATCAAACCTGTGCCCTCTGTCCTGGGAGCTCAGAGTCTTAACCACTGAAGCACCAGGGAAGTGCCACACTTCTTGCTGAAGCAGTTTTTTTTTTTTTTAATTGTTTAAGCCAATCCGGATTTCTATTTCTTCTAGCCAAAAGTATACTAAATTATAGGAATATCATGGTTATTGCATGTAAACTGGAGGCAGATCCCCACGAGGAACAAGAACCAAGAACTAGAAAGCTGTCAGAAATCAAAATAGCTCCTCTCTCCAGCTCGCTCTCTCTTTTGAATCACCTGGTCTCTCAACTTGGCCTCTTATTTTTAAAGACAAACGTTTCCTCCCCTCAGCTTGCCTCTTCTGAATTCGCATTTTTAAAGTCCACATTAAAAGATATCAAGGTCTTCTTAATTTCAACTTCCCAGAAAAGAGAACCCAAATCCAAACCCAGTCTGGATTTGGTGTCCACTGTTGTAGCCAGGAGGCCACTATCAGGTGATACAACAGCCCTTCCACAGGGACTGTGAAAATAATTCTCAAAACAGGGGAGGGCACAATCATATAACGAAGAGAACTCTGGACCAGGTGTTATGATATCCAGATCCTAGTCCTAGCTCTGCAGTGAAGTGCGGTGTGCTCTTAGGAAAGTCAGTTGGCCTCTCTGAGCCTTAATTTCTTCAGACTGCCAGGGCCAAGTTGAGAATTTTAAAGCCTGAAAAGACTGTAAATATTTCATCCCACTTACAGCATTGAAAATAAAAACAGTACTAAGATAAGGGTCAAGTAGTCTAATAGGATTCTGACTTCTGCCATGATGCTTTTTCAAATAAAATGGTGAATCATTTTGGGGAAAAGTACTTTTGTGTGTCCCTTCTTTACTGGTGCCCTTGGTACTGCTTTCATTTGTTTTTGGGTAACTCAGCAAAGGCTACCCACTCCAGCCCAGCACTGCTGAGCAGCCTAATGGCCATGTTGGTGGCATGTGGTGTCACCCAACCCTGCCTTCTGCTATGACTGACTGGACAAGAACCCTTCGCCCAAGTTAGAGAGAATTTAGACCAAAAAAAGTCCCCAGGAAACAAAACGACTGATGAATAGGCAGGTATGAGGTGCCAGAGCCAGGAGACTGTGTGAAGTCAGGGCTGGAGCAGGCAGTTTTCCCCAAGTGTATGCAGGTCTCGCAAAGAGTCAGACACGACTAAAGTGACTTAGCGTGTGCATTCGTGCACACACTGCTCAGAGGTTGACTACACACAATGCCCTTCCCTCACATCTCCCTTGCTGATAAAATCCTGATTTGTATTCCAGAATTGAGTATAGAGCACTGAATCTACAGAAGGTGAGCCCACTGAAACCTTGGGGGCAGCCAATGAGATGTGAGGGAGAGTCCACTGGGAGGTTTGGGACAGATCCAAATGCTGGCTGAACCTCCACTGCACAGAGGTGTGAGCTGAAATGCCTGGACCCACGGGCAGAGTGATCTGAATTATATTCCTGCTGCAGAGCTGTAAACCCACCCGAGACTCCACGGACTGCCTAATTGCCTGTAATAATCTCCCCGTCTGCACACACCAGCTTCTGTCATTTGCAGTCAGAAACATCATATACCAAGAGTGCGTGCATTGTTGGTATTTAAAAGCTTCAGATTCTTCTGTCTGAGATCCAGATAGTTCTGGGATCCAGAACTGCCCCACTCCTGGCCTCCCTTCCACTGAAGCCAGAGTTGCCAATTATTATCTCAGTGGCAGAATTCTGAGATAAGGAATCTATACAGCCTATAGAAAGTAACACAGTCTCATATAGCAAGAGCAATAAACATGTTTATACTCTTCAACCCAGGAAACCTAAACCTGGAGATTCATTGTAAGAAAACAAGTCAATAGCAAAAAAAAAAAAAAAAATTTAAAGAAAAATCCATAGACACAAAGATGCCCACTGTAACATTATCTCTACAGGAGAATGAACCTGTGCTACTGGGGTCAGAATCCAGGCTCTTTGGTGGAGGAGAGTTGGAGCGGTGATAACTGGAAGGGGACTCAAGAGGCTTCCAGAGTGCTGGGGAAATTCTTTCTTGATCTGGTTACATGGATAAGCTCCCTTATGAAAATTCATCAAACTGTGCAGTACTGACACGTCCCTTTTATATATGTATGAAAGTGAAAGTTGCTCAGTTGTGTCCGACTCTTTGCAGCTCCATAGACTATACAGCCCACGGAATTCTCCAGGCCAGAATACTGGAGAGGATAGCCTTTCCCTTCTCCAGGGGATCTTCCCAACCCAGGGATCTTCCCAACCCAGGGTCTCCTGCATTGCAGGAAGATTCTTTACCACCTGAGCTATCAGGGAAGTTATGTGAAAGTCACTCAGTCATGTCTGACTCTTTGTAACGCCATGGACTGTACAGTCCATGGTATTCTCCAGGCCAGAATGCTGGAGTGGGTAGCCTATCCCTTCTCCAGCGGATCTTCCCAACCCAGTTATTGAACTGGGGTCTCCTGCACTGTAGGCGGATTCTTTACCCACGGAGCTATCATGAAAGCGTCATTATATAAGTATATTGCACTTCAATGGGCTTCCCTGATGGCTCCGTGGGTAAAGAATCCGCCTGCAATGCAGGAGACACAGGAGATTTGGGTTCTGTCGCTGGTTGGGAAGATCCCCTGGAAGAGGAAATGGCGACCCACTTGCCTGAAAAATCCCACAGACAGAGGAGCCTGGTGGGCTACAATCCAAAGGGTTGCAAAGAGTCAGACACGACTGAGCACACACATACATACATACATAAACACTTCAATAAAACAGCTCTCTACAAAGAAGAAAAACAGAAGGATCTGGGGGGAGGGAGCAGTGGCCACACTAGTTCCCTGTCTGGTTTCTTCCTGCCTTTCTGTAGTAATGGTTTCCCTCTGATGCTAATCTCTCAGAGCTTCTACCTCCCTTCTCCAATCCCCTAACCCTGAACACTCTGACAGTAGTCCCTTCTTTAAAGTCCCTTGAGCATCTGAACTGGTTTCAGTTTTCTTGCTGGACTCTGTTGCAGCCCCCCGTCGCCCCATTCCCTGTGACAAGCAAGTGACCTTCCTGGATTCAATGCTGCAGAGACTCTGCCCTCCAGAGGGGATGGGAACCAGCCTGGGAGCGAAGCCAGCATTAATTTCAATTTGGCACCCTGAGCCATGCCAAAGCTTTCTATCTTCTCAAAAAAGTGAATAACTGGGCTCTCCCTGCTTCCCATATGTGCTCTCATCCTCTCCCTGCCATGGCCTCACCCCTGTGGGAGAGGCACTGAACAGGTAGGAGGCATGCTGAACTAGGAGAGAAACGGAGAGGGAAAGAGAACATTCGATGCCATTACATTACGCAGCAGAAACACCCGCCATGTCACTCAGCTGCTCTAAGGAAAGATGGCCTCTGTCTGGTCTCGTCTTTCTTCACAGGGAAACTGAAGCCTCACGGTGGGAGACACCTTCGCCTCCCCTATATCTACTCTTCCTCCTTCTTTTTCTTTTTTTTTTTTAACAAGTTTTTATTTATTTATTTTTGGCTGTGCTGGGTCTTCGTTGGCTTTCTCTAGTTGCAGTGAGCAGAAGCTACTCTCTACTTGCGGTGCTCAATAGTTGTGGTACACAGGTTTAGTTGCCCCGAGACATGCATGTGGAATCATCCTGGACCAGGGATCAAACTCTTGTCCCTTGCATTGGCAGGTGGATTCCTAACCAGTGGACCACCAGGGAAGTCCTCCTTCCTTCCTTCCTTTTAATGGGATAACAGCTCCCCTTGAATGGGAACTGGGTTTGTTTGTGATTTGACCCATAGAATGCCACAGAGTGATACTGCGCCAGTTCTAGACACAGGCCTGAAAAAGGCCTGGCAGCCTCCACTTTTACCACAGAAGGTGTGAAAGACACTTGGTTACTCAGAGACCACCATGCTGTGAGGAAGCCCAAGCTAGCCACATGGAGGTCACACGGAAGAGCACCAAGGCCCTAGACATGTGAGTGAAGCTTTCTTGTATCTGCCAGCCTGGCTGATTTGCCAGCTGACTGCAATAATATTGTACAGAAGATACAAAAGACACAGTTCAGCCCTCTAAAGAGGGCTTATATTCTAATTAGGGAAATTGATGTCTGCTGGGACAAGACTCAGGTGGCTTTGTTCCAAGCACAGCGCAGTGTCCCCTTAATGTCGAGAGGTGACACAGCCCTGGGTGAGCTCAGGGTCATGGGTTCCCAGACCCTGGGCCTTGTCTCTCCTCCTGGGGGACACTCTCTGGGCAGACCCTGAGCCAGTCTGGGGCTGACTGAGGTGCAGGGCGAGCCAACTAGAAGGTGAAAACCAGTGCCAAAAAGTCAGCAGTAGGACTGGCCAGAGAAGTGGGCTCCTGGGGCAGAATCTGGGATTTTTTTCCCAGATTGCTGAGCTCCAGAACTGGGCTGCCCTCCAGAGAGCCTGCAACCTTGAGTGGGAGGCAGGGTCTCCCCAGTAAAAGGGGCTGAGCCAGTTTAAATACCTGCTTTTCCTTATCTGCCCCACCTTGAGTTTCTGGAACAGGAGCAAGAAAGGCCACCCCACAGGGTACACGAGTGATAAATTTGGGCTTCAATCTGACAGGATCAAGTGCAAATCTCAGCTTTGCCTCTTACAGCTCTATAACGTGAGGCAAGTCCCATCCCCTCTCTGAGCCTCAGTTTCTCTTCTGAGAAACAGGAGTAATAACTATACCTACCCATAGACTCTCTGAAAATCATGCCTTAGGTTAGCACATAGTAAACGCACAATAACCTGCTAGTTATTATTATTCAAGAAAATCTAATGAAGGACCTGATGAGGGTTGACTGTGGGGAAGGAGAGCAGAGTATAGTTTCTGGGTCTTTCCAAGGACCTACCAGTACATTGTACTACTGGCCATAAATATTCACTGCCCACCCGTTTTGAACTCAAATGTGGTCATGCAACTTACTTTGGCCTATGAAATCTGGACAGAAGTGATGCATTAGTTCTGGGCAGTAGCTTTAAGAGCTGGTGTGTGGTCCACCAGGCTCTCTCCCCTCTGCCACAACACCTGACAACTTCCAGGTGGGCTGCTCCCTTACCCTGGGTCTCAGAGTAGGCATGTAGTGTGTGGGTCAGGGTGGCTGACACAAAAACAGAAACCATAGCAGTCATTTTAACAGAATTAGAGTGGATGTTGAAGGACCAAAAAAAGCAAAGGAGTGCAACTAGACAACACAGAGATGCTAACTGCAGGAAGCAGACACTCTCCCCAAAGCTGGCGGACAAAGGGTAGAGATTGGAGCGTCAGAACCCAGAGCCTTGGAGAAGAGGCCCCCTTGGGTCTGGGACTCAGACCTCTGAGTGGGGAGTGCCTGACACTTGTGGAGACATAAGGAGGCTGGTTCTAGGGGTGTGTGTATAAAACCAGAGACTGGAACCAGTAGCCACTGCCAGGATGCGGAAGTGTTGCTTGGGTGACCTTGACCTGAACAGACAATAGAAGGAAGGAGCAAGTCACTTCTCTTTCCTCCAGCCTGCCCCCTATTGGCATAAGCTACCAGGAGCAGCTGACAAGGAAGGAATGTGGCTGGTCTCACAAAGCAAAGTATGGGAGGGGAAATTTGGAGCTGAGAGACAGCAGCTTAGTAACTAACATGTAGAATGAGAGTGAGAAATAAACACTTGTTTTAAGCCACTGAGTTCATGGGGCTCTTCGTTACTCAGCAGAGCCTAGTCCATCCTCATTATCCTGGAGCTGAACCCTAAATTCCCTCCAAGTGCAATGTGGGGGTTTTCCTTCTTACTTCTTTACCTCCTCACCTGCCTAATATCAAATGTCTTCCCTTTCTAAGAGGTTCTAGAAGCCTCAAGGCTGTATATTGTCATCCTGCTTATTTAACTTATATGCAGAGTGCATCATGTGAAATGCCAGGCTGGATGAAGCACAAGCTGGAATCAGGACTGCTGGGAGAAACATCAATAACATCAGATACGCAGATGACACCACCCTTATGGCAGAAAGTTAAGAACTGAAGAGCTTCTTGATGAAAATGAAAGAGGAGAGTGAAAAAACATTCAAAGAACGAAGATCATGGCATCCGGTCCCATGACTTCATGGCAAATAGATGAGGAAACAATGGAAACAGTAACAGACTTTATTTTGGGGGGCTCCAAAATCACTGCAGATAGTAACTGCAGCCATGAAATTAAAAGATATTTGTTCCTTGGAAGAAAAGCTATGACCAAGCTAGACAGCATATTAAAAAAGCAGAGACATTATTTTACCAACAAAGGTTTGTCCAGTCAAAGCTATGATTTTTCCAGTATTCATGTATGGATGTGAGAGTTGGACTATAAAGAAAGCTGAGCTACTACCAAAAGCAATCTACAGATTTAATGCAATCCCTATCAAATTATCAATGGCATTTTTCACAGAACTAGAACAAAAAATTTCACAATTCATATGGAAACACAAAAGATCCCAAACAGCCAAAGCAGTCTTGAGAAAGAAGAATGGAGCTGGAAGAATCAAGCTTCCTGACTTCAGGTTATACTACAAAGCTACAGTCATCAAGATAGTATGGTACTGGCACAAAAACAGAAATACAGACCAATGGAACAAGACAGAAAGCCCAGAAATAAACCCATGCACCTATGGGTATCTTATTTTTTACAAAGGAGGCAAGAATATACAATGGGGCAAAGACAGCCTCTTCAATAAATGGTGTTGGGAAAACTGAACAGCTACATGTAAAACAATGAAATTAGAACACTTCTAACACCATACACAAAGATAAACTCAAAATGGATTAAAGACCTAAATGTAAAACCAGAAACTATAAAACTCTTAGAGGAAAACATAGGCAGAACACTCGACATAAATCAAAGCCTCTATGACTCACCTCCTAGAATTATGGAAATAAAAACAGAAGTAAACAAATGGGACCTAATTAAACTTAGAAGCTTTTGCACAGCAAAGGAAACCATAAGCAAGGTGAAAAGATAACCCTCAAAATGGGAGAAAATAATAGCAAATGAAGCAACCAGCAAAGGATTAATTTCCAAAATAAACAAGCAACCCACACAACTCAGTATCAGAAAAACAAACAACCCAATCAAAAAGTGGGAAAAACAAACCTAAACAGACATTTTTCCAAAGAAGACATATAGATAGCTAACACATGAAAAGTTGCTCAGCACCACTCATTATTAGAGAAATGCAAATCAAAACTACAACAAGATATCACCTCACACCAGTCAGAATGCCCCTCATCAAAAAGTCTACAAACAATAAATGCTGGAAAGGGTGTGGAGAAAAGGGAACACTCTTGCACTGTTGGTGGGAATGTAAATTGATATAGCCACTATGGAAGACAGTATGGAGATTCCTTAAAAACTAGGAATAAAACCACCATATGACCTAGCAATCCCACTCCTAGGCATATTCCCTGAGGAAACCAAAATCAAAAGAGGCATATGTATCCCATTGTTCATTGCAGTACTATTTACAATAGCTAGAACATGGAAGCAACCTAGAAGTCCATTGACAGATGAATGGATAAAGAAGTTGTGGTACATATACACAATGGAATATTACTCAGCCATAAAAAGGAACACATCTGAGTCAGTTCTAATGAGGTGGATGAACCTAGAACCTATTATACAGAGTGAAGTGAGTCAGAAAGAGAAAGATAAATACCGTATTCTAACACACATATATGGAATCTAGAAAAATGGTACTGAAGAATTTACTTACAGGGCAACAGTGGAGAAACAGACATAGAGAATAGACTCATGGACATGCAGAGAGGGGAGGAGAGAGTGAAATGTATGGAAAGAGTAACATGGAAACTTACATTACCACATGTAAAATAGAGAGCCAACAGGAATTTGCTGCATGGCTCAGGAAACTCAATCAGGGACTCTATCAACCTAGAGGGGTGGGATGGGGAAGGAGACAAGAGGAAGCTTCAAAAGGGAAGGGATATATGTATACCTATGGCTGATTCATGTTGAGGTTTGACAGAAAACAGCAAAATTCTGTAAAGCAACTATCCTTCAATAAAAAAATAAATTAAGAAAAGAAAACTGAGCACCAAAGAATTGATGCTTTTGAACTGTGCTGTTGGAGAAGACTCTCGAGAGTCCCTTGACTGCAAGGAGATCCAACCTGTCAATCCTAAAGGAAATCAGTCCTGAATATCCATTGGAAGGACTGATGCTGAAACTGAAATTCCAATACTTTGGCCACCTGATGTAAAGAACTGACTCATTGGAAAAACACTGATGCTGGGAAAGATTAAAGGTGACAGACGAGGATGACAGAGGATGAGATGGTTGGATGGCATCACCAACACAATGGACTCAAGTTTGAGTAGGCTCTGGGAGTTGGTGATGGACAGAGAAGCCTGTCATGCTGAAGTCCATGGGGTCACAAAGAGTCAGACACTTCTGAGCAACTGATCTGAACTGAACCGAGAAGCCTCTAAATCTCTAAATATTAACCCTCTGAGAGAGACAGAACTGGTTCTCTACAAAGGAAAGGGAGGTGAAGAAACTTGTTCAAGGTCACACAGTGCACTTTTGTACTCCTTAGACTTGACCCAGGATTCCTGACTCCCAAACATGGTTGCCTAAGGAACTTGGTATGAAAAACAACAGCAACAACCACAGATGTCCAGACCTCAAGCCAGGAGATTCAGACTCAGGATGTCTGAGAGGATCTTGATGATTATCTGTTTAACAACAACAATAATACATTCAAAGATGTTTATAGCATTTTCATCATACCCAGCATTGTTCTAAGTGCCTTAAGTACATGAACTCATTTTTAGTTAAGGAATTTTCACCACAACCCTATGAGATCTGTATTTTTCTTTTTTCATTCTACAGATGAAGAAACAGGCATTTTTCTATAAGAAGCAGGAAATTTGATGCAAAGGAATATCAAATTCTTTCATTAACTGCAAATTGTTTGGCCCACAGTAGCCAACATTTAAAAATCAGGAGCATTCATGCAAAAGGAAATAGAGTATGGGTTCTAAGAGCAGAATATTGGAGCTAGGACTGACCAGGTTTGAAGCTAGGATGATCAACAGTCCTGGTTCTCCCAGACTGAAAAGTTTCCTGAGATGTGGGCCTTCTAGCACTAAAACAAGGACAGTTGGTCACCCTGCATTCCAATTCTAATATTTTCTAGTATGTAACTTTAGGGCAAATTATGTGACTCCTCGGTTTCCCCGTTGGTAAAAAGGAGATAATGACAATATCTACCTTACAACATTAAGTCAACATTTATGGTGTTTCTAAACTGCCTGACTGTTTGCCATTGACATGATTATTAAAACTTGGATTTCCAGATTTAGTTCCCTTGAAAGTTTGGAAGACATGACAACAAAGGACCTATATTCTAATTTACCTGTTTATTTAGCACACATTTAATATAAAGTGCTTTTCACTACATACCAGGCACTGTTCTAGGCATTTACAAATGTTCATTCATTCAGAACATCTCTAAGAAGTGAGTTTTTATTATTGTCCAATTTCACCAATGAGGAAACTGAGTCACAGAGAGAGGAAGTGACTTCTTCAATGTCACACAGTGAGTAGGAGGCAGAGCCAGGATCCAAATCCAGCCAGTCTGGCTCCATTCAGTGACCATCAACTAGCACTGGGTCTTATCTGCCCTCCTGAGAAGGGCATGAGCTCCTCGGATTTTCTATCTCCCTGGTTTTCTATTTCCATTCCTCCTGGACCCATTTGAGTTCTGTTTTCCAGCCCCACATCCCTGGGGGTCTCAACCACAGTGACAGCTTTTCTAAATGATCCAAGGGAAAGAGTCTGAAGTCTCTAAGTCCAGCTTTCATTTTCTGGGTCCCAGGGTTTCTCGAAAAACATCCTCTCCTCCAAGAGATTTAGATTTAGATTAATCTGCTTAGCCAGTGGCTCAGGATCAGGCAGACAGTCTGGTCACCTGCTACAGCCTGGCCAGACCCAATTACCTGCCGTGACCCCAAAATTCACTCATGCACAGCTGCTCCTGAGACATTTGCTGATTAATAACAGCGGGGGCTTTGGGGATGGTATGTTCCTCACCTTCTGGGAAACTCTTCAGCTTGAACACAGAGGCTGGCTGATGTAGGGCTGTAGTTAAACACGCAGCTCTTCAACCCTCATCCTCAATCCCCCCAGCTACCCACCCTGAATCTGCATCATTCGAAAGCTCTGCCAGATTCCATGTTATTTAATGTCCCAGAAAATAAAAGCTGACTGAGTCAATGGTTATCAAATTAAAGAGTTTGACAGCTGCCAGAATGTTCAGAAATCATCCTGGTCAGGGTCACGTGATGAATGTCTGTTAAGTTTTCCTGCCTCCTTGTGGTAAGGGCATCCCAGTTTCCCTTTGCAGGTTTATCCCTCGACCCCTCTCAGTCTGTGAGGTTGAGGTGGGAGGTGCCCTCATGCTGTCTGGATGCAGGCTGCATTTCCCTACAGCCTGTCTCCTTCTCAAAGCTACAGCTCTCACCAGATTCCAGAACAACCCTTCCCCTCAGGCCCCAAGCTCCCTGCTCCTGCCAGCCCCACCCATTGCTGGTTCGCTTTCTCCTGCTCACAGCTGTTAGAAGCCCTTCATTAATGCTCATCAGTTACCCTGCGTCCCCTGGGGGACCTTAACGGATTGATGCCCCTGCAGATGGATACACCAGTAGCCCTTCCGAGAGCTCAGTGCCACTCTCATCCCTACATCTGTTTCCCCCAGGCCCCAGGACTCATCTGCTTCCTTCCCACTGGCCCTTCTACTGCCACGCTCTTTCTTTCAGGTTGCTCTTCTCACACTTAGTTTCAAAGTGGGATTCAATCTCCCAGCAGCCCTCAAGCTCACTGCTCAGAGTTACTTTCACTGAGCACCAGGCACTGTACTCAGGATTTTCACAGGCTCAAATGAAAATGAGATTTTCATAACTCAAATGAAAATGAGTTCATTTGCTATCGATCCCTGGAGGAAATCCATGTGGGGAAGTTACACAACTTCAGCAACCATCATAGATGCCAAACTGTTTTCCAGATTTGGCAAATTGGTCGTGGGCAGGAGGTCATGCTGGTTACAGGCTTGGGTTGTGGAGTCAGACAGACCTGATCTCAAATCCCACCTTTGCTATGTACTAGCTGTGTGATCTGGACAAATGACTTAACCTCTCTGGGCCTCTGTTCCTTCACCCAAGCAGCCAGGTGGCACAGCACGGGGAGGCAGTCACTCACATTATCATACTAGAGGGTGACAATTTCCACAGGCTATGGAGTGAACGCTAACCCTGGAGCCCAGAAAGGAGCAGCATTGACGACACTACCCCCCTGGATTAGTCTTGTCAGCGGTCACTATGGCAAGAACGAGCACTAAGCAATCAACCCAATATCTTCCCCCATTTCACAGAAGAATAAACTGAGGTTCAGGGAGGTTAAACAATGTGTCTTAAGTCACGCATTAAATAAGTGACTGAGGCAGGATTTGTATTCAGATTTCTTTTCATCCAGAGCCTGCACCCTCTTTGGTCCTCCTAAGACCTCCAGCCTGGGTAGCTACACCACACACCTTGTTCACAGTCACAGCCCACCTCTTTCCCCTCTGGGCACCTCTACCATCTCCATCAGAATTTTCTCTGAAGTGCAAATGGTTGTCTCCCGTCTCTCCTTCCCCAGCCCCAGGAGAGTTTCGTGCAGACCCTCACTTTGTTCTTAGTAGTCCACCTCTGGCACGTCAAAGGCCATTCCAAACTCCACCTTTGGTGTCTCTGACTCCAAACACAGCAAATAATGAGTTCCTCACATTGGATCCTGCGGCAGACATCACTAATCAGTCCTGGAACTCTTTCCCTGCAGATCCAGGATGCCCGCAGTCCAGGCAGGCAGCCACTATCAGCTGATTCAAGCATTGTCAAGAAAAAAATCACATTTGCTATTCCTCCTAGAGATTATAATCTCCTTGAGAGCAGCAGTAGAGTCTTAATCAGCTCTGCCCACTTCCTGCCCCAAAATAGTTATAAGTTTTCCTATACTAAAAACTCAGGAAAGTTTAATACCTTCATGTCTCTAATGTCAAATGGAAATGGAAGCTCAGAAAAATAAAGGGCCTTGCCCAAGGTCACACTGCTGGTAAGAAGGGGAACAAAATCCTGTCAGAAACAAGGTCTTCACTATGGATCATTGGAGGTGTGGATCCATGTAAAATTCTTGGCATACTGCTTGGCATCTGGTATGAAATCAATAATGTCAAACTTATTTTGTATAAAAAGATATTGGCTCTGTTCCAAGGCCACAGCCTTGTATAAACTGTTCTCAAGTGCTTTCTGGCCAGAATCTTTCCTTGATAAGAGATCCCAGAAGACTCCAGAAAGCCCAGGTTATCGGCCCACAGACTTACGAGAATGTACTCTCTGGAATACTGGGGCAGATCCCTGGGCTAGATTCAGGAGCTGTGAGATCTTACTCTTGAGACCCCATTTCCCAGCAGAGACGCTGAGGTTGGAATGCTGATCCTAAAAGTTACCTCTGACATTTAAAGGTGTCTTCTCCTGGTCCCTCCCCATCTCCCAAAGCAAGTGGGTGGGCAGAAATGATCTTCTCAGTCTGTTGTGCAACTCTGGACTGCCACACAGCTGCAGGGAAGATGGGACCCACGTGGCTGGGTCTGGCTCTGAACAGGTCACAACTTCCTGTGGGACCTGGCTGTCCATGGAAGGCACAACCAGACCATTGATGGAGTCTCTTTTTATTTGTTTTCTTTCTTCCTCCTTTACTTCCTTTCTTTTTCTCTCTCTTCTTCACTTCCATCTTTCTCTCTAACTTTTCTTTCTCCCTTTCTCCCTGCCTCTCTTTCCCTTCCTTCCTTTCTTTTCTTCTTGTTTCTGTTTCTCTTTCTTCCTTTCTCTCTCTCCCTCCCTTTCTTTCTTTTTCTCTTTCTTTCTTTTCTTCCTTCTTCCTAACCTGCTCATAACCTACTTATTGAAAACATGGACCCTGGAGCCACGGGATCAAATCCTGGCTCCATCAGTTACCAGCTCTGTGACCTCAGGCAAGTTGCTCACACTCTCTGTGCCTCAGTTTCCTCATCTGTAAAACGGGATAATAATAGTGCTGACTCTTGATACAGCTTTATAGTCCTTGGGCTCTGAAAATCTACAGCCTAGGAGCAGAGATCAGCATTAAATAAATAATCATACAATTAACTGATAATTTTTCTTGCCAAAGGGCAGAGCAGTCAGGGAATGTTTCCATGCAATTGTAGCTTGTCTATTCATTTACTGTCTCTTCTACTAGCTTGGAAACTCCAAGCAGGCCGGGGTCATGTACATTTTGTTTACTAATGTTTACCCAGCATTCAGAGTCACTCATTAACTAGGTTTGGATCAATGGATGAATGAATATAGTGATGTTCCACTGGAGACCAGAAAGATAAGCTGGTGTAAGGAAGTGAAGAGAATAGGAGGAAGGGCTTCCTAGGCAGAAGGAATAGCATGTGCAAAGTCCCTGCAGCTGAAAGGAAATTGGAGTGTTTATGAGGAAATGAAGCCAGGATGGCATGTCTGGAGCAAGCAGAGTGACAGAGTGGGGCAGGCTCCTCAGGGCCTTGGGAGTCCCATGGTGGATTTTCTCTAACAAGTGCGCAGCCAGGGCTGTAATAGTGGCTAAGCTGGGGTGTCTGAAAGACCTGGGTTCAAATCCCAGCTTCCCCACTTTCTGGCTGTATGACAAGTCAATTAACCTCCATGAGCTCTGGATCCTCGTTTGCACAGAGGGTATAATAATAGTAACCTGTTGCATGGGGTTTGGAAAGGGTCATAGACAGTAAAGCACTTAGCACTGTGCCTGGCACACAGTTCATGAAATGTAGCTGCAGTCGTAAGAATATCATCATGATTGACGCAGGTTTCCTAGTTCTCTTTCACTATCCCTGAAGCTGAGTCTTCCCCTTGAGGAGGGTCTCCATCTCCAGACCCTCTGGGGGACATAGTTGTTCCTGCTTTCCCCACACCCCACTCCCTCAGGCCCTCCTGGGGCTGTTCTTCTTGAAGTTCCTGCAGCCAAGACTGAGGAAATGCTTCCCTTGGCTCAGGGCAAAATCTGCACCCATGTTGCTAAGCAACCAACCCCTATCCAGATGCCAGCTGCAGCCTGGGCAGAGGGATGAACGTCAGCACTCTGGGGAGGGCCTCCTGGGGCGCTGCCAGGACCACAGGCCACAACCACCACTGAGGCAGGAGCGTGCCAAGGCAGATGGCTCACCGAGAGTCAGCACACAGCAGTGGAAAGCCCGTGAGGTCAAGGGCAAACCCAAATGCATTATCCGGACTCCAGTTCTACAATTTACCAGTTGTGCAGTCTTGACTAAGTCAGTGAACCTCTCTGGGCCTCAGATTATTCATCTCAACAGTGGGATGCAGAAGTGAAGCGAAAGTGAAAGTCACTCAGCCATGTCTGACTCTGTGAACAGTAGCCTGCCAGGCTCCTCTGTCCTGGAATTCTCCAGGCAAGAATACTGAAGTGGGTAGTCATCCCATTCTCCTGGGGATCTTCCTGACCTAGGGTTTGAACCCGGGTTTCCTGCATTGCAGACAGATTCTTTACCTTCTGAGCCATCAGGGAACCCCAATGATATGCAGACCCAACTACAAATTCATCATGAGGATTACATGGGCTGATGTACATGAAAATGCCCAGCACATGGTAGGTGCTCAAAGAATCTTGAAATATGGATGGATATACAGGGGTGAGTCCAGTAATCTTGTCACCCATCAGTGTTAATAAAAGTCAAACTACTTAGCCTGCCCTTCATGGTCCCTTAACCTGATCCTCCCACTTTCTTCTGTCATCTTATTTACCTACGAGTTCTGTGTCTCTCAATCTTGGCATTACTAATGTAAAACAACAACAACAGAAAAACAGATTTATTGACATATAATTCCTATATCTCACAATTCACCCTTTTAAAGTGTACAATTCAATGCCTTTTAGTATATCCATAGAGTTGTATAACCAATACCACAATCAATTTTAGAACATTTATATCACCCAGAAAGAAACGCCGTACCCATTTGCAGTCACTATTCATACCCTCTTCCCCTAGCCCCTGGCAACCACTCATCCGCTTTCTGTCTCTATGGATGTGCCTGTTCTAAAGATGTCATATAAATGGAATCACAGAGTGTGTGGTTTCCATACCTGGCTTCTTTCACTTAGCATAATATATTCAAGGTTCATTCATCTTGCGATGTGTATCCGTAAGTATTTCATTCTTCTTTACGACTGAATGATATTCCATTGTAGGAATAGACTGCATTTTGTTTGTTCCTTCATCAGTTGATGGCCATTGGGTTGTTTCTACTTTTGGGCCATTGTGAATAATGCTGCATGAACATGAACATTCATGTACACGTCTTTATGTGGACTAGTGACACTTTCAACAGGACAATTCTTTGTTGTGGGTGCTGCCCTGTGCACTGTAGGACATTTAGAAGCTTCCCTGGCTTCCATCCACCAAATGCCAGCAGTACTGAAACTCCCAGGTTGTGACAACCAAAAATTTCTCCACTGTTCCCTGGGTGGCTGCATTTCCCTGGTCAAGAACTACTGCACCAACTGTCCCTTAGCAGTTACCAAAGCTTATTTTACAAGCGGAAATACCAGGAGATTCTCTGAGGGAAATAACCTTCTGTGGTCAACCCAGCTTAGGAAGACACACAGTCCACCTCCCTTGCTTCTGTCCCTGGAAATTCATGGGGCATTTTAGCATTTTCAAGGCTCCCAGGGTGTCCCCAATAGCAGCGACAAACTATGGGACATTCTGCAACTCGACCTTTGTCAAGGTGACTTGACCAAAGAACCCTTTTCTAATCTTCACAGAACACCCATGACAGCAACTCTGGGCAGTGCTTCTCAGACACCTCCTCCCCTCTAACCACACTGGTTTGCTTACTGCTTTCTTGAACACACTTTGCACATTTCAGTCACAGAAACTCTGCTCATATCATGTCCCCAGTGTTGCAGGAACTGACCCCAATAGCCACTCCCCTCCAACTCGCTCACTAGAGGAACCCCAATTTTGTTTGGGCAGCAATGTATCCAACCTCAGGGGACAAATCATGATTAGTCAGAGCCAAATGTGTCAATCTTATTTCTCTTTGCCAACAACTGACATAGGTGTGGACACATGGCCAGTCCTGGCCAGAGAGCTACAGATGGAAACTTCTAGAAAATATTTTCTTTTTGAGCTGCTCAAAAAGAAGGCTCTAAGGGGGATTTCCCTGGTGGTCCAGTGGCTAAGACTCCATGCTCCCAAAGCAAGGGGCCTGGATTCAATCCCTGTTTGGTGAACAAGATCACACATGCCACAACTAAAGATCCCATGTGCTGCAAACAAGACTTGGAGCAGCCAAATAAATATTTAAAAAAAAAAGAAGAAGAAGAAGAAGAGAAGAAGGCTCTTACCCACTGAGTTGCAACATCATGCCTGGGATACTGTCTTGCCTGGGGCATGTGACAACCATATTGGGAATATGAAGGGACAAGTTTAGGGAAGAGGGCCACATGCTGACAATGACGGGCCAGACAAACAGAGAAAACCTAGGTCCTTGATAGCATCACTGAGCTGCTGAATCAGCACTGCCTAACCCACTCCGGATTTCCTGATCTGTGAAATAATGAATCCTTTCAACAGCTGCATCCAAAAGCAAAATACTTATAACCAACATATGTCCACCAATACCCGTTGAACCAGTTGGCTTTGCTGAGTAACAAAACACTCCAAAACTTAGCTACTACTAAGTGGCTAAACATTGATTATTTCTCATTATTCTATGAGATAGCTGGGCAGTTCTGGCCTTGGCCCAATTGGGACTGGAAGACATAGTGGTCCTTGAGATTCACAGGTCCAGCAGTTGACTTGATGACCATGCCTCCTTCATCATCCAGCAGGCTAGCCTGGCCCCACCCCACAGTAGCAACTACAGGGTTCCCAGCAGCTAACAGCAACAAACCTCAAGGCACAAATGCTTTTCAAGGCTTTGCTTGTATCATATTTACTAGCATCCAACAGGCCAAGGCCACTCCCACAGCCAAGTTCAGCTTTGAGGACTGGAAAAATGGACTCCACTTCTAGATTAAAAGGACAGCAATGCCACCAAGACAGGGGTGAGCATACAGGGATTGGGAGGGGCTTGGGGCCATGCTGCAGCCCCTCATACCTCTGATCTGGAAGGCTCTGGCATTTAACATGGAGCTGGCACACGGTGTGCTCTCAGTAAACATCTGTGGAACAAATGAGTGAATTCCCTCAGTCCCCACTCCCCGTGGCCTCAAAGCCTCACTGGAGGCCTTTCTTCTTACCCAGAGTCCACAGCAGACCAGCCAGGCAGAGAAGGCCTATGGGGGTGACCTGGGATTTGATTCCCAATTCCCCCACACAAGTGGCACCTGTCCTAGAGAGCTATATGACACAACCCCACAATTACAACTGAGTTGGTTAGGAGTCACACAGATGTAGGTTCAAACCCTAGCTCTGCCAGCCACTGTGTTTGACACTGTAGTCAGCTCAATAAATAAAAATTGTTTAAGACTCACATACTTAGAGAATTAACTTATGGTTACCAGGGAAGGAAGGATAAGGAAAAGAGATAGTTAGGCAGTTTTGGATGGACATGTACACACTGCAATATTTAAAATGGATAACCAACAAGGACCTACTGTATAGCACAGGGAACTCTGCTCCATGTTACGTGGAAGCCTGGATGGGAAAGGAATTTGGGGGAGAATGGATAAATGTATGACTGAATCCCTTTGCTGTCCACCTGAAACTATTACAACATTGTTAACTGGCTACACTCCAATATGAAATTAAAAGTTTTTAAAAATAAGAACAAAAATAGTTGAAAGAAGAAAGAAGTTCCTTTCACTCTGCTGAAAACGTCCAGACCAGGCCTGGTTATGGTCATCAAGTGTGTAAGGGACCCAGGGTTCTCCCAGCCAAATGCAACTTCAATCAGGGCCCTACTTCATGGCCCAAGATGATGGCATCTGTGTTCCAGACGGCAGGTGAAAGAGGAACAAAGAAGTAACAACCAAGCAAGTGCATCTACATGTCTTAGGAAGAGTTCTCCAGAACCCTCACATCCTTAAGCAGTAATTCAGTCCCATGCCTACACCTACCCGCAAACGAGGCTGGGAAATTCTCTGCTAAAAACGGGATTACTTTTACTTTAGATGGAGGAAACTTTAGAATGGATGTTGAGGGACACACAGCAGTCTTTGTTACAGCTCTCCAGGCCTCAATTTCCTCTTCTGTGAGTTAAGGATAATAATAGTTTCGCCTCATAAGGTCCTTGTGAGATTAATTAATGAGTATCAAGAGCTTAATAAATTGGCAATAGATGTTAGCGACTATTATGATGATTAGCAAAATATCCTGGTAGTAAGTAAGGAGGAAAAAAAGAAGTCAGTGTTTTCTGTGCCAAATAGGGGTGTGCCCAGGTTCAATCAGGTTCACCAACTGGGTGAATGACAGAGAGCTGCCTAGAAAAAACTTCAGACCTGCTTTACCACCCAAGAACAGTCAGAGGTGAATTTGTGCCTCCCTTTTCCTCTAGGAAGCAAGCCAAAGTCTCCAGGAACAATTTGTGCTCCTGGGAGGCCAAAGGTGGCCCTTGAACATTTTTCTTGGAAGGGGGTGATTTTTATTTTCTGGTTTCAAAATTAGCAAATCCTCTCGGATTCCAACAAACTAGCAATATCCAATAGGACCAGGAGTTCCCTGGAATTTCACTGGGGGTTTCAATTTATATTGGATTCATTACATGCTGGTTTTATTCCAAGGGCTAACTAGGAAAAGTCCTGGGAGGCAGTGGCAGTTTGTAAGTGGAGGTCTGACCTAGTTGTGGAAGGCTTCCTGGAGGAAGAAACTTTTGAGCTGAGATGAAGAATGAGTGTTACTGAGGAAGGAAGGATATTCCCAGCAGGTAGGAGTTGGGCAGCCTGGTTGGCCAAGCCCCACATGGGAGAGTGTGTGACTGGAGCTGAGGCTGGAGGCAGGAGGGACTGGAAAAGGCAGGTCAGATGAACTGCAGGGAAGGATTTTGGTCCCCATCCTCACAGGGGGATACAAGTGAGGGACATGATCATATCTGGAAAAAATATACACTAGCCATAACGTAGAGGACAGATAGACGGAGGGGCAGAATTACTGACAGGAAATCCTCTAGAAATGATGGCAGCATCAGCAATAAATTCCCAGGGATTCAACTTGCTGTCCCATGTATCCCAGAACATACCAGGGCATCAAGGGAAAGGTACTTGCCTGAGCCTAAAATTCTCATACACCACACCCCCTGCCCCTTGCCAGTCACTCTCTAGCCCCTATCTCTGCTTTGCCTTTGTTTTTACTTTCACTGTCATTTTCTTTGCTATTATATATTCATTTGTTTGTTGTTTACTTGCCAGGTATTTGTCACCCCCTCTAGCACATGAGCTTCAATGAGGGGACCTTGTCTCCTATCTTCCTTGATATAGTACAGCCCCTGTGCCCTGCACCATGACTGGCACACAATAGGTGTTCAGTAAAGGCACTGAGTGTGTGTGTGTGTGTGTGTGTGTGTGTGTGTGTGTGTGTGTGTGTGAGTGAATGAGAAATTGGGGTGTTAGTACAGCTTATGAAAGTTAGCTGGACCCAGGCTGACCCTCCAGGAGGTGCTGGCAATTAATAAGAACTCTCGACTCAATCCCGCAATGTAAAATCTTGGCATTCTCAAGGTCACAGAGGGTAAACTTCCTTCTGCGGGGATCTGAAGGCCAGGGAGTTGGGGCAAGGTCTCCATTTGGCCTGTGAGGACAAAGAAGTAAAGTGACTCAGCAGAGACCAGCTCAGAGCCAGGCAGCAGGGGGAAGAGTGAATTCATTAAAGATGACTGATTTTCTCAACTCCACACACTCATAGGTTTGCAACAGATAATGAAATGATTATGATAATGCAGACGATGGTTAATGTTAATGTAAAGCACAATGGTATTTACTAGATATTGTTCTGAGCATTTTACTATATTAACTCATGTAATCCTTACAACTATCTTATGAGGTGGGTGATGTGGTTATCCCCATTTTACAGTAGGGAAAGTTGAGGCATAACTTGCCAAACTGACCAGACTCAGAAATGGCTGAGCAGAGACTGGAGCAGGTGATCCTGGGCCTTGTGTCAGAGCAAAATACCTCGCTACCATCCTGCTCCCCAGCCAGACACAGTGCCCCAGAGGCTTCTGGTCCCAAGCCCAGGGTCTAGCTGACCCTCCTGCTTCATGAATTCACATTCAAACCACAAATTTCCCTTCAGTGCCTCATTCTCTGGTGAGTGGGGTACTCTAATGTTTAAGTAACCACAGGCTACAGAGTCAGATTACATAGTTTCAAATCTTAACTCAGCCACTTCCAAACTAAGCAGTGAAGGATAAGTGATGTTATCTGCCAAATGGACCTAATGATATTTCACCCTGGAAATGGCTGTGGGGACTGAGCGAGTCCTCCAGCGCTTGCCTGCACGTGCTGCATGTAGAGGAGAGAGAGTTGCTGTTTTCCTACTTGCCAAGGCTTGACCCCTCTGTCTCCTTCACCAGCCCACCTCCCACCTCATGCCAGCAGCCTGCTCACTGACCTTGCCAGAATTCAAAGCCGGGAGAAATTAAAAGCCCAGTGGGATCCCTTCAGATTCCACCAGCTTAGCAACTCAGGCAATTAAAGAATCTCTTAGATTTGAGTTCTGAGCAAATCGGATCTTTAAAAAAAAAAAAGTCCCAAACTCTAAACCCCATTAAAGACCTAAGTCTGGTACCCCGTGAAGCTATTTTTTAAAAGTCCTCTGAGCATTAACATTATTGAGAGGTAAGAGCTCTGAGTACTTGCATCTTAGGGCTGCGCAATCTTCTCAGAGGACTCAGGTCAAGGGAAATGTTAAAAATACAGGTTCCCCCAACAAATGCAACCTGACGGACAGTCTCTGAACAACAACAAATGCTTCAAAATGTAAAAAAAAAAAAAAAATGCTAAGGAACTGTTTCAGATTAAAAGGGACAAAACAGAAATGACAACTTAAAAGCATTACTTGATTCTGGATTATTTTTTAAATGAAGGGAGAGGGACAATTAGGGAAATTTGTCATGTACTGTGGATTAGATAATAGCGGCGCTAGTGGTAAAGAACCCACCTGCCAATGCAGGAGAAACAGGAGATGCAGGTTCAGTCCCTGGGTGGAGAAGGAGAAGGGAGAAAGGAACGGAAACCCACCCCAGTATTCTTGCCTGGAGAATCCCATGGACAGAAGAGCCTTGTGGGTTACAGTCCACAGAGTCACAAAGAGTCAGACACCACTGAAGTGACTTAGCATGCACGCACATTGTATCACTGCTAAATACCCTGAATTTTATTATTATGCTACAGTGATGCAAGAGAACTTCTTCCTTGTTCTTAGGAGATAAGCACAGGTAAAGAGGAATCACATTTATAGCTTCTCAAATGATTTTGAAAAATAATATACGTATTTATATATGGAAAGAGAGAAATGACTGAGCAAAGGATATGCGTGAATCCTTTGCTCCTGCAACTCTTCTGTAAGAGTGGAGTTATTTCAAAGGATACTTGTCACATTCCTGCCTTCCTGGACAGCCAAGCTCATTGGATATTTGGAGGGACCCAGAAATCTGCATTTCTAGCAAGGTCTCTAAGGGATTCTGGCACACAGGAAGCCTGACTGTAATCCCAGCTCTGAAGAATGCTGGGGCCTTCTTTCCCAATCAGAAGGCGGAGGCACAGCCCCTCCAGGCTTTACCTTCCTTTCCCCAACTTGTTACAGGCAACAATCAAGGAGCCACTAATGAAGGGTTTTGCCAACAGCACAGGAGTTCCTCCAGACTTGTGTCAGAAGCAGAGCTTGCTCTGAGCCCCTAGCCCACTTATAATCACATGACTTAAAATACACTTTGTTAAAGACAACCTGCTGAGGAAGGGAGATGGAA
Organism: Antilocapra americana; assembly: GCA_007570785.1. Taxonomy (NCBI): domain Eukaryota; kingdom Metazoa; phylum Chordata; class Mammalia; order Artiodactyla; family Antilocapridae; genus Antilocapra; species Antilocapra americana. The sequence goes on from ML663006.1 coordinate 6,727,707, forward strand.
GAAATTAAAGGAGAATAAAGAAGAAGCCCCCCAAGACAGGCTAAAGGGGCACGCTGGGGGACCAGAGGGCTCCTGTGTGTTTTTTTCATCAGGGATCATGATGACATCACTTGGCCTTAATCCTCCTTAGTCACTTTCTTCTGGGGACACTGGCAGCAGCTGCCATTTCTTAACGCATGGGAGGCACCAACAGCTCAGCTCAGTGTTGGTGTTCAAATATGCCAGGGCACCATCTCACCAAGACAGGGCTGCTTCTCACAAGCAGAGCCTCAGAAAAATCAACCATATCCCAGAAGGCAATTAGGAGGAAAACAACTTGGATGGAAGCACAACCCAGCCTTGCCAGAGGCGTGCAAACTGCTTTGACCAGGACCCACAATAAGGAATGCATTTGCACCACAATCTGGTTCACTCTAACACACACACACACACATAAAGACAGACAAGAAACGCTCCATCCTCTCCCAGGAAGGCTCTGTTGCAGAGTCTCCAGCTGTCAACCCCTTGGACTGAGTCCCTTGCTTCATCTTCATGGAGCAACTTTGCCCAAGGTCACATCTCTTTCCAGAGGCAGTTCATGTCCAAGGAGGGGAAGATAAAAGCCTGGCCATCTTGCCCAACTCAGGACAATTCTGAAGAGCCTTTTAACTCCCAGATTTCCTATGGGGTAAGCTGAGGTCATTGCTAGATCTCCATCCCAGCTTGATTCTGCCCACTCCTGCTTTTTTCCCCTCCCTTCCACAGGAGTTGATCTCATGGATACTTGCTCATAAAAACTTCCAAACACTAAATTCTGTCTCAAGGTTTGCTTCCTTGGAGAACCAAAACTGGAACCCACATAATTAAAACAAGAGTTCAAGAAAACCAATATTTATCTTTTCTCTGCCTCGTGCATTCCCATATAATCTATGTTATTTCACTTTTAAAAATGTTGGTCATAATCCAATACATTCATTACTCAGCCATGCTTTGAAAACGCTAGTCTGAACTATGCTCATGAAGCATGAAGGATGATCAGTGTATCCTTTGGGCTGTCCTTAGGTATATGGAAAAGTATGCCCTACCAAACATTAATTAAGTAATAGAGGTTTACTTTTTATATAACAACAGGCTTGGCAACAGGTGGTTCCAGAGTTTGTTTATGACTCAACACCTTCCTCAAAGACCCAGGTTTTTGCATATTTCTTCTCCAGCATCTTTGACATGCTGGCCATGACTCTTCATAGTCACAAGACTATGCTCCAGGCATCATGTTCGTATACAAACACTTTCAAATAGGAATCGGAAACTTCGCTTCACAGCACGTTTCTTTCAATTCAGGAAGAAAAAATTCTGCAGAAGCCCCAGAAGCAGACTTCCCTTTATTTCTCATTAGCCAGATTTTGGTCATTGTTCATATCTAAATCAATCTCTTCCATCCAATACCTAAGATTCCACTAGCAAAGACAAAACAGTGAATGAAGGTTAGTAAACAACCAACAAGGACTGCCACAGTTCATGCCAGGTATGCTACTCTGCCCTTATTTCTTTCTAGGGTCCAATGTCAAAGACCCCCAAGGTGGGGCTGAGTCATTGATCTCTGGCAGATTCACAAGCAACCATACCACCATGTCAGATATCACTAGTTGATCACAGCAATCTTTCCCACTGAGCAGGAATGTGATTTCACAAGGTGTCCCAACAAAATACTCCATGCACTTATTAGAATTAAAACCTGAGATTAAAATCTGATTCCTGCTCTGGCCTTTAGACCAAAGGATAACAATGGAAACTGATATGAGAGAAGATTAACCAGTTTTTGCTCTGTATTTTCAGGACACTCTCTGACTCACGCATACATCCTTCCCTCTTCACTTGGAATATTTCTTTCTTACCTTGCCCTATCCAAATCCCACTTACCTTTCAAAGAGGTCCAACTCAAGCCTGATTCCTCTAGGAAATCTCTCTGGGTATCCCAATCTTGTCTAAAATTATTCACTGAACCCACTGATCAATCTTAACATTACTCAAAAGGGGAATAATCAGACATTGTGTGCCTGTGGATGTGATGCAGAGGAAGCATCCCTACAAAATATCTTTGCCCAACCAACCAACCTGAATCAAATCCAGCCTCGAGATTAACCACTTACAAGCTCAGTCGCTCAGTCATGTCTGACTCTTTGTCACCCCATAGACTGTAGCCTGCCAAGCCCCTCTGTCCATGGGATTTTCCAAGCAAGAATACTGGAGTGGGTTGCCATTTCCTCTTCCAGGGAAGAGGAATCTCTTCCTGACCCAGGGATCAAATCTGCATCTCCTGTGTCTCCTGCATTGGCAGACTGATTCTTTACCACTGCGCCATATGGGAAGCCCTAGAGATTAACCAACTACCAGTTTATAAAATATACAGGAACTAACATTAAATGATACATGGGATATAATGATCTAGAATGTAATATAATGACACATGGGATATAAAAATCTAGACTGTCAGAAAATAAAGAACCTACTGTCTTTAACACATAAATGACATTTTGAAAAGCAGAAATTTTGTAGATTTGTATCAGTTAACTGATAGATTTGTATCAGCCACAATAATGTTATGTAATAAACCACACTAAACATAGTGGCTTAAGATAACAATGTATTATTTTCCATAGTTCTGTGGTCAGATGGGCGGTTCTTTTGGTCTGGCCTAGCTCAGCTGATGTGGGCTGGGCTTGATCGCGCATCTATGGTCAGCTGGCAGGTCAGCTATGGACCAGCTGGTCAGGAATGGCCTCACTCAGGAAAGTACCCCCCCACACACATGGTTACCCCATAACAAGCTGCTTAAGTTTGCTTTCCTGGTTGAAATAGGAATCTAAAGAATAAGTGGAATTGTGAGAGACATCCCAAGGCCCAGGCTTAGAAACCATTCAACATCCCTTCTGTTGCATTCTTGACCAAAGCAAAACACATGATCAAACCCAGATTTCAGGATCAAGAAATAGATTCCACCACTCAATAGGAGAAGCTGCCAAGTCAAATTGCTAAGGCAGTGAATGTGGAGAGAAGCCATTTACTATAATCAATCCACTTCAGGATTAAAAAAGACATGTCAACCAAATGCAACGTGTGCCCTTGTTCAGATCCATATTTACAGAAACCAACTGCAAAAACTCATTTTTGTAGTCATTAGGGAAAAATTGAACATAGGCTGAGTATTAAATGATAATATGGAATTGTTGGTTTTTAAAGTACAATAATGGTATTGTGTGAATTTTTAAATGTCTTTATTGTTAGAAGTACATACTAAAGTATTTGGGTGAAATGATATAATGTTTGGGATTTATTTTAAAATATTCTACCATAAAAAGGAAGCAGGGAGAATAGATGTATAAGAATAGCAAAAAGTTGATAGCTGTTGAGGCTGGGTAATGTACACAAGGGGGGTTATATGACTATTCTCATTAAATTTATGTACATGTGTTAGAAATTTTCCATAATAAGAAATGTTTTTAAATTCTTCAGCTTTGTTTGCCTCATGTAGTTTTATAGAGTGTGGTGATTATCCCTGGTGGTTCAAGAACATTAAGGAGAAAGTCTCAATTTGGTGTTTACCTGTCTTTAACACCTATCAAACATTCATTAATCTCTCTACAACAAAATATAAACAGGTTTTGGGCTCTAGAGCCCTTGGCAGGAACCGGATATAACAAAAATTTCATATCATGGTTTAATTTCCATTGCATTTATTTTTTTACTATTACATTCTCTCTAACATGAGTGAGACTGCTTTTCTATTTATGGATAGTGACACAAAGCTCTCTTTTTAAAGAAGTTGAGGCCATAAAGAGTGAATTTTACGTGATTAAATCTATAATGATACAGATGATAAAAGATTGGCTAAAACGGTGAAGGTGGGTGTCTTGTTAAGATTGGCTACCTTCTCTGGGCTTTCCTTGTGGCTCAGTGTAAAAAAAAAAAAAAATCTGCCTGTCAATGCAGGAGAGTATGGGTTCGATTTATGGGTCTGGAAGATCGCCTGGAGAAGGAAATGGCAACCCACTCCAGTATTCTTGCCTGGGAAATCCCATGGATAGACGAGCCTGGCGGGCTACAGTCTGTGGGGATGCAAGAGTCAGACACGACTTAGCAACTAAACCACAGCAACAACCCCCTCTAGCAAACAATTTTAAACCCTACTGGCTTTACAAAATAAAGTTCTGTATCTGAAGTCACAACCCAGTGCAGGGCAGTGGGGGCCTCTGCTCCAGGGAGTCACTCAGGGACCCAGGTTCCTTCCAGCTAGCGGCTCTGAAACCCTTCAGGCCTTGAAGTCCACCACTGGACCTGCTGCACTCAGCTGGCAGATTAGAGAAACAAGAGCAGGTCTGCAGTATCATACGGACGGATGTGGGGGCCAGGCCTGAACATACACACTTCACTTCAGCCCATGTTCTGTTGGCTAGAATTTGTACCATGGTCCCACCTAGCTGGGGGACCCCATGAGGGGTTGGAGATGTTGCCATAAGCTTGGGAAGAAAGAGGTTTGGTGAACATTGAGCATTACCTCTGCCACGGTAGCCCTCAAACAAGTGAAATTTGAGAAAAACTCCATTTAAAAATGGAGCTCAAACTCCTCAGAGTGGCCCACAAAGGTCTTTATGATCCTTGTCTGTATCAGTCAGGGTTCAGTCAGAAAACCACTATGAAGAAAGGATTACAGGGATGAGACTGGGCATAATGGTAGGAGCTGGTGGAGGAATCTATTCAATGATCTTGTTCCTTAGGTGAGTGGTCAAGGAGGAGCCCTGGGTATGAATCAGAGCAAGGTCAAGGTAGAATCTGGGAGGATGAACCTGGAGCCACAGGAACTGAGAGGACTGATTGGCACTGCTGTCTATAGTGCCTGGGGCCCTGAGTTAACCTTCAGAGCATGAAAACATGGCTAGTTTCACACCAATCTTCCAAAACGCACATAAATTTCTCCTATGGCCGATGCTAACCCAGAATCATACAAGGAAGGTAATTTTGGAAAAGGAGTTCTAGCTCAGCTGGACCAAGTATAAGCTACTTCATGGACCAGTGGAACACTTAGCCTCACCTGCTACCACTTCTCAGCTCATACCTCCCACTCCAGCCATGGTGACTACAGTTGACCCCTGAACAAAACAGGTTTGAACTATGAGGGTTCACTTACATGTGATTTTTCCAATAAATATGTACTACAATGGCTACATGATCCGAGGTTGGTTGAATCTGCAGATGCAAAAACAGAAATTTGGAGGGATGACTGAAAAGTTGCAGGCAGATTTTTCAACTGTGTGTTGTAGATGTAGATAGCCCTAATGCCCATGCTGTTCGAGGGTCAACTGTACTTGCCTTTTTTCAACTATTCTAGACATTTTCTCACTTTACCAACAGTTGTTGCTGTTCCCTTACCCTGGAATGTTCTTTCCCATCATTGTCTAGTGCCCACCCCTTCCTAAGTCTTCAAGTTCTGATCAAATGTCACTTTCTTTAGGAAGTGCCCTGCTGTCTCCAGGCAGAGGGGAAGACAGGTAGGTCCATAAATACAGAAGGTTGTGCAAAAAGTCATGGGATCTTTCTCCATAAGCCTTGATATCTTCAGAAAAGCTGCTAGAATGCACTAAGGGCATTTCTTTTAAAAACGGTGATGAGGCTAGGTTTCTTATCTGGGTTTGACTCAGGGTGGAAGCAACAGAGCTCACAAAGGGATTTCTCTTGTGGTCCAGTAGCTAAGACTCCACATTCCCAACTCAGGGGGCCCCGGTTTAGTACCTAGTCAGGGAACTAGATCCCACATGCCGCAGTTAAGAGTTTGAGTTCATATGCCGCAACTAAAAGAACCTGCATGCTGCAACTAAGACCCAAATAAGTGGGGGTTCCCTCATAGCTCACTGGCTAAAGAATCTGCCTGCAATGCAGAAGACTCAGGTTCGATTCCTGGGTCGGGAAGATCCTCTAGATGACAAAATGGCAACCCACTCTAGTATTCTTGCCTGGAGAACCCCATGGACAGAGGAGCCTGGCAGGCTACAGTCCATGGGGTTGCAAGAGTCAGACACGACTGAGTGACTTTCACTTTCACTTTCCAATAACAAGAAGTGGGGAGAAAACAAAAAAGAGAAGTTAATTTAAAAAGAAAAAAGCTCACATAGACACAAGAGCCCTGAGACAGGGAGTAGCACAGGCAAGAGAGAAGCATTAGGAAATAAAATACAGGAATGAGCGGAAACTTTGGAGAGACTTGAGGTTGCCTTTGGGTCTATGACCTGTTTCACCAGATCTCCAAAGGGTCATGAGCAACGTATTATACAGCTGTGGTAGACTGGATTATCCTTCTCAAGTCTTCACTCCCTCTCCCAAATGACCTTGAAGGGCTTGAAAGTGAGGCAAGTATATTTCCCTGTGCTGTGGATGCTGTACTTGGACTTGACCATAAGATATTTTTTTCCAGCCAACAGAATGTGGACAGAAGTGATGTGCTAGTTCTGAGACAAGCTGTTAGGAAACCTTACATGTATCTGCTCACCCCCTTGTGCTTCAGCTATTCACCATGAAAGGAACATACCTGAGCTGTTGCAGAGCCAAAGAGGGTGAAAGACACATAGAAGAAGCATGTGGAATATGCTTGAACTCATCAGTAACCAGAAGCCAAGCCCAGATGATTCCAGCAGAGCTACAGTTCACTCTAGACTAATAAACAAGAAAACAGATGTTTGTGGTTGGTTTTTAATAACTAAATTGAAACATGATTCATATACCATAAAATTCACCCATTTAAATAATACCATACAATTTTTTTGGCAGATTCACAGTCATGCAGCCATTACTATAATCAATGTTAGAACATTTTCATCACCCCAAAAGAAACTGCATATTCAATACATTAGCAGTCTTTCCCCATTTCCCTGTTCCCTGTTACATAGCATCATTATAGTGACAGCTAATATATATATATATATATATATATATATATATATATACACACACACACACACATATATGTACACACACACAAGATATTAGAAATGCATCCAATGTTAACAAGCTCATAATTTCACATTCTTCTTAATTGAAGTCCAGGATAAGAAAGGTTTGTTGTGTGCACACATATACACAGATTCCCCACACACATTCACACACTCCTATACACATGCTTAGACACACATCCACTTCTACAAATGTATCACACACCCACAGTCAGACATTGACTCACACTCATTTTTAGTGATACAAAGGTTCATATATAGACTCATCCACACATACTCACAATTACATACTTGTAGACGTACACACTTACACAACAATTTCCCAACCCCAGTCATTCAAATAACTCAAATAACTCATCACATTTTTTCCATATCTACATATCACATATGCTTTTATTTCCTTATTTTTTTCCTTTGAATGACTCACATTTTTATTTAAATAAACTGGTTTTTAAAAGAAAGTGCTATAAATAGAGGGTCCTCATCTTTCTCATTAGCTCTTGACCTTTCTTTCCACCAAACCCAAGCACACCTACTATAAGTAGAAGTGGGAGACTTGAGTGTCACCACCTTCCGGAAGCCCCCTGACCGTGCAGTTGCACACACCTTGCACTTAGAAAGACCTCCTGCTTACTTCAGTGCTCTACTCTCAGCATCCTGGAATTCTTAATAATGTATTAACTATAATTATAATGCATTTTCATTTTGCATTGGAACCCACAAAGTCTGTAGCCTCTTCAGCCCTTGACCACACAGAGTATCCCAGCTTCGGAGACATTCAGGGCTTCCCCCATTGGAGAAGCTGACCCAAGGCAGGTCACATGTCACATAGTCCAGACCTTGGAGTGCAAAAAGGTAGAAGTTTGATTCTCGGCCCTATTTACCAGCTGGGTAACCTTGGGTAGGTTACCTACCCTGACACAGCACCCAGGACAAGAGTACAAATGGAGGCCCACAGGCCATGTGCCTAAAAGTCTTCATGGTAAAAATCAAGCTCACAAATTTGTCAAATAAAACATGTTCTAACCTCTTATTTTAAAGAATATTTCCTCACTAAAATAGTCAAAATACACGTGTAAAGCTGTTTTTTATACATCTGAAGGTTGGCAAACTATCAAAGATGATGGAACTAAATTATGTTGTATTGATGTGACAGTGATATCTAAATGAATAACTTTTAAAAAGTATAATTAAGAATTTGCTATGTATTTATCCCATAAAATTTGTTTTTCCTGCCTCCATTTTAGCAAAATCACTCACACTGGTTTTTTTCTTTTTTTTTTTGGCCATGCCACTTAGCATGTAGGATCTTAGTTCCCTAGCTGGGGATCAAACTCAGTTCCCATGCAGTGGAAGTGTAGAGTCTTAACCACTGGACCACCAGGGAAGTCCTTCACTCTGTTGTTATAATCAAGATTTTTATGTAATTGTGTGCTATTGGCAGCAATGACCTAAAGGAATAAAAAATAAATTGAAAAAAATAATAATAAATTGAAGTTATATATCAAAGGACACAAAACTTGAATATATTTTCATCAGAAGTGAAAATTAAAATTTTTTAAATCAGCAAATTAAAGTTATTTTAGATATTTTCTGAAGTTATTCTTCTAGACTATTTTATTTTTTTGTTAAATAATTTATTAATTATCTTTTAAAATCAAAAGGCAAAATACAAATGACAAAATTAAAGTAATATTTTAAGATAAATTATTTCAATAAAGCTAGAGATGTTAATTTTTAAATTTAACTTAGAGGGCAAGAGTGGGATGATATGGGAGAACGGCATTGAAACATGTTAATTATCATATGTGAAATCAATCACCAGCTCAGGTTTGATGCTTAGGGCTGGTGCACTGGGATGACCCAGAGAGAGGGAATCAGGAGGGAGGAGGGAGGGGGGTTCTGGAAGGGGAACATATGTATACCCATGGCAGATTCATGTCAATGTATGGCAAAACCAACACAATAAAGTAAAGAAAATTAAAAAAATAAATAAATAAATTTAACTTAATCCCGGTAAATATTAAAAAATAAATGCTTGCTTTGGAAGGACATATACTAAAATTGGAATGATACAGAGAAGATTAGCATGGCCCCTGCACAAAGATGACATGCAAATTTGTGAAGCGTTCCATATTTTTATAAAGTAATTAGCCTCCAATTAAATTAATTAATTAAAAATAAACAGATGGGAAGGAAATCTGAAAAAGAGGGGATATTTGTATATGTATAGCTGATACACTTTGCTGTAGCAGAAACTAACACAACACTGTAAAGCAACTAAACACCAACAAAAATTAAATTAAAAAAGCAGCAGCAAAAAATAAAAAAATTAAAACTGCTAACCATCCTAGAGTTCAAATGTCTCGTAGTTAATGTAAAGAAACGTAGCACACTTGATGCATTTCACATCTAGATCTATGTATATTCAAATTTAAGAGTAATATGAATCTTTAATATTTCAAAATGATCCTCTGCTGCTGTGTTAGTTACATATTGCTGTGCACCAAATTACCATAAATTCAGCAGTTTAAAACAAGACAGATTTACTATCTCACAATTGCTATGGTCTAGAGTCCAGACTCAGGGACTTCCCTAGCAGTCCAATGGTTAAGACTTCGAGATCTCAATGCAGGAGGCACAGATTGATCCGTGACTGATTGTCAGGGAAGTAAGATCTCTCATGCAAAAAAAAAAAAAAAGAGAGAGAATTCAGATTCAGTTCACCTCTTATTAAACTGCAATAAAGATGCCAGTCAGGGCTGGGGTCTCAGCTGAGATTCAGATGGGGAAGGAACTGCTTCCAAATTCATGTGGTGGTTCAGGACTCAATTCTTTATGGGCTGCCAGACTGGGAATCTCAGCTCCTTCGTGGCTGTTGGCTGGAGACCATCCTCAGTTTCTTGCCATGTGAGTCTCTCCATATGGTGGCTTACTTCATGAAAGCCAGCAAGGAAGAGTCAACAGGGAGAGTCTGCAAGCAAGACAGTAGTTACATCTTATGCAAGGTAATCACAGATGCGAAATCCTATCAGCCTGGCTGTATTCTATTGGTTAAAAGCAAGTCACAGATCCTGCCTACTCAAGAGGGGAGATGACACAGGAGTGTGAATACCAGAAGGTGAGAATTGGGTGGGGATTCATTCGGGGGCTGGCATTTTAGAGTCTGTCCCCCATAATGGCCATGCACCTTGCTTGCAAAGATTGCACTAATGTGTGAGTACATCCAGAACCACAAACTGGAATGCAAGGAGAAGCCTGAGAGTTTCTTATGCATTTTGCTATCAGAGAGGAAGGATTGAGCAAGATAATATACTCTATTAGGTTGGCCAAAAAGTTTGTTTAGATTTTCTTCCCCTAAAATGTTCCAGAGGGACTTCCCTTGTGGTCCAGTGGTCAAGACTTCACCTTCCAATGCAAAGGGTGCAGTTTTGATCCCTGGCTTGGGGAGCTAAGATCCCTCATGCCTCACAGCTGCCCCCCCAAAGAAGCAGAAGCAATACTGTAACAAATTCAATACTTAAAAAAAAAAAAGATGTTCTGGAAAAATCTGAGGGAACTTTTTGGCCAGCCCAATATTTGGTCTTATCGGAATGCTTCCAATTTTCAAATTATCCCTCCACTAGAACCAGAACTAGAATATTCATCTCCAATGTTGATAGCAGCACTACCCATGAACCTTTATTGCTTTCAGACACAGTTGTTATTTTAAGGTCACAGTCTAAGAGATGGGGAGACATTCTGAATGAGGTTACAGGAAAGTGCATGCTTAGGACTATGGGTTGCTCTGAGACAGCCCTGGATGCCAAGTGACAGACATCTTCATGTGTTTTAATTAAATTCTTTCTTTCTTTCTTTGTGCACTGTTGTTTGCTGTTGATCAATCACTAAACTGTGTCCAACTCTTTGCGACTGCACGGATGTAGCACACCAGGCTCCTCTGTGCTCCACTATCTCCAGGAGTTAGGTCAAATTAATGTTCAAGCATTCTTTGCCCATGCTTATGATAGTTGGGGATGCCTGAGCATCCTAACATGGCAGCTGAGTCCCTCCAAAAGAATAATCCAAGAAAGAGAGCAAGAGTGCAAGGCAGAAGCCACCATATCTTTTATGATCTAGTCTTAGAATTTACACACCATCATTTTTGCAATAATCTTCTAGTTACACAGGTTATTCCTATTCAGTGTTGGAGAGATCTACTCAAGGGTATTGGCGATAGGCAGATTTCTAAAATCACCCCTGGAAGACTCCCACTTCCAGGTGTACATGCCCAGTAGAATCTTTCCTCCCTTGGGTGTGAGTGAGGCTTGTGAATATAATGGGCTGTCACTTTCATGGTTATGCGATGTTATTTGGCAGAAGAGATTCTGCAGATGTAGTTAAGGCCCCTCATCAATTGACTCTGAGTTAATCAAAAGGGGAAATATCCTGAGTGGCCTGAACTAATCAGGTAAGCCCTTAAAAGAGATCAGGAAGATTCAAAGCAAAAAAGAAAATGAAAGGCAAAAAAGATTTCTCTTGGTGGCTTTGAAGAAGTAAATAACTATGTATGAACTGCTTATGGAGAAGGCCATTTAGCAAAGAGCTGAGAACAGCCTCTACAAGACGATAGTGTTGCCCAGTCAACAGCTAGCAAGAATATGAGCACCTCCATTAGACAACTAGAGGGAAATAAATTCTGCCAATGACCCATGAACTCAGGAGAGGACTCTGAGCCTGAGATGAGATCAAAGCCCCCACTGACACCTCAATTTCAGTTTTGGGAAGCCCTGAAAAAAGAGATCTTTTAACCTACAGAAACTGTGTGAATAAACAGGTGTTGTTTTAAGCTGTTAACTTTACGGCAATTTGTTACGCAGCAGTAGAAAATGAATACCAGTGTGAGTATCAGAAGGCAAAATAACTGGGGGCCATCTTGAGACTGGCTACTAGAACCTGCTACTGTTAGACTTTTTTTTTTTAATTTTCTTTACTTTATTGTGTTGGTTTTGCCATACATTGACATGAATCTGCCATGGGTATACGTATGTTCCCCTTCCAGAACCCCCCTCCCTCCTCCCTCCCGATTCCCTCTCTCTGGGTCATCCCAGTGCACCAGCCCTAAGCATCAAACCTGGGCTAGCGATTGATTTCACATATGATAATTAACATGTTTCAATGCCGTTCTCCCATATCATCCCATCCTTGCCCTCTTCCATAGAGTCCACAAGACTGTTCTATACATCTGCGTTTCTTTTGCTGTCTCGCATACAGGGTTCTCATTACCATCTTTCTAAATTCCATATATATGCGTTAGTACACTGTATTTTTGTTTTGCCTTCTGGCTTACTTCACTCTGTATAATAGGCTCCAGTTCCGTCCACCTGAGTAGAACTGATTCAAATGAATTCTTTTTAATGGCTGAGTAATATTCCATTGTGTATATGTATCACAGCTTTCTTATCCATTCGTCTGCTGATGGACATCTAGGTTAGACTGTTAGACTTTAATTTTTGTTTTTCTTGTTAGTGTTGGTCCACTTATCTTCATGTATACCTTCTTTACACTCCACTCACTCACTCAACTTCTCCTCCCTTGATTCCTTTATTCCACAACAATTCCTGATCCCTCACTTTATTCTCACCTAGTGCTGGCTACTGGGGACATAGAAGTGAGTCACATGTGTTCCCTGACCTTCAAGAGCTCCAGTCTGGAGCAGGAAGCATTGCATAATATTCCTCGGTCCCCTTAAAGCTACTCCCAAAATAACCCACATATGGTTCAGACCCCAGGACTTTCCAGAAACCTGTTTCAGTACATTGATCCACCACCAAACCACAAATTTAACCCCCAAAGCACTGATGTACAGCAGATTTTGCTGAAGTTTGCAAGTAGAGACCAAGGATAGTATTATATCACATGCATGCATGTGTGATAAGTTGCTTCAGTCATTTCTAATTCTTTGCAACCCTGTGGACTGTAGCCCGCCAGGCTCCTCTGTCCATAGGATTCTCCAGGCAAGAACACTGAAGTGGGTTGCCGTGCCCTCCTCCAGAGAATCTTCTGACCCAGGGATTGAACCCTCATCTCTTATGTCTCCTGCATTGTCAGGCAGGTTCTTTACCACTAACTCCACCTGGGAAGCTCATTATATCCCATATTACAAGCCAAATGTTATCAAACTTTGTATTAAATTTCTCTGTCCTTAAGCTCTATGATTCAGAATGTCTTCTCCCAATCTTCCCTTGCTAAATATCTTCATTATTCTGATAAGTTATTTTTTGTTTTCATATTTCACTTGGCAAAACAAAAGCCTCATGAGAAACCCAGTCAATGTGGACATGGGTGAATGAGGGGTTTGCTTCGCTGATTCTGCAGGCAGCTCCACCCTAGCCCTTGTGACCGTGGACTAGGTACTTTCTGTCCCAGTTGCCTGGCCTGCATTCTGATAAAGTCCCCAAGGGAAGGATGGAGGCTCCCTGGAGACCCCAATTAGACTTTTGAAGTTGTTGGAGGAAGGTGTTAGGTAAATAGCAATTCCAAGTAATGCTGTCTAGAGCCTTCAGATTGAGGGCACTGGAGCAGATCAAAGGCCGTGTGGACAGCACCTAAGATCCAGCTTCCAGAAAACTGCCGTGACCCCAGCCAGGGCTCCTCGGGGTCCCTCTGGGTTTGAGACTGAGTAGCTGAATGTCCTGGTCATCATGCTGGAAGGCAGTCCCCCACCCTGGTAACATGCATCCTCATCATCCTCCCCTCTCATGATGAGGGGTCTGTCTTCACTTGCTCCTCATACACCTCTCACCCAGACGTGTGGCTTGAATACCCGCCTTGTGATGACTCATCAGTCTCCTGTTCTGCCTTCTCCCCTGAGTCCCAGACTCATTATACAGCTGCTAACTGATACATCCACTGGGATGTCTAATGGGCATAGCAAACTTCCTGTGTCTAAAATGGATCTCTACTTCATCCTCCTCTCTCCCCAACAGCCCTCGGGGAAATCTACTCCTCCCCCATTTCAATCAACAGTTCCATCATCACCCATCCAGTTGCTCAAGCCAGAAACCAAGGAATTATCTTTGATTCTTCTTTCTCCCATCAACCAAGTATAATTCATCAGCAAATTTTGTTGACTTCCCTTACTAAATGTATCCTCAGTACATTTTCTTATCTATGTCTGCATGACTCCCACCTTGATGGTCTGCATCACTGCCATCTCAGGCCAGAGACCACACTCACCTTCTCACCATGATCCCTGCTTCCTCTCCTGCAATCTCACAGTCTATTCTCCACACAGTAATCTGAGAAAATATTACTCTCCTACTTAAGCTCTCCAAGTCATTATGTTGCTGACAAGCCCCTGTATGATCTGGCCCCTGCCTGGATACTGAACTTCAACTCCTCCCACACTCCCCTGTACTCTGCTCTAGCCATACTAGCATTCATTCTGATCCCTGAACACATCAAGCTTAATCCAACCTCAGGGCCTTTGCACATGCTATTTTTTCTGCCTGGAATCTTCTCCTCCCTACCACCAATTGTGTAGCTGGCCCCTTCTTGTCATTCAGATCTCAGTCCAAAGGTCACCTCCACACAACCTGTCCTGTCCTTATGTACAGCTGGCCCACCTCATCAACCTTGGTTTGCCTTCCTCATTCTGTCATCTTTCCTCCATAGTTCCTATTACTACTCAACTCTCTTACTTTTGCTTGTTTGATTGTCTTCCCCCTAGAACTTCACTCCAAGAAGGCTCTCTGGTTCACTGCTCCATCTCCAGCACCTAGACCAGTGACTGACTAACAGGACCTGCTCAGGAAATTTCTCTCAAATTCACTCATTCATTTAGCCAGCACATACTTATTGAGTGCTTACTGCTTAATGACTCAGGGAGCCCCAAGGTACAAGGGAACCAAGATGTCGGGAGTTGATGGATTCCAATTCAGACTTCACCATTACCTAGCTCCAACCGTTCCTACCCAAACCTCTGTTTCCTCATCCATAAAATGGTATACAGGGTAGGACTATTATGAACTAGCTTGTAAAAGCCTACCAGACAACCTGGCACACCTTAGGTACTCATTAAATGAATCCTTTCATCCCATGACCAAGGGTGGCTCTGTCTGCTAGAAAATGTGGATGCAGACTGGCGGGGGGGGCGGGGCGGGGGGGGGCGGGGTTGGCGCTGAGACAGCTGTGGAACAGCTGGATGCCCTCATGGGAGAGAAATCAAGAACAGTTGTGAGTGGGAGGACCCTCAGGCCAAATGCTGACCCACTTGGCCACAGGAACAAGGGAGACAGGACCATAAACAAGCCAAGAGAGCTTCTTAAAACAACAGAGAGAATGGGAACAGCCTCGGGGCCACAAGACCTCTTCCCGGGGCCTTCCAGGTCCAGCCTCTGAGACTTCAGGTCAGGCCAAAAAATACCTCCAGGTCTTAGAGTCCTGCCTCCCACCCGGTCAACCTAGGTGTCTGCTGGCCAGGGGCAGAGAGAAGTCTGGCGGGGACTAAAAGATATCAGGCTCCTGGGCAAGATTTGAAAACGAAAGTTGTCTTTCCCTTCAATAGAAAACTGTGCAGACATAATAAAGAATGAGGATGCTCCTTATCTCTTAGACTGGTCTCTAAGAGATGTTGTTGAGTATGAAAAGATGAATTTTTGAAGGATCTTTTTAAAAAACACATACATGTGCCTGCTCATATATCTAGTTACTATCTCTGGAAGGATGCTGATGGTTACTGAGGTTACTGATTGGGACATCCCTGGTAGTCCAGAGGCTGACTCCACTCACTCAATGCAGGGGGCCTGGGTTCAAACCCTGGGCAGGGAACTAGATCCCACATGCCACAACTAAAGATCCCACATGCCGTAATTAAGACCTGACACAGCCAAACAAATAAAAGAAGTTGGTGACTGTTTTCTCTCCAGTGTGGGAATGAGGGCTCGAGGGGTGTGAAGGAAGGAAATCTTTTCACTAAAATGTCCTTTGCCTCTTTTGAATATTGAATTTCTTGAATACTGAATAACTGTCTACTCAAAAATAAATGCTTGATATTTGAGAAGGAAAATGGTTTACCCCTCCTCTTCCATCAAAGGGAGTAAGGGATACCATACTTTTCCCACAACGATCTATCTAAAAACTAAAGCCAGTTTCATTGTTCCTCTTTATAACCCTCCTCTATTTAAATCCTTCTGTGACACATAGTTAAACATATTATACAACCTCAAAAAAAGAATATTTGTTGAATGAGTGAGTAAGTGAATAAATGCATGAATAAACCAAATGTTTCCTCCCTTGATCTTTATGTACTGATACGGAAAAATGTCCACATTAAGCAAAAAAAAAGAATATCACAGATTATTTAGTCAAGAATGATCCTATTTTTTATAATTATACATAAATGAATTCAACTGCAGATTGTAGTCATATTTACATAAATTATTATATATTTCTGTGCTATAAGTACATACATATTTATATACACATAAAATTATATTACATAATAGCATATTCATTTATATATCATATACATTAGTATACACACATGTATGTATATTTATTAGCCAATAAACAGAAAAAATCTAGAAAGACTCCAAATTTGCTGGTCCTATATCTTGCTCTTAGTGATAATCAGTTTGAAGATGGGTAAAAACTCTCTAATCTGTACTTAAGAATTGTACATATTCCTGTATATAGCTATATCTCAATCTTTAAAAAGGAAAGAAAGGACATATGCCCAAATATCATTAGATATCTTCTCCTGGAATGGTTGGGATTATGGGGGCTTTGATTTCTAACATATACCTGAATATTTTACAGCAAGCACATAATTATAAATCTTTTTAAAGTATATATACATTTAAATTCATATTTTCTTTCCAACTCTTTAGCACACAAAGCCTTTCACTTCTTTAACCGCTTCTGCCCTTCCTTCCAACCACATCAAACTGCTTATGCTCCCCAGTGCATCATGCTGTTTCTCACCTTCAGGACTTTACTTTCCTGTTTTCTCTTCCTGAGATGCCCTCTCCCACTTCCTCAACTCCTCCCACCTACCTACCTAAGTTCTTCTAGTCATTTAAGTCTCAACTGAAATGTCACTTCCTCCAGGAAGCCTCCCTTGACCTCTCTAGGCTGGGTCAAATGCTACAGAAACACTTCAGAGTTGCCTCTGTAGGTCTTGACTCACCTGTCCATCTCACTCATCCAACCATGAGCTCCCTGAGGCAGAGACTGGAGTGATGTGGGCACAACCCCAGGGTGGCTTAGCATACAACTTGAAAATTGCTGCTCTAAACCATAACCTAAGAGACAGAGGCCAAAGCTGCTCAAGTAGCAGTGGAAAGGGTTTGGTGTTTCCATACTGGCTGAAGCACACTGATGAACATTCAGAGAAAACCTATTTGCAAAGAGAAGAAAAAGAATTAAAATATAGAAAAGAAACGAAAAGGCCCCACCAGGAGCAAAACAAGAAAGGGCAACCACCTGATGCAGTATTCCCTGTAACTGGACTCCATCATTTCACCCCAGAATTCATGTCTGACATTGAACTCCTCACCTGTTGCCCTAAACCAGTTCCTTCCACAGTCTAACTTGCACTCAGGGGATGGCGGCAGCTCCATCCTTCTAACTGTTCAGGCCAAAACTTTGCGTCATCCTTGATGTTCTCGTTCTTTCGAATCCCAAACCCAATTAGTTAGCAAATTCTGTCATCGTTAGCCTCCAACAAATGTCCAGAACCTGACCATTTCTCCCCATCTCCATGCTACTGGCCCAGTCACCATTACCTCTCACCCACACTAAGCCATGGCCACCTCACTGGTACCTCTGCTTCTACCTGGTCTGTTCTCAACTCAGTAGCGAAAGGGAACCTCTTATAATGTAAGTCTGTTCTGGACTCTGAACTCTAATGGCCCCCATCTTGCTCAGAGCCAAAGCCAAAGCCCTTTACATTGCCATGAGGCCCTCTGACCACAAAACCCATTGCTCTGGCTCTTAACTTCACTCCAAGCACAACAGCCTCCTCATTGTTCCACAGACATGCCGGGCACAGTCCTATCTCTGAATCTTTGCACTGGCTCTTCTCACTGCCTGAAATATAGTCCCTCAGATAACCTGATGACTGGCTCCCTTACTTCCCTCAGTCGTGGTTCAAATGTTACTTGCCAGCACGCTTATAAAACAGAAACAGTGCCTGCCTCCTCCTATCACTCCTGGGCCTCTCACTTCTGGGAGGAATCACTGACTCAGTGCACTCATGTACAAAAAAGTATATTTAAAGAATTAATTCCATTTATCACCAAATATTTACTGAGCATGTACTATGTCCCAGAACTGAATTGGGCAGTGAGAACAGTTTAAAGCTGGCTTCCTCACATGGCCCAAAATTGGTGTCTTGAATCACGTTCCCCAAATAACTAACTATTCTTCCTCCTGTTCCTTTAATAGGGAACTATAATTTTGGAGGTATTTAAAACCAACCAGAAATCCCAAGGTAGGCTCCCTGAGAAGTCCCAACACAGGTACAGTCATCAGCTGGGAATCTTAGGCCTGGCTCAGCCGTTACCCTCCTCTACCCTGCAAATCTAGCTACCAGTCTGGACTGCTGTGACAAGGTTGGCCCAGGAAGGAATTCAGCTCCTTCAGTCTGTGGGCTGCCACGGAAATCCCAGGGGCTGGGCTGCCAGGGTCATGAGCAAGAACGTAGGACAGGCTATGGAGGCAACCTGATTTCTTTTTACTTTACTCCTTCCTTTTTGGCAGGAAGGCTCCTTCACACCCTGCCTCAAGTCAGGATTTCCTCACACCCTCCCTCAGTCAGAGCTCTTCACACCCGCCCTCAATCAGGGCTCCCTCACACCCTCCCTCACCCAGGACTCCTCACACCCACCCTCCCTCAGTCAGAGCTCCTCACCTAGGGCTCCCTCACACCCTCCCTCACCCAGGACTCCTCACACCCACCCTCCCTCAGTCAGAGCTCCTCACCCAGGGCTCCCTCACACCCACCCTCCCTCAGTCAGAGCTCCTCACCCAGGGCTCCCTCACACCCTCCCTCACCCAGGACTCCTCACACCCACCCTCCCTCAGTCAGAGCTCCTCACCTAGGGCTCCCTCACACCCTCCCTCACCCAGGACTCCTCACACCCACCCTCCCTCAGTCAGAGCTCCTCACCCAGGACTCCTCACACCCACCCACCCTCAGTCAGAGCTCCTCACCCAGGGCTCCTTCACACCCTCCCTCACCCAGGACTTCTCACACCCACCCACCCTCAGTCAGAGCTCCTCACCCAGGGCTCCCTCACACCCACCCTCCCTCAGTCAGAGCTCCTCACCCAGGGCTCCCACACACCCTCCATCACCCAGGGCTCCTCAGTCTTCCTTCACCTTTAAATATGTGTGTATATATATATATATATATATATATATAGTTAGTCATTTTCGGTTGCCCGCAGGGGCTCTTCCTCGGGCCAGTTGTGGCGCCGCAGGCTCAGTGAGTGTGGGGTGTGCGCATGTGCAGTGCAGGTTTAGTTGCCGAACCTGGAATAGAGCCCGAGTGCCCTGCATGGGAAGGCGGATTCTTAACCAGGGCTTCCCTGCGGATGGTGAAGAATCAACCTGCAATGCAGGAGACCTGGATTCGATCCCTAGGTAGGGAAGATCCCCTGGAGAAGGGAATGGCAACCCATTCCAGTATTCTTGCCAGGGGAATCCCATGGATCGAGGAGCCTGGAGGGCTACAGTCCAAGGGGTCGCGAAGAGTCGGACACAACTGAGCGACTAACACACGCAGAGAGACCACCACGGAAGTCCCCTCCCTCGTCGTTTTCTAACTTTTAATGTACTTAGACATATGGTTTTCGGGTTTCCCCTTGTACTCTCATCCCAGACTGTGCCAGTGTTCCAGGCAAGGACTAGATTCTGGTAAAGAAACAGCAAATGTATGGCAAACGCCACCTGGACTGCCCCTCCCTGACGGTGGCAGACGTCAGTAATAGATTACAGCGTTCTTTCTCCCTGAGACCTGGCCTCAGAACTGCTTTTTACACAGCACTCTGGAAAGCCACTATGAAAGGTGCAAGGGGATTTCCTTTCCTGTTCTGAAACTCTACATGGCAGTCTGCTCTGCACCCCACAGCACTCATCAGAGTCTCATTCTTGTCTGGAAACTTTCTTTTTTCTCTTGTTAAGAAGAAACTGCTGATGCTAGATGTTTGTGGAAAGTAGGTAAACCCTCAAATGCTGCTTTTGGTGCTCCTAAGAACGTTCTGATGTTATTAAGAGAAAATAAAAAAATTGATAAAATAACTCCCCCTTGGGAGAGCAATTATTTATATCAAAAACATGCTTAATGCCCACTCTTTCCTCTGAAAAGATTAATGTTTTGCAGTAAATCCTAACACAACACACTCTGACTCCCAGCATTTTTTGGCAGAACAGAAAATCCTGATGGCTCTTTTTGTTTGAGTGGTTTATTTTCTTTCTCTGCATTGATCGCTGTTTCTTTGCCTTTTTCTTTCTGTTTCTCTCCCGTTCTCAGCCTCTTTATATTCCCAGCTCTGTGTGTGTATTTGTCTCTCTCAGTCTCAATCTCTCTCTCTCTCTACTTCTGTCCCCCTCTTTCCCAGGGGACTGGAAGCCTGTCTTTTATGGGGAGCTGTCTCTTTGAGTAATTCTCTATGAGTGTGTACACATGCGTGTGTTTGTCTATGTCTGTGTTTCTTCCTCTCTATCTCTGTATGTGGACTTCTTGCTTTCAGTCTGTCAATTTCTGCATCTTACTCTGTGTGTTTGTGTCAGGCTTTCTCTACCTGAGTCTATCTTATCTATCGTTCTACCACTTCCTTTGCTGGTGTCTCCATCTCTATATGAATTTCTCTCTATCTCCTTATTTGAGCTTCCTCTTCCTCCCACTACTCATTTATCTGTCCATCTGTCTCTCTTTCTGTCTTTGTATGTCTGTGTCTGTCTCTAAGCAAATATCTCTCTCTCTCTCTCTCTCTGCTTTTTCCTCTCACCTACTCCTTACCTCCAGTCCACCCTCAAAGTCTCTGTTTGTCTTTGTCCTTCAATCTCTCTCTCTCTGTGCTTTTTCTTCGCTCCAACCCCTTGCCTCCAATCCACCCGTTTTTCCTTTTTCTCCTTCCCCCTTTCCTCTAGAGCCCTGAGCTTGGGTGCAGACAGCAAGACAGTGAATATAAACTGAGAAGTCACCCAGAGGTTTCCAGGCCACCAGATGTGCACCATATTTAGACAGAACAGCTGGATACTTTAACGACTTCCTTGTTTTCCCCGGAACAGGGGCGGCCAGGGCGTTTCAGACAGTGAGTCTGTGTGAGGACAGACATGTGTACGCACTGTGTGTTCCCTTTGGGACCTTGTGCACACGTCACCATTCTCTAAAAGTTCCCACTCATATCCTTTAGTGTAATCCGAGTCATATTTTTTTCCCCACAACATCCCTCTTTTTCCTCTTCCTGTGCCATCTGGCTTAGAGACCTGGAGCTGTTTAAGCATCTCAGAGCCCTCCCACCTCCGTCCTATGATCCTCATTGTGATCTCGTGAGTGAGGTGTCTGGAAAAAGAGAAGAAAATGAGGTAAGAAGATCTAGAGGAAGACCTAAGGAGAAAGCTCGAAAGAAAACCCTGAAAGGCAGGGCACTGTTTTATTCTTGGTTCCATTTTATAGATGAAAAAGTGGGTAGGCCAACTCTGTAGCCCCGAAGTTCATCAGAACCACTTCTCTAACCCAGAACTGTTAGCTCTCAGCAGGCAACTCAACTCCCAGCATCACAGTCCAGCAAAGCAGAAGACCTTACTAAGGCAGGAAGTGCAGTGGGCATCAGCTCAGGTCTCCCTGAGCACCACTCCACTGAAACACAGAAGCTGTGTGGCCTTGGGCAAGCTGCTATAGCTCTGTAAGCCTTCTGTTTTCTCACCTGGAGAAGGGAAATAATAATAGTATCTACCTCAGAGGGATATTCTGAAGTCTGATGAAATCAAACATGTAAAGTTCCTGAGTGATAGGAAGTACTCAAAAAATGTACATTGCTGTTGTTAGTAACAGTATTGATATAAAACTGAGGCCCAGGTTCACACAAATTAGTTGATGGTAGACCCAAATTTAGCATCCAAATCCCCCAGCTTTCACACCAGTGTATTTTCACAAAGAGTTTCCTGCTACCTTCCCCCAATCAGAAATCTCAAAAGCATTTTCTGAGCACTTTTTATGGGCCACACAATACCTTTCACACATTCACTCATTTAATCCTCAGAACAACCAGGGTTCCATTATCCCCATTTTTATTTATTTTTAAAATATTTTTTATGTGGACCATTTATAAAATCTTTATTGAATTTGTTACAATATTGCTTCTGTTGTTTATGTTCTGGTTTCTTGAATTCAAGGCATACGGGATCTTAGCTCCCTGACCAAGAATCGAACCTGCAGCTGCTGCATTGCAAGGGCAAGTCTTAATCATTGGACTGCCAGGGAAATCCCTCATCCCCATTTTAAAGATAAATAAACTGAGGCCCAAAGAGCATCGGAAACTTACCGAGGGTGACACAACTAGTAGATGGTGAGGCTACACTCCATCTACTCACCCCACTTCAATCCCCCACTCTCACCCTGTTTTCTGTTCAAACTATTGGAGATGTAATTCAAATCATGCTTGCTTTTCTTTGCCTTCTCTCTTTCTCTCCCTGTCTCTCCTTCTTTTGGCTTTTATTAACGTAACACACGAACACATTCTCAGGTAGAAAAAATTAGTATTATAGATAAAAACCAAAGTTTGCTTTGACATTATCCCTAATTTCCACTGTTGACAATTTGGTGAAAAGACTTCTGGACTTTTTCCTACAGATTTACATATGTATTTTACTGCTACCTTTCAGACCTTTCCTACTGGGCCTCTAGAACAGTAGTTGAGGCAGCAAACCTGAGGTTGAAGGAGGTTGGGTTGGGACTGGAGATAGTCTCACTTTGTGTTTTCTGAAGATCTGTTACAAACAAATACCATGAAAGTTTATGTCAGATAGTCTCGGCCAAGGTCCCAGAGATCTGGTTGCATAATAACCTTTCTTTAGCTTACACAGAGACAAAACCAGAGAAGAATGGCTTATCACTTACATCATTCACATGGCAGTCATTCCTGACCTGTGTTTCTGAGACCTTGCTGGTCCAAACTGAGATGTGCTGTCAATGTAAAACACACACCAGATTTTGTAGCCAGTTGTGACCCCATGAAGTGCAACACACCAGGCTCCTTTGTCTTCCGCTATCTCCTGGAGTTTGCTCAAATTCATGTTCAGTGAGTTGGTGATGCTACCTAACCATCTCATTCTCTGCTGCCCACTTCTCCTCCTTCCCTCAATCTTTCCCAGCATCAGGGTCTTTTCCAGTGAGTCAGCTCTTCCCCTCAGGTGGCCAAAGTATTGGAGCTTCAGCTTCAGCATCAATCCTTCCAATGAGTATTCAGGATTGATTTCGTTTAGGATTGACTGGTTTGATCTCTTTGCAGTCCAAGGGACTCTCAAGAGTCTTCCCCAGCACCACAATACAAAAACATCAATTCTTCAGTACCTAGCCTTCTTTATGGACCAACTGTAAGATTGGTATATGACTACTGAAAAAAACCATAGCTTTGACTATACGAACCTTTGTCAGCAAAGTGATGTCTCTGTTTTTTAATACACTATCTATGTTTGCCATAGCTTTCCTTCCAAGAAGCAACCACCCCTAATTTCATGGCTGCAGTCACTGTCTGCTTTGATTTTGGATCCCAAGAAAATAAAATCTATCACTGCTTTGTCCCTCTTCACTTTCTCCTGTTAGACTGTTAGAGTGGTATCTTCTGCATATCTGAGGTTGTTAATATTTCTCCCAGCAATCTTGATTTCAACTTGTGATTCATCAGCCTGGCATTTCTCATGATGTACTCTGCATATAAGTTAAATAAGCATGGTGACAATATACAGCCTTGACGTAATCCTTTCCCAATTTTGAATCAGTCCCTTGTTTCATGTCTGGTTCTAACTGTTGCTTCTTGACTTGCATCCAGGTTTCTCAGGAGACAGGTAAGGTGATCTGGTACTCCCATCTCTTTAAGAATTTTCCACTGTTTGTTGTCATTCACACAGTCAGAGGTTTTAGAGTAGTCAGTGAAGAAGAAATAGATGTCTTTCTGGAATTCCTTTGCTTTCTCCATGATCCAACAAATGTTACCAATTTAATCTCTGGTTCCTCTGCCTTTTCTAAATCCAGCTTGAACATCTGGAAATTCTCAGTTCACATACTGCTGAAACCTAGCTTGAAGGATTTTGAGCACAACCTTGCTAGCATATGAAATGAATGTAACTGTACAGTAGTTTGAACATTCTTTGGGATTGGAATGAAACTGATGTTTTCCAGTCCTGTGGTCATTGCTCAGTTTTCCAAATTTGTTGACATTATTGAATACAGCACTTTAACAGCATCATCTTTTAGGATTTTAAATAGCTCAGCTGGAATTCCATCACCTACACTACAGTAGTGCTTCCTAAGGCCCACTTAACTTCACACTCCAGGATGTCTGGCTCTAAGCAAGTGACCATACTATCATGGTTATCCAGGTCATTAAGACCTTTTTTGTATATTTCTTCTGTGTATTCTTGCCACCTCTTCTTAATCTCTTCTGCTTCTGTTAGATCCTTAACATTTCTGTCCTTTATCATGCCCATCCTTGCTTGAAATATTCCCTTGATCTCTCCAATTTTCTTGAAGAGATCTCTAGTCTGGCCCATTCTGTTGTTTTCCTCTATTTGTTTGCATTTGTTCATTTAAGAAGGGCTTCTTATTTCTCCTTGCTAGTCTCTGGAATTCTGCATTCAGTTGAATATACCTTTCCCATTCTTCTTTGCCTTTTCACTTCTTTTCTTTCCTCAGCTATTTGTAAAACCTCCTCAGACAACTACTTTGCCTTCTTGCATTTCTTTTTCTTTGGGATGGTTTTGGTTACCACCTCCTGTATGATGTTATGAACCTTTGTCCTTAGTTCTTCAGACACTCTGTCTACCAGATTAATCCCCTGAATCTGCTGATCACCTCTACTGTATAATCAAAAGGGATTTGATTTAGGTCATCCCAGAATGGCCTAGTGGTTTTCCCTACTTCCTTCAATTTAAGCCTGAATTTTGCGATAAGGAGCTCATAATCTGAACCATAGTCAGATCCAGGTCTTGTTTTTGCTGAGTATGTAGAGCTCCTCCATCTTCAGCTGCAAAGAACATAATCAACCTGATTTCAGTATTGACCATCTGGTGATGTCCACGTGTAGAGTTGTCTCTTGGGTTATTGGGAAAGGGTATTTGCTATAACCAGCATGTTCTCTTGGCAAAACTCTGTTAGCCTTTGCCCTGCTTCATTTTGTACTCCAAGGCCAAACTTGCCTGTTATTCTGGGTCATAACTTTTGCATTCCAACCTTCTATGATGAAAAAGACATCATTTTTTGGTGTTACTTCTGAAAGGTATTGTAGATCTTCATAGAACTGGTCAACTTCAGCTTCTTGAACATTAGAGGCTGAGGTATAGACTTGGATTAGTGTAACGTTGAATGGCTTGCCTTAGAAACAAACTGAGATCATTCTGTCATTTTTGCAGTTGCACTCAAGTACTGCATTTCAGACTCTTGTTGACTATGAGGGCTACTCCATTTCTTCTAAAGGATTCTTGCCCACAGTAGTAGATATAATGGTCATCTGAATTAAGTTAAATTCACCCATTCCCATCCATTTTAGTTTTCTGATTCCTAAGATTTTAATGTTCAGTCTTGCCATCTGCTGCTTGACCATAGCTTCCCTGATAGTTCAGTTGGTAAAGAATTCGCCTGCAATGTAGGAGACTCCAGTTAGATTTGTGGGTCGGGAAGATCTGCTGGAGAAGGGATAGGCTACCCACTCCAGTATTCTTGGGCTTCCCTTGTGACTCAGCTGGTAAAGAATCCACCTGCAATGTGGGAGACCTGCATTCGATCCCTGGGTTGGAAAGATCCCCTGGAGAAGGGAACTGCTACCTGCTCCAGTATTCTGCCCTGGAGAAGTCCATGGACTGGGATCACAAAAAGCTTATTACTTACTTAGTTCAGATGTTGATGTTCACTCTTGCCATCTCCTGCTTGACCACATCCAGTTTACCTTGATTCATGGCCCTAATATTCCAGGCTCCTATGCAAAATTGTTCTTTACAGCATCAGACTTTACTTTCACTACCAGACACATTCACAACTGAGCATCATTTCTGCTTTAGCCCAGCTGCTTTATTATTTCTGGAGCTATTAGTAATTGCCCTCCACTCTTCCCCGGTACCATATTGAACAGCTCCCCACCTGAGAGGCTCATCTTCTGGTGTCATATATTTTTGCCTTTTCATATTGTTCATGGGATTCTTGTAGCAAGAATACTGGAGTGATTTACCATTTCTTCCTCCAGTGGGCCACATTTTGTCAGAACTCTTCACTGTGACCTGTCCATTTTGGGTGGCCCTGCACAGCATGGCTCATAGCTTCATTGAGTTACACAAACCCCTTTACCACATTAAGGCTGTGAACTGAAGGTGTTTGTATCCTTAATGCTCTAAAAAGAGTATATAATATTTCAAGAACACTTTCTTTGTTTGATTACATGTTGAAATGATATGTTGGATATATTGAGTTAAATCAAGTATACAATTAAAATTAATTTCACTTGTTCTTTTTTAGTTTTTTAATATGATTAATGAAAAAATTTTAAGCTCCATATTGGCCCATATTTTACTTCTAATGGCTAGTACCCTTCTAAACAGTTGCTCAAGGAGACACTATTTTTGAGTTTGATTTTTTTATTATTATTTTTTTAGAGTATAGTTGATTTACAATGTTGTGCTAATCTCTGATGTACAGAAAAGTGACTCAGTTATACACATGTATACATTCTTTTTAAAATATTCTTTTCCATTATGATTTATCCTGGGAGACTTTATATAGTTCTCTGTGTCATACAGTAGGACCTTGCTGTTTATCCATTCTAAATGTCATAGTTTGAATCTATTAACCCCAGATTCTCAGTCCATTCCTCTCCCTCCGCACTCTCCCTTGGCAGCCACAAGTCTGATCTCTATGAGACACTCAATTTTTAAAATTTCATGGAGAATAGTAATGATAGTTCACTTGTATCAAGGGCTCATGGGCTAGACTGAACACTTCCCATCTGTGACTGCATCCCTCTCCTCACAATAGTTGTATAAGGTAAGCACTGTTCTTATCTCCATTTCACAGAGGAAGGAACTAAAGTTCAGAGAGGTGAAGTCATTTGCCCAGGGTCACACAGCCAGGAAGCAGCAGAATAGCAATCTGAACGTGCCATTCATGGGGCTAATCCCACACAATGACAGATCCCTTCTGGGAAGGGTTGAGGGTTTTGGAGGAAAACAGGCTTTGGCTCAAATCCCAGTTCTGCCAAGTGTCTAATGCTGGGTGACCCAAGCTGGCCGGTTAGCTCAGTTGGTTAGAGCTTGGTGCTGATAATGCTGGGTGACCTTGAAGAAATCATTTCACTCCTCAGGGCCCCATCTTTCTCATCTGTGAAATGAGATAATAACAGCACTTACATTTCATGTTGGGAGAAATGAAAAGGAGAGAACAAAGTCTAAGGCACAGTCTTTTCTTTGAGATGGAAGGACCAGGTCCACTGACATTTCAGATCCCAGGCCTGACCATGGCCTGATCCTAGGCCTCCAACTCGGCTTGTAACCCAAGTCAGACTTTGACAAAGTACCGATAAATGTAATCTGGCAAAGATATATGTAAAGAGTAAGTTGACAAGAACCCCACAGCAGCCTCAATCTAAGCTGCATCAGCTTCTTTTCTCCAACCTCCTCTTCCCAGTCTCTGGCCTCTGAAACAAACCCTCCCCCATCCAAACTCCACAAGAACAGAAAACCCACAGCTCTAAGTCCTCTGGATAGAACTGAAAAGTCACAACAAACCAAAATTGTTTCCGCTGATCTTATCTAGATGCTCCTCCTTGTTAGGCTGTTTGGAAAGAGAAATTGATCCACTCTTCAAAGTCTGCCTGCTCTTAGCTGGACCAGATGACATTTTTAAGGCAAGGAGTCCATCTGACTCCTTGCACACATACACGCATACACATATGACAACATACACACTTGTGAACAAAGATTGGTTTAGCCAGTTCCCTGTCTAGGTACCCTCCAGGTATTTTCTAAGTTGCTAGTTTCGTTTGCACTTAAAAATAATGTTGATATGTGTAGGCAGTCTGTGTAGTGGTTGGGACTTTAGGCTCTACTTAGTTTGAGTTCCCCACAAAAGAAATTCAGAGGCAAAGATTCTACTGCAAATTATTTGAGAGGTGATTCCAGGAAATATCAGGAAGAGAGCAAGGAAGTTTAGTTCAGTCTCTCAGTTGTGTCTGACTCTTTGCGACCCCATGGACTGCAGCACCCCAGGCATCCCTGTCCATCACCAACTCCCAGAGCCTATTCAAACTCATGTCCATCGAGTCAGTCTATGTCATCCAACCATCTCATCCTCTGTCGTCCCCTTCTCCTGCCTTCAATCTTTACCAGCATTGGGATCTTTTCCAATGAGTCAGTTCTTCGCATTAGGTGGCCAAAGTACTGAAGTTTCAGCATCAGCATCAGTCTTTCCAATGAATATTCAGGACTGATTTCCTTTAGGATTGACTGGTTTGATCTCCTTGCAGTCCAAGGGACTCTCGAGAGTCTTCTCCAACAGCACAGTTCAAAAGCATCAATTATTCAATGCTCAGCTTTCTTTATGGTCCAACTCTCACATCCACACATGACTACTGGAAAAACCATAGCTGTGACTAGACAGACCTTTGTTGGCCAAGTAATGGCTCTGCTTTTTAATATGCTGTCTAGGTTGGTCATAACTTTTCTTCTAAGGAGCAAGTGTCTTGACTTCATGGCTGCAGTCACCATCTGCAGTGATTTTCGAGCCCAAGAAAATAAAGTCTCTCACTGTTTCCACTGTTTCCACTCTTTCCCTATCTATTTGCCATGAAGTGATGGAACCAGATGCCATGATCTTTATTTTTTGAATGTTGAGGTTTAAGCCAGCTTTTTCACTTTCATCAAGAGACTATTTAGTTCCTCTTCTCTTTCTGCCATAAGGGTGGTGTCATCAGGGTATCTGAGGTTATTGATATTTCTTGCAGCAGTCTTGATTCTAGCTTGTGCATGATGTACTCTGCATATAAGTAAGAAGGGTGACAATATATAGCCTTGACGTATTCCTTTCCCAATTAGGAACCATTCAGTTGTTCCATGTCCAGTTCTAACAGTTGCTTCTTGACCTGCATACAGATTTCTCATGAGGCAAGTAAGGTGGTCTGCTACACAGAATAATAGGGTACAGAGTCCCACTGTGAGCAGCCAAGGCTCTGGAGGAGCGCTTGGGACTATGTAGAACACACCCCAGCATGATCCCACCTGAGGGGCAGGAGCTGGGGTATCTATCTTCCAACTCTGGTCACTCATTGGTTGAGGGATGCTCCCCCGGAAATGTTAACTTCCTGGCACTTCTGATTTGTGCCCATTCTTGCCCAGCCAGCCCTGGTGAATGGAGCCAAGTCCAGGTGCTGGCAGTCTGCAGGTCCAGGACCAGAGGGAAATTAATGACTTTCCCAGATTGCAAATTTTAAGGTAATGATCATTCTCAGGGCTGTTCAGGTGCAGGGTGAGAAGTATGAACCAATAGATTGGCTTGCACAGAAAGGATATTAAGGAGATTCAGACAGCATCTGGTACAGGCTTTCGAGTCAAGCTGCCTGGGTTTGAATCCTAGCTCTGCCACTCAAGGACTACTCATTCAACTTCTCTGTGACTCAGCTTCCACATCTGTAAACTGGGATAATTACAGTACTTACTTCATAGGATTGTGTTTGCTGATTACATGAGTTGATTCACATAAAATGCTTAGAACAAAGTTGGGCACAAAATAAGCCTTTCATAAACATTCACTCTGGTGACATTGCAGTGAGTGTTATAGCACTGACCTTTTCTGAAAACCAAGGAAACAAGTTTACCTAATAGCTAAGAAAAGATCCTCTGGAGTCAGGCATATGAGGGTTCATGTCCCCAATCCACCACTTACTGTGTGACCTTGGGCCAATCACTTAACCTCTCTGGGCCTCAGATGCTTGATGTTTAATATCATTATTAAATAATAAGATACTTCACAACTGGATAAAAGGGTGCATGCAAGGTGTTTCTCTAAGCAGTGTGTCTGACTTGAAGCAAAATTGCAATAAATGCTTTGTGTTCAACTTTCCATACCAGCAGGAAGTTGCTGCTGTGTTGGTGCAGCCAGAAAGATAAAATTCTCTTGGCAATATTTACTGCATACCTGCAAGTTGCAGGACACTAAGATAGGAAGTGAGGACTCTTAAAAAGAAGTGTTAACACTTGGCCTTCTGAAGGGACTGGAGTTCCATCATCCCTCCCTTAATAGAATTACACATTCATGCCCTTGCTTTGCTCCTCCCTCGAGTGGACAAAGTAAGTTTTCCAGCAGCCTTGAGATTATAAGCCAATTCAAAAGAAAGCAGAGGGCAAAGTTAGAAAAACTTGGTCTCTGATGATTCTGTGGCAACACAAGCCCTGCACTGCCCACCCATGAACTTGCTTTAATGTGAGAGAAAATTGAGTATGGGCTGACTTTCTGGTAGATGCAGCCAACATTAATTCTCTGATGTACATTTTTTTTATCTTTTATAATTTTTTCTGCTCTGGGCATGGCAAGGAGGAGAAGTGTATGATCTGGCAGTTGCCCAGGAAAGTCCTCAAGTCCTGCAGAAAGAAAACAACAATTTCCAGGCTGACTCCTACAGTTTTGCTGCCTTGTCCCCACCCTGGAGTCTAGCCCTCCTCTTATTTCTGTCAGCTGTCAAAGGGATCCAACCAGGTGACTCCTGCTTTCTCTAAAGACGCAAGGAGAGCCATCCATCAGCGTCAGATCATGCCTGAAAGGATGAAGCTTCCCTGAAAGCACATCAGCCTTCTTCCTTTTCCTCTCTACCCTGACTTCAATGGGCGTTCATTCTATTCACAGTACATCTGTCTATCTTCCTCCCAGGCCCATTAAACAACTGGGCCGCATATCCAGCCTGATTTTTTTTTTAAGCAAAACACACCAGAACTGCTGGACAATTTTCAGAAATAATCTTCTGACTCAGCCAAAGATAGATAGGTTGAAATTTTGGAGAAAGGAGGCCAACTATTCCTTTCAAGTTTGGCTGCCACCTACCGACTGCCTACTCTGTTTCTCTACCCCTAATTTTTCACCCTTCTTCAAGGAACAACACTGATTTTACTCATGACATCCCCTTCCCTCACTGATGGTTCCTTTGGTCTCAGTTCACATCAGTTCAGTTTCTCAGTCATATCCATCTCTTTGTGGCCCCATGGACTGTAGTATGCCAGGCTTCCCTGTCCATCACCAACTCCCAGATTTTGCTCAAGCTCATGTCCATCAAGTCGGTGATGACATCCAACCATCTCATCCTCTGTTGCCACCTTCTCCTCCTGCCTTCAATCTTTCTCAGCATCAGGGTCTTTTCCAGCGTCTTTTCTTTGCATCAGGTGGCCAAAGTACTGAAGTTTCAGCTTCAGCATCAGTCTTTCCAATGAATATTCAGGACTGATTTCCTTTAGGATTGACTGGTTTGATCTCCTTGCAGTCCAAGGGACTCTCAAGAGTCTTCTCCAACACCACAGTTCAGAAGCATCAATTATTCATCACTCAGCTTTCTTTATGGTCCAACTCTCACATCC
This sequence comes from Antilocapra americana, assembly GCA_007570785.1. NCBI lineage: Eukaryota > Metazoa > Chordata > Mammalia > Artiodactyla > Antilocapridae > Antilocapra > Antilocapra americana. The sequence goes on from ML663006.1 coordinate 6,759,500, forward strand.
ACACATGACTACTGGAAAAATCGTAACTATGACTAGACAGACCTTTGTTGGCAAAGTAATGTCTTTGCTTTTTAATATGCTATGTAGGTTGGTCATAGCTTTTCTTCCAAGGAGCAAGTGTCTTTTGATTTCATGGCTGCAATTACCATCTGCAGTGATTTTCGAGCCCAAGAAAATAAAGTCTGTCACTATTTCCATTGTTTCTCCATCTATTTGCCATGAAGCAATAGGACCATGCCATGATCTTCGTTTTTTCGAATGTTGAGTTTTAAGCCAGCTTTTTTACTCTTCTCTTTCACTTTCATCAAGAAGCTCTTTAGTTCCTCTTCTCTTTCTGCCATAAGGGTGATGTCATCTGGGTATCTGAAGATATTGATATTTCTCGAGGCAGTCTTAATTCCAGCTTGCGCTTCATTCAGCCCAGCATTTTGTATGATGTACTCTGCTTGTAAGGTAAATAAGCAAGGTGACAGTATACAGCCTTGATGTACTCCTTTCCCAGTTTGGAACCAGTTGATTGTTCCATGTCCAGTTTTAAGTGTTGCTTCTTGACCTGCACACAGATTTCTCAGAAGGCAGATAAGGTGGTCTGGTACTTCCATCTCTTGAAGAATTCCACAGTTTGTTGTGATCCACACAGTCAAAGGCTTTGGCATAGTCAATAAAGCAGAAGTAGATGTTTTTCCGGAACTCTCTTGCTTTTTCTATGATCCAACAGATGTTGGCAATTTGACCTCTGGTTCTTCTGCCTTTTCTAAATCCAGCTTGAACATCTGGAAGTTCTTTTGGGTCTAAGTAATAGAAACTCCACTTCCTATGACCAGAGGGTCATGTGACTCAGACCTGGCCAATCAGAGCCTCACATGTCTCTGGCTGCAACTCAGTTTGGACCACTAAGAGTCAGGCCAGGACTTGTGTTCCGTTTGTTAGGGAGAAGCTGGCTCCCTGCTCTGCTGGTCTTGGTGTTATGAGAATGGGAGCTCCTGGCAGCTGTCTTTCCACCACGGGACAGTGCTTAATTATTGGAGTTAGAACAAAGAGAAGCTGAAATGAGTGATGGCAGGAGAGAGATCATCCCTGATAGCACCATTTGAGCTCCTGGATCAAGCCACACCTGAATTTTTTTTTAAAAAATTGTTCATGCATTTTTTTCATTCACATATGCAACTAAATTTTCTGATTAAGCCACTTGGATTTTGGCTTTCTGGTTCTTGCAAACAGAAGTCCCAATGTTCTATCCCCTTTCCTTCATTATATAACCATATAACATACTCAGGTGTCTCCCTAGGTGGTGCTAATGACAAAGAACTAGCATGCCAGTGCAAGAGACACAAGAGACGTGGGTTTGATCCCAGGTTTGGGAGGATCTCCTGGAGTAGGAAATGGCAACCTGCTTTCGAATTCTTGTCTAGGAAATCTCACGGACAGAGGAGTCTGGTGGGCTGTAGTCCATGGGGCTGCAAAGAATCAGATAAGACTGAGCACATATACATACGTACATACATATAACATTCTCTACAGTTTACTTATTTTTCTTCCCTATTGAATTCCCCTACCACTCTCCAGTGCTTCTTTTTTTGGGGGTGCGGGGGGAGGTGGCCAGGGGTCTGCTTTGCTTACTGGCATAGCCCTAGAGCCCAGAAGAGATCATGGTATATAGTAGAGGCTCAATACATTTTTTTAATAGAAAGATAAAGAGACCTGAATATATATATAATATCATTTGCACCTTGTCCCCATTTTGCAGATAATGAAAACTAAAGCCAAGAAGCTGAATGTATCCAGAGTGATTGGCCTAATTAATGGACAAACTAACATTTACATCAAATGATCCTGGCTCAAAGTCCACTGCTCTTACATGATATTGTACTGAAGTTCCTTTATCATTCTTCAGACTGTATAGTCACCATGACATTACCATTTGCTGAACTCTTGCTGCTGTCAGAGAAATTTTCAGCCCTCTACACAAATATCTCCACCAAAGTAGGTGCCATCATTAACCCAATTTACAGAGAAAAAAACTGAGGTTAATGAATGGGATTAGTGTGCTTATAAAAGAGACCCAACAGAGCTCCCTCACCCCTTCCACCTTGTGAGGACACAGTGAGGAGACAGTTTTCTATGAAGCAGGAAATAGTCTCTCTCCAGACACCCAATCTGTAGCACCTTTCCAGCCTCCAAAACTGTAAGAGCTACATGTTTGTGGTTTATAAACCATCCAGTCTATGGCATGTTTGTCATGGCATCCCAAACAGACTGAGACATATGTGTCATTGCCCATCAGAATATTAAAAGGCAGAATTGAAAAGTGAAAAATAAAAGTGCCAGGTGTTCCAAAGGTTTTTCAAAGGTCTTCACAATGCTTGCCATAGCACTGGGTCTTCATTGCTGTGCATAGGCTTTCTCTAGTTGCAAATGGCAGGGGCTACTCTTCATTGTGGGACCTTGAGCTTCTTATTGTGGTGGTTTCTCTTACTGTGGAGTGTGGTCTCTAGGTGCACTGGCTTCAGTGGTTGCGGTGTGCAGGCTCAGTAGGTGCAGTGTGAGGGCTCAACAGTTGTGATGCATGAGCTTAGCTGTCCCGCAGCATGTGGAATCTTTCCAGACTAGGGATTGAACTTGCATCCCCTACACTGACAGGTGAATTCTTGTCCACTGTGCCACCAGGGAAGTCCCATACCATATCTTTATATCCTGTATACTATTACACATTTAACATGTTTAATCAACTTGCAATTTTAGTATTTAAAGTCTATTTTAAAAAGAAAATGTTCATAAATGGAAAACCAGTATCATTTACCATAAATAGAAGATAATGATAAATATATATACTTAAATTCTAATGGGATCTTTTCACACCTAAAGGCTGGACTTGACGTCTAATTTCTCTTTATTAAAAAGAGATGACAGGGTTAGGACTTATTAGGAATATCTGAGGCTTTCTCCTTAACATAATCATTGCCTCTAAATAAAATATTAAATTATATTAAAAAGTAAATAACTGCTCTAAACCAAGGGTTTTCAGACTGAACCATGTCCTGTCACATGTTTTTGTAAATAAAGTTTTATTGGCACATGGCCACAACCATTCACTTACGTATTGTCTAGGATGTTTTCATGTTACTGTGGCAGAATTGAGTAATTGCAACAGAGATCATTTGGCCCATAGAATCAAAAATATTTGTTGTCTAGCCCTTTATGGAAAAAGTTTGCTGACCCCTGCTCTAAATCACATCACACTCAAATTCTTTGGTGTGGATTTTTATCACCTTTTAAGGGAAGCAACTCCTTAGAATAAAAAGCCCACAGTGGTCTGAAAAGGCCAAATGCCACCCAGTTGGTGTTGAAGTATGCTCTTTAGATACAAAATCCTCCCAGCTTTCTAAAGGCAACAGCCAGAAACACCTTCCCTAGTGAGAGAAGAGCAGTGGTCAGAGCCCCATGTTTCTCACTCTGAGCCAGAAGTGGCATCTTCCTACGGGTTTTGCTGAGTGGTGGGATTATGTATGGCTTTATCCTTTCCACATGTCCGTATTTTCCAAATATTTGAAGCTGTATTAGTTTGCTTGGGCTTCCATAACAAAGTTTGGTGGTTGAGACAACAGAAATTTATTTTCTCACAGTTCTGGAGGCCAGAAGTCCAAGATCAAGATGTCAGTAGGGTTGGTTTCTTCTAAGATCTCGCTTCTTGGCTGTTTTGGCCGTCTTCTCCCTGTGTATTCTCCTAGTCTTCTCTCTCTGTGTGTCTGTGTCCAAATTTCTTTTTCTGAGGACTTGCTTCGTGGTTCAGTGGCTATGACTCTGAGCTCCCAATGGAGGGTGCCCAGGTTCAATCCCTGAGCAGGGAACTAGAGCCCACATGCCACAACTGAAGATTCCTGCATGCTGCAACTAAGACTCGGCACAGCCAAATAAGTAAATAAGTCAATTTTTTTAATGACTTATAATGACCCTGGTCATATTAGATTAAGGCCTATTCCAATGGCCTCATTTTACCTTCATTTCCTCTTTAAGGACCCTATTTCCAAACACAGCCACATTGAAGAATTACGGGCTAGGACTTCAACACATGGATTTTGGGAAACACGACTCAACCCATATCACATATATTTGTTGCATTACTTAAAAATGAGTAGTAAATTGCTAAATTTTTTAACAGGTAGACTAACAATCATGGCCAACAGTTTAGCCTGGGACTTTTAGTATGTAAATAATGTATGTTCAAGCTCCAGGAGTTGGTGATGGACAGGGAAGCCTGGCGTGCTGCAGTCAACGGGGTTGCAAAGAGTCAGACCCAACTGAACAATGGAACTGAACCAAATATTTTAAAAATACAAACAATGCAAAGGATGGCAAGGGGATGTAGATACCTACTCCCACTCAGTCTCACTCCCTGCTGTTGACAGTCTCTTGCGTATCCTTCCAGAAATGTCTTCTATCTTCATGCTTCTTATTTTGCATAAAACAGGATTCTGTTTTATGTACTGCTCTACAACTTGCATTTTCACACTGAACATTAAATAAATCATTGTCTTTTTTTTCAAAGCAGTGCATATGTCTTGCACTCCATCTCAATGCCTGCTTCCAAAGAACTCAACTTGCAAACAAGTTACTTGGAAGCGAATCTCAGACAGCATGTCATTTCACCCATAAATATGTCAGTAACTACTACCAAAGATCAGGACTTTGTTTTTACTTTCAAATACAACCACAAACAAACAAATGAAAATCAGAGTAAGAGCAAAGGTGGAGGTTTGGGGAAGGGAGTTAATATTCTTTTCATTTTTATTTCTTTTGATGATATTGTAATGCAAATTTGAAACTCTGGAAAACAGAATCAGGAAAGAGCCACTTGTTCCTTATCTGCATTCCTACCATCAAGACAAGTAAGATTTTTCAAGCCCTGAGAATTGCTTTGGTGCTCTTCCTTTCTTGGTCTATAAAGCGGTAGGCCAGAGAGTGTTTGGACCCTAGGGACTGCTTTCTTACCCTGCTGTGATGGACACTCTGGGGCCAGGAAGAGGCCTGCTCTGTCATGTGAGTTGCACAGAGATAACCACTGCTCCTCAGGTACTGTCCCCTGGACCTCAGCTTATCTTGTGATGTGAGGTAAATAGCAACTTTACAACACACTCCTCCTCAGAATAGAGTTTTGTGTTAAGCACCTACCTGCATCATTTCATTGAATCCTGCCCTCAACAATTATCATCCCCATTTTGCATATATATTATTAATGGTGTTACCAAGTCCAAGCTTATACTGCTCTCCCCAGGACAGGCAAATACATTGAGATGAGTTGTTGGGGCAAAGAATAACAATTTTATTTAGAAAGCTAGCAGACCACAGAGATGGCGGACTAGTGGCCCAGAGAACCATCTTGCCAGAGTTAGAATTCAGGCTTCTTTTACACTAAAATGGGAGGGGGCATGACTAGTTGCAAATTGATGCTGGGATTTTTTGCTCTTACAGCTGTACAGGTAAGTCTGATCACAGAGTTCCTATAAACCTCCAACCAGACAAATGCCATTCTCTGTTCTGCAACTTATCTCTACATGAATGGGAAAGTGTTATATACCTTTAAAGGTCGGAACCTTGAGAATGGGCTATCCTATATACTTCGGCCTATAGGCAACATTCTTTTACAAAAGGTGCAGAGTCAGCATGACTAAGCACAAACCACAGAGCACAAAGTTTAGAGCTAAAGGAATAGATTCAATATGGAGTCAAGTTTGTTCTTCTCTGTTACAGTAGCTTCAATTTATTTGTCTATTTGACAAATTTTTACTGAGCATCTTGGACATGCCAGGCACTGGGTATATAGTGGTGAACCAAGCAGACAAAAATCTCTGCCCACGCGGAGACAGAAAATAGACAAAGACATAATACAATGGCAGACAACTGAGAGTGGCATGGCGTAAAATAGAACAGGGTTAAGGGGAGAAAGGGTGATGAAAGAGTTGAGGCTCTTTTAGGTAAGTTGGTCAAGAAAGACCTCAGACAAGGTGAGAGCTGGACAGAGACTTGAAAGGAGTGAGGGAGCAAATACCTGAGGTAAAGCATTCTAGCCAAAGAACAGTTTCAGGATGGGAATGTGCTTGGGATGTTTGAGACATAGCAAGGAGGCCAGAGCAGTTGCCAGTGGCAAGGGGGAACAGGAGAGTCTGAGACTAGAGGTGTGACGCAGGGCCTGGCAGCCGTGGTATGTCTCAGGCTTGTTCCTATGAACTCCAAGAGCTGGCAGACCTTGTATATCAGGGCTTTTTTTTTTTTTTTTTTTTTTGGTTTTTGCTTGTTTGAGAGCAGACACACCACTTCCCAGCACACTACTGTTTGTAGGCAACAGTCAGGGTTTGGATTATATTCCAGGTTTAACAGGAAGCCATTAGAGGCTTCAGAACAGAGAGAGGCATGATCATACTTGCGTTTCTAAGAGCTGGTTCACCTGCTGGGTGGAGAAGAGACAGAGCAGAAATCGTTTTAAGTCTTTCAGGCCAGGGATGATGGCGGCTTGAACTTGAAAAGGTTGTATTTGGGATGCATTTGGATTTGCTGTAAATGAGGACCATGGAGTGTGAGCCAAAGAGGGATGGAAACAATGATGCACCGATGTGTATCGTGGCCTTTCTGTGCTCTGGTTAGCCACAGCAGCTTAACAAAACACCCTGAAACTTGGCAACTTAAAACAACAGCAACGCCAATGAAAATTTAAAAACAAACAGAAAAACAATAGCTATCCTTTACTTAGCTCACAAATCTGTGATTTGGGCAGAGCTCCATGGGAACAGCTCATCTCTGCTCAAGAGTAGAGAGAAGGGGCTGCTGGAAGAGAAGGGGGCTGGAAGGACTGCTTGATGCTGACTGATGGTGGATACTGGCTATTAACTAGGACCGCACCTGGGGCTGCAGCCAGAGCACCTACCTGGACCCTCAGCATGTGGCCTTTTAGCCTCCTCAAGGCACAGTGGCAGGGTCCCAAGAGAAAGAGAGAGCCGGGAGCGCCATTCTACCTTTTCCCCCTAGCTTTATCCAGATATTATTGACCTGAAACATAAGCAAGTTTAAGGTGTACAATGTGAAGATTAGATGCATGTATATATTGTAAAATGATTACCACCATTAGGTGAACACGTCTATCCCCTCATGTAATTAGTATTTTGTATGTGTATAGTGATGGCATTTAAGATCTACTCTTTTGGGACTTCCCTGGTGGTCCAGTGGCTGGGACTCCACGCTCCCAAAGTGGAGTGGGGTGGGGAGCCCCAAGTTCAATCCCTGGTTGGGGAACTGGATCCCATATGCCACAGCTGAAGATCTTGCATGCTGCAACTAAAACCTGGAATGGCCAAATAAATAAATAAAAATGGGGAAAAAAATTTTTTTAAAGGTCTACTCTCTTAACAACGTGTGTGATACAGTCTTGTGATTATAGTTACCATGCTGTGCATTAGATCTCCAGATCTCATTCGTCTTATAGCTGGGAGTTTATAATCCTTGACCAATATCCCTCCATCTCTCCCACCCCCCTCCAGCCCCTAGCGACCATTCTGCTCTGTATGTCTATGAGTTAGGCTTTTGTAGATTTAGCATAAAAGTGAGAATATACAGGATTTGTCTTTCTCTGTCTGACTTACTTCAGGCCAGGAGAGAGTAGGATGGTATATATTACCTTTTAAGACCCAGCCTGGGAAGCCACATAGCATCACTTCCGCTGTAGAGAGTACCCCCATACCCAAAGGGGAGGGAACCTAGATTTCATCTTTTGATAGGGGAGGGATAGGGTTCTAGAAAAGTGAGTTGAACCAGAAATATCGTCGTGGCCAACTTCAGAGAACACAACTCACTGCCTTGTGTTTCGGATACCATGCTAAGCAGCCCACATACATCATTTCATTCAATACTGCACTAGCCTCACTTCACAAAACTGAAGCTTACCAATGTCACTTGCCCCAGGCTACTCAACCACTAAGGAGAAACAGCTGGAGTCTGATTCCAGGTAACAGGGAAGCACTGATGGAACAGACTTGGAAGTGGCAGAGAATAGCCTTTGGAGCTGAACCCAGAGAGGGGGCAACCAGCAGGGCAGAGCTGGCCGCTCTGAGCCCACTCACAGAGCCCATTCTGTCCTTCCCAGGGTTAGACTTTGCTTTCCAACTGGCTCTAAGGCCACAGCCCTACTGTAATGTCAGGGCTGTGAGGAGAAGATGAGATTTGAACATTTGTGGGCAAATAAGACAATTTGCTATGAATCAGGCCCTGGAAGCCTGATCTGGTTTGGTTCAGGAAGGCCTCTAAATCTGGATGGAGCTTCCTTGCTGGGCTGGGTAGGGGCCAGTGGGTGGGCAGATGGAAGGACTGGTGGAAAGCTCTTTCAGAAACTATCAATGTGTGTTTCTGAGCCTCAGCAACGGAGCTAGAGGGCTGGGCGTTCCAGGCCACACAGATCTGAGATCCCAGAAGGCTTCCAAGCCAAGCCAGCAGCCTCTTTACTGTAATCAATATCCGAGGAGAAAAGGCCAGCTCAGGGCAGAAATCAAGATGGGCCCTTGGGACCTCTAGTTTCTCTGCCCAGTGGCCCATCATCACCTTCCGCTGAGGGCAGCCTTCAGTGGTTTTCCAGAATGCTGCTACTTGGGGATGTGATACCAGAAAAATTGTCAGAATAACATAGTGGGGGCGGGAGTGTGTGTGTGTGTGCGCATGTGCTGTATTTATTATTTTTTGTTTGTTTGTTTTGTGATTCCCTTTTCTTTTTATTAAAAGAGATCTCTTTTTTTTTTTTTGGCCATGCTGCACAGTATGTGGGATCTTAGTTCCCTGACCAGGGATTGAACTCGTGCCCCCTGCATTGGAAGTATGAAATCTTAACCACTGGAACTCCAGGAAGTCTCTGTGTATTTATTGGTTATTAAACCATCTCAGACATAAACATTATCAAAAATTTTCAAAAATCTTAAAACCACCCAAATGCCTGCTAATAGGTGAATGGATAAACATATTGTTATCTATTCATACTGTGGATATTCCTCAGAAATAAAAAGGAATGGATTACCAACACACACAGTATGTACCAGTCTTAAAAACATGATGCTGAGTGAACAAAACAAGACACAGAGAGCCTACTTTGTATGATCCCATTTATCTAAAACTCTAGATTGCTGTAACCTATAATTGCAAACAGGAAATCAGTCATTGCCTGCAATTGGGGTTTAACGGTGGAGGGAGATTAACTCCAAAAGGAGGAGGGACTTCTCTGGAGGTCCAATGGTTGAGACTCCACCTTCCAATGCAAGGGGCTCAAGATCCATCCCTGATCTGGAAACTGAAGTCCCACATGCCACAGTGTACCATCAAAATTTTTTGAAAAGAAGAAAAAAAAGAGGAAGGCTTGGAGGAACTTTTGGGGGGTGATGTAAATGTTCTATATCTTACTGGGGAAAAGGCTACATGCGTGTATATATTGATCAAAATTCATTAAACTGTAAATTTAAAATGGCTGTGTTTTATCATATACAAGGTGCACCTCAATGAAGCTGACTTTAAAGACTAATATAACAAACTCCCACATGACCATCTTCCAATACAGGAAACAAAACATCAGAAAAAAAAAATTGCACCCCCTGTGTACCCCTCCCCAATCTCCTCTTTTCTTTTTTCCTCCTCAATATGATGTGTTTCATGAATGTCTTTATATTTTCACTACATGGAAACATGTTTCTGAATGTTGTCTGTTTCTTTCTCGTGTGACTTTATACTTTTACTGCATGGAGTATACTCCTAAACTGGTATATTTTGAAATCAATTTAAAGGGTCACAGCTAGCATTTCAATAGTAAGGGTAGGATAGGATTAAAAAATAACAGAGCATATGACACTTAGTAAGGTAAGTATGTCTGGTGAAATTTTTGTAAAAGTTTTACATCTGTGTATATGTGTACTGGGTTGAGACATAAAGTATCTTTCTAACAGCATACTGTGGCCTCCAAAAGTTTGAAAAACACTGTCCTAATATATAACATAATATTATATGTTTTGTCATTTTAACTTTTATGTAAATAGTATGGTATAGTTCTAAGCCTTCCCCAACTGGTATTTGTTTGCTTGACATTAGCTTCCAAATGTATTCATATTGATACATGGAGCTTAGTTTCCTTCATTTCCATCACTGCATAAACATGCCACAGGTTATTTTTCCATTCTCCTATTACTGGATTTTTTTCTTTTGCCAAATGGAGCATTACCAAAAACTGCTGTCACTATCACCACTACTTCACTTTAGGAAGGACATTGTAATATAAATAAAATTGGGAAGTCCTACTCTCAGAGTCAAAGATGGTCTTTTTAATGGAATAAATCTGGCTTTATAAAAATGTGCTCAAGGGACTTCCTTAGTGATGCAGTGGCTCTCATCTGAAAATAAACGGGCTTGGTCAACCCAAATGTCCATCAATGAATAAATGGATAAACAAAATGTGGTCTCTCCATACAATGGAGTATGATTCAGCCATAAAAAGAAATGAAGTGCTGACACATGCTACAGTATCAGTGAACATCAAAAACATGATGCTGAGTGAAAGAAGGCAGACAAAGAAGGTCTCGTGCATAATTCTACTTACATGAAATGTCCAGGATAGGCAAAGACAGAAAGATAGAAAACAGCTGGGTGGAGCCAGGAGCTTGGAGGAAGGAGGAACAGGGAGTGACTGCTAATAGGTACAGGGTTTCTTTTTGTGGTGATGAAAATGCTTTGGACGTAGATAGGGCTGTAATAGGTAACACAGTCCTAGATAACACTGTGAATGTACTGAACACACAACAGAATGGTACACTGTAAAATGGTTAGTTTTATGTTATGTGAGCTTCATCGCAATTCAAAAAGCAGGGAGAGAACTTGTTCCTTCAAGGATTATTGAGGATGAAATTTAAAAGGACACACACGAAAAGCTCCTAGCACTGTGCCTCCATCATCATTCAGAGCCATCTCTCCTGTAGTAGGTAAGGTGAGGCTAGGCTGATTAAGCTTGTATCATCTACTCAGTCAAGTTAGTGGCTTGCCCAAGGCCACACAATGAGTCATGTGTGGACTTTGCACTAGACTTGACTTTTCCAGCCTGTGAGTACTAAGCAAGTTGTCTCCACGCTGCTTCTCCTACTTTATACAAAAATGTCACTTTACTGTTTAGAAAATACTTTTCCCCATGTGGTTTTCTAACACCTCTGGCTTCAGAGGTTCAGCGTGGCAGAGTTCTTGAAGGGTATGGCCCCTGAGCTGGGCAAATCTGTGTTCAAAACCAGGTTCTGTCATTTCTTAGCTGTGTGTCTTTGGACAGCCACCTCTCTGAACCTTGTTTTCCCCATCTATTTATGAAGAACAATGACTTACCCTGTACATTAAGTGGAAATAAAGCTGGAAGATACATGGCTAAAGCAAGAGTTAGGTCAGTGCCTAGCACATAGTAAACTGAATTGTTGTTTAGTTGTTAAGGTGTGTCCAACTCTTTTGGGACCCCATGGACTGTAGCCCACCAGGCTCCTCTGTCCATGGAATTTCCCAGGCAAAAATACTGGAGTGGATTTTCAATTCCTTTGCCAGGGGATCTTCCAGACCCAGAGATCGAACCCTTGTCTCCTGCATTAACAGACGGATCCTTTACCACTGAACCACCTAGGAAGCTCCAAACTCTATTAGTATTAGCAGTCAAGGGGCTACTCTGACAAACCACTTAACACATAGGATTAAAACTGATAGAAGGGGACTTCCCTGGTGGTCCCATGGTTAAGAATCTGCCTTGCAATACAGGGAACACAGGTTTGATTCCTCGTTGGGGAACTAAGATCCCACATGCCGAGGAGCAATTAAGCCCACAAGCTACAGTGAGAGAGTACATGTGTCACAGTGAAAGACCCGGAAAGAAATAACAAAGAACCCCACATGCTACAACTAAGACCCAACACAGCCAAGTAAATAAATAAATAGATTTTTTTTAAAAACTGACAGAAGAACAAAACAACTTCAAAGTCACTTTGCCACAGGCCCCAGATGCTGCAAAGTGTCTAGGTGCTCCTAGGTGTGGGAGGGTGATGTTTGGCAGCACCTGGAAACATTTTTGAATGTTACTGTTGAGGAGAGGGGATGTGCTTCTGGCATCTGGTGGAGAGAGGTCAGGTATGTCACTAAACATCCTAAATGCACAGGACAACCCCACAATAGAGAATGATTTGACCTGGAAGGTCAGCTGTGTCCAGGCTGAGAGGCTCTACTCCAAAGTGACCTTCCTCTTGCCAGACAGAGTTCCAATCAACAGTGTCAGCCACCCTCCAAATACTGGGATAACTTGCTACTTTCCCAACCTAGTGTGAGTCATTTTGTGAAGCTAAGGAACATTTAGTAAGGTGATAATCACCCTAATTTCTGTGTTGGGTAAGTCCAGATGGAAATATATTTGGAGGTTTCTCAAATACAGAAACATCCAACATCAACATGGACTCTATGAGGGCCAAGGATGGTTTGAAAGATCCATCTTAATCTCCCTTTCTTGAAGGCTTCTGGGAGCATCCCAAAGAATCTGCTCTCCTGATTCTGCATTAAGGGGCTGAAAAACAGAAATTGGCACACAGTAAGCACTAAGTAGATGCTAGCTATTATCATTATTATCATTATCATCATTGTCCTCATTATAACTATCATCTCCCCAGGTACATGGGAAGGTATATTCCCATAACAGCCTTCTTTTAAAAAAAGAAAATTATTTATTTGGCTGCACTGGATCTTAGTTGCAGCATGAGAACTCTTAACTTACAGTATGTGGGAACTAACTCCCTGAACAGGGATTGAACTCAGGCCCCTGCATCGGGGGGCACAAAATCTTATCCAATGAACCACAAGGGCAGTCCCTTACAACAACCTTCTGAGATGGGTGATATCATTCCCATTTTGTAGATGGGAAAACTGAGGCTCAGAGCAGTGAGTGATGCCACATTTTTCATCAGCCTTTTCCTTGATCTCAGAGCTTCCACTCCTATGGTTTGTTCCCCTCACATACACCAAAGGGATCTCTTAAAAATGAAATTAGACCTTATTTAGGAGAAAATGCTCTCTGGGTAATAATGTTACATGATATATTATGACCCAACATCTACGATTTAAACATCATGAAAAATTAAGAGCAAAGCCATGATATCAGAAACCAACACAACATTGTAAAGCAACTATACTCCAAAAAAAATTAATTTGAAAAAAAATTGGGCAGTGACCCAATTCCTGGAAATCTCCACCCCTTCTTCAAAATAGTTAGAATAATCCTCCCACTCATTAGCGTCTGAAATTGCCCAGCCCATAAAAACTAACCACATCATATTTGGGGGCCTTTTACTTTCTGAGATGGCCCACACCCTGTATGTGAAGGGTATTTCTCCCAAGTCTGTTCTTGCCTTTTGAGATGGACCAAATTCTGTCTATGAAATGTGTATCTCTCTAAATAACCATTCCTTACCTTTAAAAAAAAATGCCATGGTTTTGTAAAATGTTAGCATTAAAGGCAAACCAAGTGGAAAGGAATATGGAAAATCTTTGTACTATCTTTACAACTTCTTGGTAAATTTAGAATTATTTCAAAATTTTAAAAAGCTAATCAGATCATGTTACTCCTTGACCCAAAACCTAGAGACCCCTCCTAACACTCTCCCTCTCACTCTGCACTCCAGCCACTCTGGTCTTCTTTCCATTCTTTCAACACTGGAAGATTGTTTCTGCCTCAGGGCCTTCACACTTGCTGTTTCTTCTGTTGAGAATACTCTTCTGCCATATGTAGTTCTTCCCATAACTTCCTCTTTCTTATCCTTTAGATTTTAACTCAAATCTCCAATTCTGAGTTACTCTCCCATGTGATCACATGACCATTTCTAATTCTCTCATAAAACTGGATTCTCTGAAATTATCTTCTACACTGGTTTCTCTGCTCCTCTCTGTCTCCTCCAGTAGACTGGGACTTCCATGGGGACAGAGACTATGCTGCTTGGCTCACTGCTGCCTCTCCAGCTTCTCTCAGTAAACATTTGCCTCCTCCCTCAAAGTGGTAAAGAACTGCCTGCCAGTGCAGGAGACATAAGAGATGCAGGTTCGAGCCTTGGGTTGGGAAGATCCCCTGGAGGAGGGCATGGCAACCCACTCCAGTATTCCTGCCTGGAGAGTCCCATGGACAGAGGAGCCTGGAGGGCTACAGTCCATAGGCTCGCAAAGAGTCAGACACAACTGAAGCAACTGAGCATGCATGCATGTGTGCAAATAAACCGTGTCTGCTGGTTCAGTTCAGTTCCGTTCAGTTGCTCAGTCAAGTCCGACTCTTTGCAACCCAATGAACCGCAGCATGCCAGGCCTCCCTGTCCATCACCAACTCCCTGAGTCCACCCAAACCCATGTCCATTAAGTCGGTGATGTCATCCAACCATCTCATCCTCTGTTGCCCCCTTCTCCTCCTGCCCTCAGTCTTTCCCAACATCAGGGTCTTTTTCCAATGAGTCAGCTGTTCGCATGAGGTGGCCAAAGTATTGGAGTTTCAGCTTCAACATCAGTCCTACCAATGAACACCCAGGACTGATCTCCTTTAGGATGGACTGGCTGGATCTCCTTGCAGTCTAAGGGATTCTCAGGAGTCTTCTCCAACACCACAGTTCAAAAGCATCAATTCTTCGGCGCTCAGCTTTCTTCACAGTCCAACTCTCACATCCATACATAACCACTGAAAAAACCATAGCCTTGACTAAACAGACCTTTGTTGGCAAAGTAACGTCTCTGCTTTTTAATATGCTGTCTAGGTTGGTCATAACTTTCCTTCCAAGGAGTAAACATCTTTTAATTTCATGGCTGCTGTCTGCTGGTAATACCATCAAAATAAAACTATGAATTTTGTCAAACGGCTTTCATGCATATTTTTTCCTATGGTTTCCTAATTTGTTCAAAATTTCCAGGCAGGTCCAGATCTGCTGGCAAACTGCATCAACATTTCTTTGTATCACTTAACAATAATCCTAATGCTTAATAAATTGGGGGAAGGAATGAGGAATAATTCACCCCCAACGTTCTAAAACAGAATCTGGAATTGTTGACCTAGGGTCAAATGTAGCTCATAGATATTCTTTGGAAACCTTACATAGTGTTTTAGAGGAATTTGAGTTCATGATCAACTTTTAAAAATTGGAACATTTCACATCAAACTCCGGATGCCCAAGTTCTCCTGAAAATTCAGAGGACCTGGCCTCGCTGGGCCCAAGTTTCCCACTGGGTCTCCAGGGTCCCCATGGACTAGAGCTCTGGTGTGTGCTCCTCAGTTTATCACAGTTCCTATCCATCCAGCTTGGGCTACCTAGGTCGTGTTCATGGTAAAGAATCCACTTACTAATGCAGGTGATGCAAGAGATGCGGGTTTGATTCCTGGATCGGGAAGATGGATCAGAAAATGGCAACCCACTCCAGTATTCTTGCCTGGAAAATTCCATGGACAGAAGAGCCTGGCAGGCTACAGTCCATGGGGCTGCAAAGAACTAGACATGACTGAGCGACTGAACACACACACATCCACATCCACCCAGCTTATTTCCTTCGTGTTAACAGCCTAATCCCTTTAGCTACTAAGATTCCTCCTCAGAGCCTAAAGTATCCATAGGAATACTGTTAGTTTCAAATATTTTCACTATAGCCCCTCTCTTCAAATCTTACATGGAAGTTTAATATCTAAAATAGATAATAGTGATTATAGTTCATTTTGATTGAGTGCTTACTGCATGCCATGGTTCTGCTTTGGTTAACTCAAGGGCTTGGGGATCTGAATTCTATCAGCTCTCCATCATTTTCAGCAGGCCCTTATGAAACCTCTGTGGATCCAAGGAAGACAGTTCAAAAAGAACATTTTTTTTTTTTTTTTGCCTTTCTGCATGGCATGGGGGGTCTTAGTTCCCCCATCACGGATAGAATCTGTGCCTCCTGCAGTGAATCCTCAAGAGTCTTAATCACTGGACCACCAGGGAAATCCCTTCAGAAGTATATTTTAATCCATGCTCCTCACTATAGGCAAACTAGAGGAGGGAAGAGACACTCCACCAATTGGAACAGTAGCCTTTCTGGCAAATGTCTACTAGTCCTGAGTGTTGATAGTGGCAGGAAAAAAGCCAATAAGGGGAGCTGTTCTTTCCTTCCAGAGTTCTTTGCTGTTTTTTGGGAGCCCTTCAGGCCCCCTCTGTGAGCTCATGCCACTCTCAGGCTCAGAACTAGCTAATTCTCTTAGACATATTTCAGCAAATGTGGACTCTGGAGGGGAGTTGCCTGGCAGAGAATGATGTGGAGACAGAGGCCCTCCCCATGTCCCAGTCCAGTCAGAAGTTTTCCTCCAGCCCTGATGATGTCAGGAGATGTGAACACACCTGCTACTTTGTCTATGGAAATTTTTATGGTACTCATCGTCCATAGAGACTCTTTTAGATCATTCCACTGAGTCCCACATTTATGTACCTAGTGTGTGCCAGTGTTGTACTAGGTCCTGGGGATTCACAGTGGGAATTTATTGAATATGAACAAGGGCTTTGGTTTCTGACCGTGCTGAGTTCCAGCTCTAGCTCTGAAACTTACTAGCTGTGTGACCTTAAGCAAACAACCTAGACTCTCTGTGTCTCATTTCATCTGTAAAATGGGTGTGACAGGAATAATGCATAATTCCTAGGATTGTCTCTGGGATTCAAAGAGATAATTTTTGACACATACAAAGAAAAGGAGTGCAATGTTTTGTTTCGTTTTTCTCCTCTGGCATGCATCAGAAGATGATATTTTTAATTTGTGTTTTTGTTTTTTGTCTGTCTGGCTTACTAGATGACTCTCCATGAGAGAAAAAGCCTGGTCTTTCTTGTTCACCCCTGATTCTCCACCGGGAACAATGCCTGGCACAGAGGAGGTGCTCCATAAATGTTTGTCTGCTGAATGAATCGCTGTCTTTCATATTCCTGCTTTAATTGCCATTCCGATGATGCGACTTGGAGGAGCCCAGAGTCTCGTGGACTCTGGGGAGAGCCACCATGACCTTGACAGCCAGCTGTTCACAACAGTGCTGTGCATCAACTCCACATGTCGCCAATTGGGCCCTGTGCCCTGGGCTGACAAATGACACTTGTTTGTCTTCTGGTGAACAGAGTTACAGCACGGTAGGGTAAGTTGGTGACCGGGGAAAGCTGAGTGAGCAGCTGCGCCAAGCAGGGGGAACTCTGAATCTTAACGCCTCCAAGCCAGCAGCAGGGAGGCCTTGGGTTCATGTAGAAAGAGCCTGGGCCCCACCACTTCTTGGGCCTCCGGGGGAACACCGGTTTTGAGATTGGATGCCCGGGTGGCACAATGATCTCAATGGTATTTCGGGCTGGGAATTCGTGCATTTTGTGTGCCTTGAGAAAAAAAATTAAATTCTCTGGCGGGAGGGAAACGGCTTTGCAAACTGTGAAGCGCTGCAGGAAAAAGCAGTTAAATGAAAAGGTCAGGATCCAAGAGAGCAGATGTGTTTGCTGAGTGTAACTGCACTTTCAAACCCAGCTAAGAAGACAAGCAGCCCCCGGAGGTGGCACATTTTGGAGGGATCTCCTGGAGAGAGATTATTTGGGGAGACTGAGAAGCCAAGGGAAATTGACCAAAGTTTTCCGGGGTATCTGCAGAACTGGAGGAGACCCGACCGCAAAGCCCGCGGGTGCAAACTCGCCCTTCTCTTCCGGCCTCGAGCTCCGACGAGCGAAATCTGCAAATTCTCTTTTATCTGCCGCACACGCTCGCTCATCTTCGTTCTGGCTGGAATCAGGGTAAACCGCTCCGATGATTATATAACTTCTCGAGTTCAAGAAAGATAATCCAGAGAGAGATGATGAAATTTTTTGAGGGTGGATTAAAAAGAACTTTTTCCCCAAATGTAAGTTACAGAGTGCACAAAAATGTGCATACAAATACCCATATTTCCACCACTCGGAAAGAATAACAACATTTTTATCTATCTGGGAGAGGACTTTTTAAATTAGCCACCACATGTATCTTTCCCTTTCCCCCAAATTCTAGCAAATTTGAAGCCAAAGAGAGTCAACCTACTTCTCTTTATTATTTCACTGTTTACCCCTACCACAGATTTATCTTAAGGGGAAATTCCAGGACACCCAAATTCCCTCCGTGGGCTTTTCACATGGCCAGGTCTGCAAACACTTGGCCGCCGTGAACAGCGTCCTGCGGAGCCCGCAACCCTCGGATGCTCAGCGGCATCTTCTTCCCCATCCCCAACTCCCGGGTGTAACTTTGCAACTCACGCTCCCGCCAGGGGGCCTATTTGCTCGGCCCGTTTGGCGGAAGGATCCCGCGAGCGATCGCATTTACTCTCAACCGTCCCCATTCCCGCGTCCTGGCCCCGCCTCCTTCCCTAGCCCTGGCCCCGCCCCCTCCCGGGTGCCCTATGGCCCATAAAGAAGTCCCGGCCGGGCCGCTGCACTCCCCCGCGCGCATTCGTGCGCCGCCCGAGGCTGGCTAAGGAGTCGGCGGCCATTTTGTTCTTCTCGTGGTTCCAGTGGGGAGAGAAGGAGGAAGCCGGGAGCGGGGCGGTTGGGGGGGGACCCACCGCGGCTTCTGCCACCGCCGCCACCACCATCTCTGTGCTCGTGGCGTGGGAAAGGAGGTGTGAATCCCGGGCGCGAGCCGGCGGCGGCGCCGCTGCGGGAAGGTCGGCGGCGGGAAGGCGATGGCGGATATAGATAAACTCAACATCGACAGCATCATCCAACGGCTGCTGGAAGGTGAAGGGGGCGGCGGGCGGCTCCGGAGACTCGCGGGGGAGGGGGATTTGGGAGGCCTGTTGGGCTTGCTGCGCTGAGACGAGTGAGCCCCGCGAGTTCGCCCGCGGGCCGGAGACTGCCGCAGGAGGGAGGTTGCCCAGGGTTCCGCACTTGGCCCAACCCGCAGACTCTACTGGCTCCGCTCATTCATTGCTTGAGGGTGCAGCCTTTCTCCTGGCCGTGAAATTTGAAAACTCCGCTCCCCACCCCCACGTTTCCGGCACGTACCCCCGTGCGCCCGGCACTCCGAACCAATCTTTGGAGAAGATTGGGGGGCCCCAGTCCAACCTACTGGACTGCTCGTTCCGAACTTCGTGGTTCTCAGTCTTTTGGAAAGCAGTATGATGCGGATATGGATTTCATCAAGCTTGAGGGCTTCTTTCCTATCCTGCTTATTTTTATTTTTTTGTGAGGCTGGGGTCGAGGGCCCCGTTGCTTTGTTACTTGGTAACGAACGTTCCTTCTCAGGGGGATGTTGGAACCCATCTTCTCTTGCCCTCCCAGATATTCTTTTTTAACTTGTTTTTATACCGGGGAAGTCTCCGCGCTCTTTTCTGAACATACCTCTGAATCGTGAAACCGGCAGTGATGACAGTTTCGTTAGGATCTTTCCTATGTGCCAAGCTCTGTTAAGCGCTTTGCGTTCACTGCATTTTGTTGTCTTTTAGTCGCATCCGACTTTCCGATCCCATGGACTTAAGCGTGCCAGGCTTCCCTGTCCTTCACCATCTCCCGGAGCTTGCTTAAACTCTTATCCATTGAGTCGGTGATGCCATCCAACCATCTCGTCCTCTGCTGCCCGCTTCTTCTCCTGCCTTCAATATTTCCCCGCATCAGGGTGTTTTCTAATGAGTTGTCTCCAGTACTTTTGCGTGCATCGCATAAATCATCATATTAGCCATCGCTTCTAAAGCGCTTACTGTGTGTCAGGCATTTTTTGGAGCTCTGGTACACAGATTTCATGTAATACACGAGGTAGATGCTATTATTTTTTTCCTGACTAAGACCCAGAGAAGTGTAGTCACTTGACCAAGGTCATGCAGTTAGTGACAGTTAAGTTTCATACCCAGGCAGCCAGTCACCCTATGTGTGAAGGAAGGAGGTGTCCAGTGGTTGAGCAAAGGTTAAAATAAATCTTTAATTTTGACTGACCTGAAACTCCTGAGGTGTCTGGCGATTGATTTCTATTGATGTGGGATAGGGATGAAGTTCAGATTTTAAGGAGAAACGCTGAAATAAAATCACCCCTCACCACTCCTAAATTCTAGAGCACATCTATTAATAATGTCTAATTCTGAACTTTGAAAGAATTCAGATCCCTTTCTTGAGTGTTAAATAATGTAGCTTTGGCCGAGTTTTAACTGCATATTTGCCTTTATATTCTAAAATATTGTTGAACTGTAAATGCTCAGAGATGGAGTCGAGCGTAAACAATTGGACAGCTGTGGTGTTAGAATTTGCAGATCTTTTAAGTCATGAGAATGAAACTTCTGAAAGTATCTTTTCTTAATCTGTGTTAAGGTTTATAGTGTCTCAAAAAAAAAAAATTTCATTAAATGAGCCCCTGAAATGTTACTGCCATTTGTGGGTGAAAACCTTGTTCATTCAGTACCTGGCATTTATTAGAAGAATCACACTTTTAATATTAGTTAATATAGTTCTTTGGTTTATGTAAGGCAGCAGTGGGTCAGAAATGGATTAAAACAATTTTCTGTAAGATAAGGACTTAATTTTTTTTCATTCAAAAATTGTAAATTAACTTCTGCATGTCTACGCAGGGATATGTGTGGCGAGTTGAGAGTGGGCTTTATTTCTTTGAGAAAGCTGGAAAAAACGGAAGCTGTGGATTAGAAACAGAATTTTAAGATTAGTTAAGTCTTAATTGTGGGGTTGCCCATCACTTTTATATTCATATCTTGTTAATTTTAATCTTATTTTTTAAATTGTGCTAAGAAATTTACATTGATTAACCTGGATCATTTACAGTGAGATCAGTCATTATTTCTTAATAGTTTCTATACGTGTTATGTTGCACTGGAAAACCAGATTTTTTTAACATTTCATTTTTTTCATTGAAATTAGTAAATCGGTGCTTTTTCATTCCTTGGGAATAAACTAGCTGCTTAACATTCTTAATTTTTTTTTTCTTGTCAATGTTAAATTGGCAGAGAAACTATTGAAAATGATCTTTGAAGATATATATCTTTCCAAGGTAGAAGATGTTGATAAGTTTTGTGATTTTTTTTTAATGCCTCACAAAGTTTTTCCTCTAAAAATTTTCATTAAGATGGAGGGAATGTGAGTTTTATGACTTTGTTGGAATTTTTTACACGTTCAGAATTGTCTCTTCTCAGATGGAGGTCTGTACAAGCTAGTTGAGAAGTGGCTCAGTGATAGTACTAAAAAGACCATTCAAAAGTGAAGTCTTATCTAACGAAACACCATGCTTTGGGTTTTAGTCACTACAACTTTGCAGTTCTTTTCTACTCGAAACTTTTAGATTTTCTTTAAGGAGGCAACATTCTGCCACCCTGGGAAGGTCTGCCTTGCAGGTAGTAAAACCTTGAGATCGTCACGCTTTTGTGTTATTCATGTTCACTTGCTTAAATAACTGCACGTAAAACTTTGGGATTTAGAGAATAAATCAGCTGCTGATTTGTCTAGTAGTCCTACTTTGTTGGAGAAAAGTGAGATTAGAGTCAGATTAGCTTTGTAAATGGTCTCATACAGAGAATGATTGATGGCTAGCGATTTTCTTACAAAGCAGACAGTTGTAACTTTGCTTCCTGCTTTGAGAGAAGCATCTCACCTTTGAAAATGGTGGTTGTCAAACTGCAGGACTGTGTCAGGCTCTGCACAATTGCTTGATTTGCATTAGTGATTTAAATATGATCTCTGTCCTGGCCTTCAGACAACATTTACAAACTTAATCCTCTGATTTGTAAAAGTAATCCCTGTGTTTAGTTTTTGATGTGAAATGAAACATATTTGTATTGTAATGTGTAAAAAAGACAGTGGTTCCTGGTCCTGAAGATAGTGAAGGACAAACATAATGGCACAAGAAAAAAATTCTTAAAATGCTGACCAAGGAAAACAAAAATAATCTTTCTTAATGAGTTTACACATCAGATCATTTTAACAGTTAGACGCTTTTCTTGGGATCAATGATCATAGGGCATTTTGTTGATAAAGACAGTAACTGTAAAGTTGTGTGTTACTAATACCCTTAACTTCCAAGAAACCTATATTGTGAGGACCTCCTCCTCCCCTCCCACATGTCAATTGTATGCTGCATTCTCTTCTACAAGTAAGATGAGAAAGGTCTTAGAGCTGTGATCTGTAGCTTGCACCAATCCTAAACCGCAGCTGGGGAAGGATTACTCTTGTTTGTGCCAGTGCCCCCTCGCCTGTCAGTAGCAGGAGGAAGCAGTGAAATCTTAACAGGACGGGGTGTGTCATTCTGTGGTGCTAGAGAGAATGTAAGCCACGGGAGCAGGCAGGCTTTCCTCCTCGGAGCTGAGGGAATGGATGCCAGGCTGCACCGTGCAGTAGTAGCACATCTGCCGTAGAGGTTGGTGAGATTGTTCATGTCTGTGAAACTGCAGTCATGTGCCATTGCCATTCAGTCTGCCTGAGTAGGTGAGCGCTACTGATCTTGAAGCAGGGAGATGATATGCAGACTTGGTCATTTCACTCAATTTACTCTTGAGGGTGTTAGTAGACCTTGAAGACTGGAATGTGAAGGAGATAATATCCTGGTACGAATCGCTGTGTAAGTGAGGAAATGGAAAAGTCTTAATTCGAGAACAATTGACAGAATTCTGGGGCAAATTTTTTATGTTTTAGGATCAGACCACTGTATCCAAAGCACAGTAAGAATAGATGATGTATTAAATGGTCTTGATGTTTTATCTGAAATCTCCAATTTCACCCCTCCCCCGGGGCTTACTGGCATCCCTCATCTAGAGGAGATTGTCTGTTACTGATATTAAGGCTTACGAAAATGCCACTCAGTACAAATGTAGGGTCAGATGTCAAGTCTAATCAAGTGTAGGTGATTAGACTGTAGAGAGTTAAAGATTTTTCAATAGTGTCTTCGCTCTAGGTGTAGAAAACTCAAGGTTCTTTATTGAGAGCAACAGTCAGTGTTTTGCAGCCACATCCTGATTCTGTATATGCCTTGAGAAAATTGATGTCACCTTTAAATGCCCAAAGTATCACACCAGCAGTTAGGAAAGTCAAGGTGGGGAGAGGGCTTAGAAATTAAAATGGCCAAAAAGTAGATGTCTTCCTGCTGGTGACTTTGCAGTGAAACTGAGTGGTTCTTGATTAACATTTTTGTGGCTTAAACAGTTTTTGTAGAAAAGACCTCAGTTGTTTGTGGGAAAGCTTTGATGTTACATACTCAGTGTTTTTGTTTCAGTTTGAGATTTTATTTTCCTTAATTTGTCAAATGTTGTGAGGTTATTGATTGTCACTGAAACAAATATGATGTGGCATTTTGTTAAGATTACCACCTTTTTAATAGGATTATCTTATTAGTAAAATCTCTGTTGACTTATTTTTATACTGGTTGTGCCAATTTTAGGTTTTAAAACTTAATTATAATTGAGCTGAGGCTTTTTGGTGGGTATGCTGTTTCTTTTCTATGACCTTTCAACAATTAAGGGGCGAGAAGAATACATGCTTATTCCTCATAAGTAATCCCAAAGTAGTCTTAAGTTATTTCAAGTTTTTATCAGTTTTGTTTTCTGTAAAATTGCATAGGAGTTTTTATCATGTACTCATGTGTGTGATTTCCCAGTTAAATAAATGATGATGTAAGTTAGAACATTCTTTGCTGGTGACAGCCATAATGCAGTTTTCTGAATCTGCCATTTGAGCCGGATAAAGGCTTTTACTCAAAAGTTGCACATTTGGGAATTCCCTGGCCATCCACTGGTTAAGACTCCAAGCTGTCTCTGTCAAGGGCAATCCCTGCTCAGGGAACTAAGATCCCGCAAGCCTCGAAGTGCTGCAAAAAAAAGAGAAGTTATGTGCCTAAGACCTAAGTTAACCATTTCAATATATCAATCACTAACCTATATATGTCCACTGTGCCTACTGATTTTATTTCCATACAGTACCTAGCACCTGGATTTAGAAGAAACATTCAACCTGGAAAATGAAATTCTTTTTTTGTTGGAATATTTTGGATCTCATTAGCAATTGCTGAAATGACTTCATACTTGCAGTTTGAACTACTACTTAGGAAGATATCATTAGGAGACAACCCCTGTATTTCCCACCTTGTCTTCTTTTGTTTTCATCTCTTCTGTCATGCACAGCCCAGTGAGGGTTTTAAACCATGAAGTAGATCAGCAGCTAAGTTGCTGCTGCTGCTTAGTCACTAAGTCCTAGTTGACTCTTTGTCACCCCATGGACTGTAGCCTGCCAGGCTCCTCTGTCCATGGCAAGGATACCGGAATGGGTTGCCATTTCCTTCTCCAGGGGGTCCTCCCAATGCAGGGATCGAACCCAAGTCTCCTGTGTCTCCTGCTTGGCGGGTGGATTCTTTACCACTGAGCCACCTGGGCATCCCTGAAGTAAATAGTGACTGATGTTTATTGAGCAACACTGTACTGTTTGCATTTTTTCTTTGTAGCTAATAGTGATAAAATAGATATGTAGGCCTTTGTCTTTTTAATGATGTTGAAGATGTTGTCCCTAAGATAAACTTGTAGTTTTACAATTTTTATAGAGGGGTAGTGCTCAGTACAGAATGTATAATAATCTGCAATTACCTAGTTTGTCTTATATTCTGAATCCTCTCCTATAATGTAAACCTCTCAAGAAAAGGGACAATGTTCTTGTCTCTGTCTCCAGGAGAGAGGATGCCCAGCATCCATCACTGGGTCTGGCAGATAGTAGGTGCCCAGCAGCTATTTTGTTGACTATTTGAGTAAAGCATAGTAAAAATGAATATTGATAGTCTTCACAAGTAGATTGCATCATTTCATTTTTAATGTTTCCTGTTTATAAGGATGTGTTATGATTTTTATATCCCATATCAAATTTTTCTTAAGCACCAATGACCGTATGGTGTTCAGTAGTTTGTCCTATAAAATCTCTTTTGGTTTAGAAGTATAATGAAAACAAATTCTTTGCTCTTTTTTTTTTTTTTACTTCATCTTTGTTATTGCTTATGAACTTATAAAATGGCAAAAACAGTTGTGTGCTAGTTTACTTACTTTCATTTGTTTTCTTACTAAGTTTCTAAGTTAATGCCATATCTTTTAAACATATTTTCAAGATGAAGAACAAATTCTTAAATGGGAGGGTGGTCTGGTGGAAGCACCACTTCAGAGCTAGTGTCAGTTGGGGCCTGGTGTCCTCCTTACAAGCTCTGTGACCTTGAACCAAGTCACTGAGCCTCTTCCAGCCTGTAACACAGAGAAGTGACAGTGCCTGACTTGATGGGATTGTTGTATTGAATGGCACAGTGAGTAAAGCCTCTTAGTGCAGCAGTACCCAGCACACGAGAAGTGTTCCATAGGTGTTCGCTACAACTAGTACATAATTCTATATGATGGACACTGAAACTAGTGAAGTCGATTTTTTATGTTGTCAGCTAATCGGCCATCTCTAAGCAGTGCCTGCTGTGTTCACTCAGACTGCCAACACCCATTTTGAAATCTTTATTTTCTGTTGGATAAATTTTTAAGAGTAATGCTAAATTTTCACTAGAAAAATACTCTAGTAAAGCCTATAAGAATGATACTATTGCTTTGTGATTTGAAAACATAGACACGGTTTTTGTTACTATTTTTTGCTAATCAGTGTATAGTCTGGGGTGCATGCTAATTGTAATGCCACAAATTAACAGATTTATTCAGACTTCATGCAGCAGATTTTGAGTACCTACCATGTACTGGCTATGGGCGTGTACACTGCAGGGCTAGTCGTGTGGTCCTGAGATTTACATTCTACCAGGATGAATAGATGGAAGTGAACTGGCAATTATAATACAGAGTGTGTGCTGGGCAGTGTTGGGAGAGCATTCCAGAAAGCATAAAGCCGGCTTGTTAAGGGGAGAGAAGATGGCTAAGAGGGGTTTTCCAGAGTGAGGTGATATCTAAGCAGTCTTGAAAGGTGGGTGAGCAGGTATTTGCCAGTTGGTGGATGGTTTTGACGGAGTTTCTGTTTGTGTAGTTTTATTTCTTGAGCTAATTGTTGGGAATTTAACAAGCTTTGTGACTGTGTTTTTAATGAGCACTGTTCAGATACAAACTAAATTTTAATTTATTCTGGAGAAACTATTTAATCCTCAGTCCACATTAGGAACACTTTTTAAATTGTTCGTGTTGCATGGAGCTCTGTCAGGTAGTGTGTGATGACCTAGAGGGGTGGGAGGAGATAAGTGTATACCTATCGCTGATTCAGGTATTGTACAGCAGAAACTAGCACAGCATTGTAAGGCAGTTATCCAGTTAAAAATAAATTTTAAACAGTTGGTAGTATTGTTCTTTACTAATCTCTGTGCTCTGATACTTCAGGGACAATCAGATTAAGAAAACTGAAATTATCATGAACTGTCTAAAGGTTGTAGTGGGAAGCCTCCAAGCCAGTAAAATGTGTGTTAGCAGCATTGATTTAATCTGATAGCATTCATATTAAAAGTATGGCTTGTGTTCCCTATAGGTATAAGTCTTCTAAAAGACTTAGAGTGAGTGGTCTGTTCCCTTACAAGTGTGGGCCTCTGCTGAAAAAGATTCCCTTTGAAACCAGAAGTGTTTAGGAGTCCCCTCCCAAAAATAAAAGTTTCCCGTTGGGCAATGTGCCCAGCCTTCTGGCTAACTTGTGGTAAAGTCACTAATGATTGGGGTTTTCTGGCCAGTAAAGCAAGGATCCCACTATCTTTCCACTGGGAGGGTTTCTTGAGTTCTCTCCTATGTGTGTGTCTAGAAAGAAAAAATTGCTTTGGTTCTGGAAAAAAGTTGGTTTTTGTTTCACAGAAAACTCAGTTGCTGTCGTATTGTGTATGTGTCCCTTTAGTTTAGTCCCTCAAAGATTATCCTTACTATGCTTTCCCTTCAGTCGCTTCTTGTTTCTTTCTTTCTTTCTTTCTTTTTTTTTTTTTTGCTTCTTGTTTCTTAATATTTGATCAGAACGAGACTGGTGGTCACTTAGTTCAGCTACATGTTTTGGAGTCCAAAGAGGTGATTTGCTCAAGACTGTAAAACCAATACAGAAACTTGGCTTCTAGTTGCCAGTTCAATGCACTCAACATTTTCTTTTTGCTGTACCCTCTAAGAGTTTGACTCTTCCCCCTTGTCATCTGTTCTTATATCTTATATATTGTCTTTCATTGAAAAAAATAACACCCTTCCATTTCTGCTCAACTTGTTTCCTCAGAGAATTTTGTTTCAGTGGCTGTTCAGGCTGAAGGAGGGCTTCCCCTAAGACTATTTTTCAAATTTGGGCACAGCCCTTTTTAATGGAAAAAAAAAATTCTCAGCAGATACCAGGGTTTTTTTAACTTGCAATTTTTATTACTCTGTAATGTTACTTAAATATTTACAGAACAAAGCTAGATACAAACCATTTAAACATATTGCACTTGTTTAGCATTAGGCTAGATGATTTTGAATTTGAATATAAAGTCTTCAAAACTGATAAAGTTTAAATTAACAACATTGATTTAATCTGCTTATCACTTTATACTGGGTTTAATGGTGAAAAGATGTGGGCTTAGTTCTGTACTTAGTCTGGTTCTGTGTTTTTGCTTCAGTTCTACTTCAGAGAATGCCTCCTTTCATAAATCTTTTGTACAAAACAAGTGTTAAGATTTTGAATGCAATCTGATGATGATCAGTCCCCATATTTAACAAGACCCTGGCACTTCATAGGGGGCTTCCCTGGTGACTCAGACAGTAAAGAATCTGCCTGCAGTGCAAGAGACCCAGGTTTGATGCCTAGGTTGGGAAGATCCCCTGGAGAAGGGAATGGCAACCCACTCCAGTATTCTTGCCTGGAGAATCCCATGAACAGAGGAGCCTGGTGTGCTACAGTCATGGGGTTGCTCAGACAACTTAGAGACTGAACAGCAACAGCAGCCACCTCATAACTGTAAAATTAAGGGAAATTTAGTAATGCGGTGCTACTTGTTATTTATTACCCTGGAGAAGGAAATGGCAACCCACTCAAGTATTCTTGCCTGGAAAATCCCATGGACAGAGGAGCCTGGCAGGCTGCAGTCCATGGGCTTGCAAAAGGGTTGGGCATAACTTGATCCTTTTTCTCAAGTTTTTCCTGTTCCAGTTTCTAGGAAACCTTTCCCACAGCACACGCTGACATCCTTTGCCCTGTATAGGCATGAGTGTGTTCACAAATTCAAGCCTAGAAAGTTGCATAGCAAAATACCCACAACAAGCATACACTGTGTTTTAATGAAATGAAAACAGCACTTAAGTTCTTTTCATAAGATAAATCTGGGACCATGGAGAGAGACCTCTGCTCCTCTGAAAAACACTGATTGGGAGGGGAGATCCTGAGCATTTCCAATCTCATGTTTTAAAACCAGGAATTGTTAGAACTGACTCAGTAACATGACAATCTCTAAGACCACCTGCTCTACAAATACTAATTCATTTATAAGGCTGGAGAAGAGAAGATGACGGGAGGCAAAAAAAAGCTGATCTTGTGAGTGGGCTGTAGGTGAACATATAAGTGTCCTGAAAATAAAGCCTAGTCAGAAAGTAGTTAAACTGTGTTTTTGTCTCCTCTTTATTTAAAGCTTGTGCCTTTTCATATATGTTTAATTTTTATATGAACTCTTACTTTGACTTCACTTGACTAAATTGGGGTTTTTCTCTCCCTACAGTGAGAGGGTCCAAGCCTGGTAAGAATGTCCAGCTACAGGAGAATGAAATCAGAGGACTGTGCTTAAAGTCGCGAGAGATCTTTCTCAGTCAGCCTATCCTGCTAGAACTTGAAGCACCACTCAAGATATGTGGTAAGTTTTTGTGCACTGTTACCTTTGGTTATGTGATTAATTTGAGTCTCAAGGGTATAGAGATGATATTATGTTAGCCAATAGAATCGTGTACTATTTATGAATAACCTAGAATTACATTATATAATTTTAGCTTTAAAATAAATACCTCTAATGGACCTAGTTTACTTAGAAGTACTTCAAAATTTCTTAAAATTATTTTGCTAAAGAAATACAAACATTGCAGAAGAAAGGAACAGAAACAGAATGGGGAGCTAAGAAAAGGCCTGAACCTATATATAAGCTTAAAGCAAAGGAAAATACTCTTCGGCATTATCTAGCAGGGAAACATTGAAAGCCAGATGTATTGGTGGGTGTAGTGTGTGTGTGTGTGTGTGTGTGTGCCTTTGTTCACATGGGGTCGGGCTTGTTAAGAGTGCATCACTTGTGTTGACACAGTCCCTAGAGACTGAGCTGTTGGATATCTGATATTGATCAGCCAGCCTGAAAGGGAAACCGTGTTACTTGGCAGGAAGGCCTGCCTAGCCATTAATAATCCGTTCTGCAAAATAAATTATTAATTACTTGAGTTTTGTGTGTGGTTCTGATATACACATACACTTAAGATTTTCACTAAGCTCTGTTGAACTAAATACGACACAACAGTGGAAATTAGTTATGTGAGTGGTTTGAACTATAAGAATGAAGGCACTGTTTAATAAAATTCTTGGTTCTAGGTGATATCCATGGGCAGTACTATGATTTGCTTCGACTTTTTGAGTACGGTGGTTTCCCACCAGAAAGCAATTACCTGTTTCTTGGGGACTATGTGGACAGGGGAAAACAATCACTGGAGACTATCTGCCTCTTGTTGGCTTACAAAATCAAATATCCCGAGAATTTTTTTCTTCTCAGAGGAAACCACGAATGTGCCAGCATCAATAGAATTTATGGATTTTATGATGAATGTAAGTACTTTGTACAGAAGATTTACTTATATTGAAATATGTGGTCATAAACTGAACATGTTTCTGCTGGGATTTGTGAGAATTTAGATGTAGTGTTGTCATCTTTCATGCTTACTATTTTGTTAACTAGTTTTTGTCCTGGCTTCTTTCTTGGGGTAAGAAAAATTAACATTTGTTACAGTATGATAATGCCCTGGATTCTTGTATAATGTGATGATTAGATTAGGAAATAGTAATAACAGTGGTGATTTCTTTTAAGGTAATTGTTGTTGTGAATAGTTGCAGATAATTTAATTTTTATTACAACTCTGAGAACCTGTCCAAATGGCTTTGTTTTTGATAACTTTATTGAGGTAAAATTTCATCCATTTTAAGTGTACAGTTCAGTGAATTAAATTGATAGAATTACTCAACCATCACCGCAGTCCTATGTAAGCACTAAGCTACTTTCTGTCTCTAGAGATTTGCCTTTTCTAGATGTTGCAAATAAATGGAAACTTGGAATATACAAATAGCTTTTGTAATTTGAAATATAGTTCTTTTTCGTTTGGCACATCCACACCCAAGAGAAACAGTACTCACTGAAATTGTGCTGAAAGTAGAAAACAGGGCAACAAGCGGGAGATAATTAAAAGTATTTGTATAATTTTTACATTGTTTGACCCATTTTTAAGGTGCACTTTGAGTTGATAATCAACAGGAACAAGATTCCTAGAGCCTTGAAAATAATCAGTTTCAGTGGAGTTTTTATTCTTGCTGCTGTATAAATAACTATAAATTTAAAAAAAAAATTTTAATCCTTATCTCCATCTTCCTTTTGTATTCATCATTTCTGAGAGTGGGAGTGGTTAAGGAATTTTAATTACCGGCACTTGCCAGTATAATTATAAGAAGTCTGGTTTTGTCTCTGTGACTGTACCCTCGACTATAATCATAACCTATAGTCTCTCAAGGTGTGGTGTTATTCCATCTCAGTGTCACTTAGAGGTGTTCATCTAGTTGATTTGTTAGAAGTACATTGCTAGAAAGGTTACCTTCATAAACTTAGTCCTCGTACTCACAGCCTCTCCCTTGACTGTCTGTATGTATGTAGTCCAAGACCCAGCTCATAAGATGAGGTGGGAGAAAATTGACTATACTTTAATAAAATTAAAAAGAATGAGGTGGGCGACTGGGACAAACTTGAGTTGGGCAAGAAAGATACTTGATACTGACAATGAGTCTTATCAGAGAAGTGCTAGTAAGGCAATCACTACTCTTTAGGTAATGAAATGAGAGGCAGAGAATTTTATAACATTGTGTTTTAGGAATTTGTTACAGGTACTACTATTTAGAACAGTTTCCTTTTTATATAGCAGTTAGCCAGTATTTTGATGTTTTACTTGATAAAGTTCAGATTCACACAATCTCTTTGTTGTGATATGCTTCCTGGTGTGTTGGCTACATCATTTTTTTAATTAGAAGCCTTAATGATTTAGAAGATCAGCATTGATTAGTATCAATTTTGACTCTTTGTCTGCAAGACTCATGTAATGACCTTGTACTCCAACTTTCCCCTCTCCCATCAGGCAGGTATAGTTTGCCACCCGGTCTGTGGGCCTGTGAAAGTATCCTGACATAGGCGGCTTTCAGTGGATGGTTTACCAACTTAAGAAAACATTGATAATTTTGTTAAAATTGTACTGTATTGAAAATTTTTATTCAAATGTGGATTTCCATGAAGGAATTTAAAAACCACTGCTTAATGTGATAGACTTATTTCCTAAGTGTAACAAGCACTCTGTGCTACCATTTCCTCCATTCCTCCTGCCCATGTTACGACTGTAGTCCTGGAAAAGCTGAGGTATCTGTTGTTGGATAAAATATGAATGTGTTACACTTTCCTGATGCCAGAGCTGTCTGGTCTGTAGTAATAGGAAACTGCATTAGCGGTTCTGGCTCAGAATCTGAGGATTTGGAAGCTTGACGAGACCTTGGCAGTTATCCAGGAATCCTTCTGGAGCCAGATGCTCCTGGCAGTCTGAGGTGGCCTTGGGGGGAAATGTAGAGAGGAAAGAAAGCAGCAGCCCAGGACTAAGTTAATAAGATGCTCAGACAACAGGAGGAAGAATCTTAATTTTTGATGAAGAAGCCGACAAAGTGAGTTGTAAGTTGTTCTTGGTTGCCTTTGGAAATAGGATCCCACCTATGGTTTGAGAGTGGACAGAACAGACTATATTGCAAACAGAGTTGGTGCTATCAAGTAATTGTTGAGGCTTAATGATAATCCTTAATCAGTATATCTGGAATTCTGTTTTCAGACCTTCCATGCAATTTTAAAATAGTACATATGGAACGATAAGTTGTTGCTTATAAATCACACATCTCTTAAATATTACATACATCAATAATTCTCTCTTTTCTAATAAAAGCATAGTTTTTTAATCTTGCCTTGGAGGACTTATCCTGAGAGTATGTACCTGCAGAACACCAGTCTCTTTTTTAACCATCCCAAAATTTTTACAGGTAAAAGAAGATATAACATTAAACTATGGAAAACTTTCACAGACTGCTTTAACTGTTTACCGATAGCAGCCATCGTGGATGAGAAAATATTCTGCTGTCATGGAGGTATGTGGACTGATTTTAATTCCACGTAGATTTGGATTCTTCTAAAGAGTATACACTTTTTCATTGATGAGTTACCATTCGGATGACTTCCTCTGTGAGGTGACTCTCCAATACTGCTGTGTCAAACCAGGAGTCCACTCTGGCGCATCCAGGATCATCCGGATACAAGTCCAAAGTATGCAGTCGATTTGTTACAGAGACTTCTAGGCTCTGTAACGTTAGCCTTGAAAATAGAAAGTATTTTTGAACATAAAATGAACAATGCACTATACCATAGATGCTCTAGGATACTGAAAATGTGAATGTACTTTCCCTTGGACTGTTTTTGATCCTTTCCTTTCAGAAATTTCTCTGACTTAGATGTTAAAAGTTATTTTGCTTGGTGGTTGTACTTCATATGATGTAATTAAAATAGCGATTGCAAAGAGGATATCTTTTCGTCTGTGTCAAAAGTTAGACAACCATCAAAAAGCCAACTCAACTATATTTTAATAAAACCACTATCCTTTCCCTCACTATGTACTTATATACTGGTTTTGGTAGTTGGACATGTGATTTTAAAGTCTGATTAAGAGCCAGTTACATCTGAGCTGGTTTGACTTAACAGTCCTTGGCCAGTGCAGGTTTCCTGTAAAGCTTCATCACCTGAGTGTCTGCATCTTCTACGCCCAGTCACTACAAGTGGTCACTAGGGTGCTCTGTATGTTGAAGTAACTTTCCTTGTCCTGTTCAGGTACACTCTGCCCCACAAATTAGTGCATGTAACAAGTTCCACTGCCAACCCCCTGCCCCCCCACCGCCGCCCCTTTTTAACAAAAGCTAATAAGTAAGAAAAGATAACCAAAGATTTCATGGAAGCTTTTGTAAGTCATTGAGTCTCTCTGTAAGAAAGGGAAATATTAAAGTGCTAACTTCACTTTTAAAATTGTGTTTTCTTCCGTTTTGTGGTTTTTTTTTAACCCCCTCATTTAATAGGTTTATCACCAGATCTTCAATCTATGGAGCAGATTCGGCGAATTATGCGACCAACTGATGTACCAGATCAAGGTCTTCTTTGTGATCTTTTGTGGTCTGACCCCGATAAAGATGTCTTAGGCTGGGGTGAAAATGACAGAGGAGTGTCCTTCACATTTGGTGCAGAAGTGGTTGCAAAATTTCTCCATAAGCATGATTTGGATCTTATATGTAGAGCCCATCAGGTATTGATTTTGAATTTTACATGTACACTTAAGAGCATGTGTGTGAGCACAGATTCTCCTTGTTGATTTTGGTGGGTAGGTATTGCTTATTTATACAAAATGTCTCTGGAAGTGACCTACAGGATATCAGGCTCAATGGGAAACTGAAGAGTGGTTTTACTCACCTAAAATTTGCACCTATTCACATTGAAAACATTTTCTTTCCAAGGTGGTTGAAGATGGATATGAATTTTTTGCAAAGAGGCAGTTGGTCACTCTGTTTTCTGCGCCCAATTATTGTGGAGAGTTTGACAATGCAGGTGCCATGATGAGTGTGGACGAAACACTAATGTGTTCTTTTCAGGTAGAAGATGTTTTCAGCATTGTTTCCTTCTATTATGTCTGCATTTTATTGATTTTTTAAAAGTGCTAGTTTCTGCCTATATTCATTTATATGGAGTAGACAGAAAATTTTTATTTTCCCTTAATTGGTGTTTGTCCTAGTTTAGTAATGAGTGAATTCCTTTTAAAGGAATGAAATGATCATAGAACTTTTGCCCCAAGTATTGAATTTAACTGTTTTTATATTATTTGAATACATTAAAATCATGATACATTAAGTCTACAGCTACAGTGTTGGTACAACGTTCAGCTAACATTAAATCACCACTTGCACATGAAAGTAGTACTTACTGCCATGTGATTACAGATGTGCCATGTGATTACTCAGTTCTCCCCCCACGTCTCTGTTTCTAAAAAACCTCATTGACCATGACATCATTTGGCCTCCACTTGGCACAAAAGAATCGTTTATACATAAAGTCTACTGCAATTTTTTTCTCATTCAGTTACTATGATTAAACTTATACAACTTCAGGCTGACCTGGTCATAAAAACAGCCACTGAAGTCAAGTCATCAGTTAACTGAATTAAAACAAGTGTTTTGTGGGATTTTTTTAAATTATCAGGGAGGTCTTGCAACCCCCAGAGATTATGACATGATCCCCTAGGGGTCTGAGAAACACTGTTAACTTTACCCACTGTGTCAGAAGGGAAACCTAAAGGTGCGACTTCAAAAAACTGTCATTTTATCCAGAGGCAAAACAGTTTGTCCAGATCATATATCGTAAAGGTTTATAAGAGCATTTATTACCAAAATATTTGTCAGCTTGGTTTGTATTAAGATGCCAGTGGAGCCTTCAAAGTTGTTGGGGCAATTTTAAACAAACAAAACTTTCTGAACAAAAGATCTGAGTGAAATGTAAGACTTGAGGTTAAGTGTATTTCCTAAAATGCATTGTCTTTTGAATCTTTGCAGATTTTAAAGCCTGCAGAGAAAAAGAAGCCAAATGCCACGAGACCCGTCACACCTCCAAGGGGTATGATCACAAAGCAAGCAAAGAAATAGATGTCATTTTGATAACTGCCTAGTTGGGACTTGTAACATATAGTACATAACCTTCGTTTTTAAAGCTGTAATGTGTACTGGTCAGCTTGCTCAAATAGTGTTTGTGGGGCTCCCCCTTCCATTTTTGACTTAATGAATGGTATTTGCTGGTTATAACAGCAAATGAAAGATTCTCCACTCCCAAGGAAAAATGTTTTGTTTAGTTCCCTGTTCCTTTTGCAAACAACATTAATGATGGTGTTAAAGCTGTACACTCAGGACAGTGTCCCCTATCTAAGGGGTGAGTGTACAACTGATCTTTTTTTAATTCAGTACAGCCCATGAATAATGTAAATGCTCATTTTCTTTAGGATATAAAGAGAGCCCTAGGGTGCTCAATCTGTACATGTTATTGTCATAAAATGTATACTGTTGGATACAAACCACTGTGAACTTTTTTGTTTCAAAGGGATTGCTTGTTTTTTCTCTCATTGTCTTATCATGTACAAACTAGTTTTTATAGCTATCAACGTTAGGAGTAACTTTCAACTTTGCCAGCATCACTGGTATGTATATTTAATTAAAGCACACTTTCCCCTACGGTATACTTAAAATGACGACTAAAGCCATTATTTTAAATGTTTGTGACTCTTTTCCTGAAGCCAAAGTTTCTGTTGAAGTATATATTGACACTCCCCTAAGTAAGTACAAGGTGGCACGGTTGTGTACACCTGTCACCTTTATGGGGATTCAAAAACAGGTTTTTGAGTTTGAATAGCAGTTAGTAACATAGTGCTGTTTAAGCTATTAATGATTAAAGTCAATTACATTTTGTATAATTTCCATATAGTCTATTCATTAAGTAATCTTTTTACAGTTACATCAGGCCTGAACCCGTCCATTCAGAAAGCTTCAAATTATAGAAACAATGCTGTTCTATACGAGTGACCGATTATGCATTCTTTGGCCTACATTCTTTATTCTGCAACGAAGTTGAGGCTTATCAGTCAAAACAAAGGAACTAACTTACTATCCACCAGTTTATACAGAACTCACAGTGTCTATGACTTTTCTAAACTAAGATCTATTAAAAAGAAATCTGTTTCAACAGATGACCGTGTACAATACCATGTGGTGAAAATTAATTCAGACTTATTAAATGATGAACTTGTTAAATCCTCTCAGTGTCAATTTATCAGCACAATACACACAGGAGAACTGTTGATGGCATATTGAATAGATTTTAATGAATAAATTGCTCTGGAAACCACAGTTTCAATTTGGATTTGTCTTCCTTCAAATAGTCTGTTTTCCAAAGATGGATTGTAATATGGATGCTCATTCTTCAAATTCTTATGGATATAACTAAATTTCTGAAGTAGAGAGATGAAATGGAACTCTTTAGGGAGGTGTGGGGCTTGGTGAGTTGTGTGACATCTTCTATATCTGTATTTTTTGTCTGGGTTTATTTGAACTTGGCGGTAAAATTCAAGAGCTACTTTTTAAATTATTCTGAGTCAACCACCAGTGTTTTTATACACAAACCCTTGCTCTTTTCTCTTTCCTAATTCATATGAAACACTGTGTTGTGTCCTACATTTTTCACAAGTGTGTTGAATGTATATTCATTTCTCCAGTAAACTAAAAGTGGATGGAGAGCGTGTCATTTGAAAAACACATTCTTCTATCAAAAATCGGTTGTCTCTTAGGGAGCTGGAAGAGGACCACCTAGTGGGGACTGTCTGAACCCACATTGGCTAGCAGAGAAAAGAGCACAGTCTGCACTGCAAGCCCTGGCCCTGCGCCATTGGCCGTGTCTGCGCCCCCAGTGTGCCCCTGGGTGACCTCGTGACTTCTGGCTCCTTCCGGCTCCTTCCTGCTCTACATTGGTGACAAATTCAGAGTTTGCTTATTCTACTTAGAGTATTCTCCCAGGTCTCTAATGGAAGAAAATGAACAAGTTGTATCAGTCTCATAAATCTTTAATCTGTGCCTTGGACATTATCAGTTGTATCACTTCCAGGATTTCAAAATCCTATAAGATTGTAGAATTGAGCCATTTATAACCCACTGGGCTCGGGTTATTAAGTGTGGAGTGTAGTTCCTAGGTCAGAATTCTTCTGAAAAGAAGCACAGCCCTGGTTAAGTGGAGAACAAAATCAACCTTTGGTTTTAGGACATGAACTCTTAGGAGAGAGTCAAATAACTTGAATTTAATATGTGAAGACAACTTCAGGTTTCGCCTTGTACATCCCCATCTGCACTAACCTTACTCTCTGATTTGTCCTTATTGCCATGTGCAGCTCAAGGAACATCTGTCTTTATACATAGTCAAGGTCCTGGCTCCTCCTAGCTGTGTGATTTGAGTGAGTGACTTAAATGCAGTGTTCTTAGCTATAAAAACAGGGACAATATGTAATCTCTCTCTCAAAGCAAATCACTAAATGAAGTAATGAGATCTGTTCAGAAGAATGCCTGACTCATTATTCAGTAAATATTTACTATTTTTTACCTTACAATTAATCCCAGTTTCTTATGTTTGAATATCTCAGTTGGCTGAGTTCTAGGAAGCATCTGCCTTTTGTGTGTAGCCCCTATTAGGACCTGATACTGAGCCATGGCTAGCTAAGCATTTCTGAGCAGTGATTGCATACAGAATAGATATTGAATATAGACAGGTATTGCCATCCTTGTTTAACACGATACACATTATACATGATATCATGGTATACATCCCAATAGTTAAACATGGTACTGTTTGAACTCATTCACAGAAATTACTGATAGGTATCTTCTGTACTATACTTCCCCACATCAAACATAGCATCTTGTTTTTCAAGCCCCTTGATTTAAGACTAGAGGTTTTAAAAGTAACATACACACATGGAGTATGAGATATGAGACATGGGAGCTCGGGACGAATGCTAATTCATGAAGGCACAGGATTTAGACTGATGGGAAAGAAGAGAACCTACAGTTCCCAACGTGGACCCATGGTGAAAAGTTGAAAGAAAACTTCAGTTTGCGCAAAAGTGAAGATTTAGATCAGCCAGTACAACTACGGCAAGGTAGGCATCTTGGTATCCAAGTAAGACAAAAGAGCCATTGCAGGGAGGTGCCGCATGGAAAATGTTAGGTTTATTTTGGCAGAAACAGACCCTCCAGGTAAGGGGTTTATCATCGTTAGCATCATATCATGAATGAGTAGAAGAAGATAAAACTGGTGGTTGGCATGAGGGCAAAGAATGCTTTGTTCATGTCTGCTTACAATAGAAGATATTAAAAATGCTTCTTCAAAAATAGAAAAGGGGCCCCTAGGGCTCAGTGGTAAATAATCCAGCTGCCAGTTCAGGGGACGTGGGTTCCATCCCTGGTCCGGGAAGATCCCACATTCCCTGGAGCAACTAAGCCTGAAAACTACAACTACTGAGCTCATGCTATAACTACTGAAGCTGGTCCACCTTGAGCCCATGCTCTGCCCCAAGGGAAGCCCTCGCACCGCAACTAGAGAACAATCCTCAAAGCAATGAAAACCCAGCACAGCCAGAAATAAATACAATTAAAAAAAAAAAAACATTTAGAAAATCAAAGAGGTTTCAAGTTTTATATGCCAGCTTTGCACATTAGCTAGTTTGAATCCCCAAGGGTGGTTCTTCATTTTTTTAGTTACATTAGGAAAATTAGAACACGTACAGGCAAAAGCCAGCCGGTTTTTATTCATCACTGGATTAAGTATGTGAACTTCTGATGAGTGAAAATGAAGATGTACTATCAGTGCCTTCAGCCTCAACCCAAGAAATTGAATACTTAAATATTCTGCATCCATGAATTAGTACATGATTAATGATTGTGTAACAGAGAGATGACTGCTACCCATCTGATCAGCAATTAACTCCCATCACCCAAACAGCCATGACATTTGGATTTATTGCAGATACTTGAGTCATTTCGAGTACAGGTAATCATTTTTGTTGTGAGAATTATGTGTGTTGCCAGTTATTTGAATTATATGTTACAAAATAAAACACATCAGTTAATTACAAGCACTTTTGTAACTAAAAAGTTAAAACTAAGAAACTTAGTGATAATTATGCAGGGAAATAGATTGTTACCTAGGTAAGGATGAACTTTATATTTGAGCTAACAGATTTATAAGGCATACAAAATATTGGAAATTAACCAGTGTACCAGTCTTTTAAATGCTTTTAAAATCTTCATCTTACTGTTTTAGTACACAGCACTCAATTTGGTTGTAGCATCAGCCAAACGACTTCCACCAGCTTCAGGTACTAGTGAGCATCTGCTTAGTATTAAACAGATGTACAGATACTGACTGTAGGAGCAGTAAAGCAGATGATGTTGCTGAGTATCGTTCCAAAGTATCTACTTTGGAAAATTCCGACAATTCTAGTAACTTAAAACTTAGATTTTTCAGGGCATAAATTTCAAATTCATCTGTATGTCCCTAACAACCACTTCTCTAGTGGTGGATTTGACTATAACCAACTACTGAATTTTAATAATCATTCAGCCAAGATGTATATTTGATGTAATCGTAGAAAAATTACTAAGCAGCCACTTTAAAAATGTGCGTTCCTTTTTTTCTTCTAGCCACCCAATTAGCACAGTAATCAAACACCGTGTTTCCCAGGGATGACCAGCCCACACACCAGTTGTTCAGGGCTGATGAACAAGAGAACAGTAACCAGTCATTATGTTCTGGGACAGACTGGCTGCCTGACCTTTCCAGCAAAACCCTGGTGAGTTAGGTGGGTGCTGCAGGAGAGCGAGCGGGTGGGATTAGGGATGTTCTTGCTGAGGTTGGCAGAAGTTCACATGCCATCTGCTGGAGATGTGCTCATTCACCGACACACCCACCCCTATGAGCATTTAGTGGAGTCAAATTCTGTACCTTTTATTTACCAAAATAAGCCACTTTTCAGGTTTTGATGTCCCACCAACAAACACCAACATCTTCCTTCTTATATTTAGGTTTAATCTTTCTGAGTAGGAGATAGATGGGAGTTGATTGTAACAGATCGTAGACTTGATTTCCCAGTCGGGAGGCTGTACAGTGTAAATAAGATGTACTGGTCCAGTGTGGTAGATCAGGAGTTGACTGGGTGTTTTGTTCACCAGCTTTGCTTAGATTTGAGGTTTGTTTCACGTTCCTCTTGCTGTTCTAGGATCGTTGGGTATTTCCAATGATGGTGGACTAAGGAGAGGAAAGAAAACGAGTGATCCTAAGCTTTGCTGCAATGCAGATTGCTTATTGGGTGCACATTTGGTCACCATAACTTATTTTTATTTTTAAAATCCATAATCTTGCTCAGGTTAACACAATTTCATTTGTATAAAGAGTTGAGAAACGTGATCTACATTCTCTTCTGAATCCAGGAAGCTAAGATTCCTGACAGCGCTGTTCAAACTTTTTTTTGCCAGGTGGAGCCCTTCAAACAAAAACATCAAAGGTGGCATATGTAAAATGAGTAAAATCAGAAAGGCCCTGTTAGAAGCAGAGGCTTATCATTCTACTTACAGGCCTGTAAGCATCGGTAGGATGTCAATATAACCTACTGTTAGAGGCTTTCCAACTTTGTGATGCTGTGTCTGAGGTCTAATTAGCTAAGTAGGCTTTGGGTAGAAAGAAACAAGTTACCGCTTTCAGAGTGATTTAGCTGCCTTTCATTTCTTAGTGTTGCATTATGGGACACAGTAGATCAGAAAAGCGTTCAGCATATCCTAACGAAACCTCGTGTAGGAGACCAGCGTATTTCATTGAGTGTGTGCCAATGCCATGTTTTTGTATCTTGAGAGTGTGTGTCCCAATGTGTGTGTATGATCATTTCTTTTTCTTTATTGTGCATGTCCCTGAACAGTATGTTAAGTTTTTGCCAGTTTTTGAACACTATTCTTCTGTAAATGATTTCTTTCAGTATATTTTGTTTTAGGAATTTATCCATGTTGACATGCTTGATTCCTGTTTTTTGAAGGGATTCAGTGGAGGGTTTCCCTCCTTTCTTGCTTTTCCCCCCTCCACTTTTTTTGTTTGAAGTTTTATCCTTTATAATTTATTGTTACTGTTCTTTTAGTGGTGATTCTAACAAATTTAATTTAAATTACTAGTGTTAGTAGTTATCTTTCCTCTTCTTCCCAGTCTCCTTTGGAATTTATAGCAAGACATGTCTTAGACCTCATTTTTCCATTTAATCTCTCACCTTTTTCCATCTCTGACCCTTTGCTCTGCATTCTCAAAGATGGCTTCAGCTCTGTCTTGTAGTTTACTCATTTTCTCAGTCATGCCTAATGTATCTAAAACATCCACTGAATTTTTAATTACTGTACTTTTATTTCAAGTTATGTTTTTGTTTTGATTTCAGAAATCTGCTTGATTCTTCTTTGTTGTCATTTATTCCCTCCCAATCTTGTGAACTTAAGTGTTATTTATCTAAATGTGGTAAATGTGGTTATTTTACGTTTCGTCTAATTATTCCATTATCTGAAATCTTTGGGAGTTTCCTTGTTGTTCCTACTGGTCCTATTTCTGTGTGTTTTGTGATCTTTTACTTGGAGTTGCCCATTTTACTTGCCCATTTTACTTGCCCATTTATCTTTAT
Organism: Antilocapra americana; assembly: GCA_007570785.1. Taxonomy (NCBI): domain Eukaryota; kingdom Metazoa; phylum Chordata; class Mammalia; order Artiodactyla; family Antilocapridae; genus Antilocapra; species Antilocapra americana. Next base: position 6,801,066 of record ML663006.1, read on the forward strand.
CTGTGGGGAGTCTCTGCAGGCTGAGTTGGAGTTCCCCTAGAGAGGATAAGAGTTTGCCTCTCTGGGCAGACTAGGGCGGTAACAACACAGAATCTTTAAATTCCTCATTTGATGTTTTTCACATTATACAGGTATTATGAAATAAGATTAATTATGAATTTGTAGGAAAGAGCTTTTTACTCCCCTCTACCCAGAGCCAGGGTCAAGCTCTTCGCCATTTTCTGCCTAGAAGGGTATTTTCTGTTTTTAATGCCAGATACCCAGCTGTAATTGGGGTCTACCATAATTAGGTTGAATCAAGTGGGGATGCCTCCATAATTCATCAGTGTTGTAAAGTTCAGTTCGTGTCTGACTCTGCGACCCCATGAATTGCAGCACACCAGGCCTCCCTGTCCGTCATCACCGTCTCCTGGAGTTTACCCAAACCAGTGTCCATAGAGTCAGTGATGCCATCCAACCATCTCATCCTCTGTCTTCCTCTTCTCCTGCCCTCAATCTTTCCCAGCATCTTTTTCAGTGAGTCAGCTCTTTGCATCAGGTGGCCAAAGTATTAGAGTTTCACCTTCAACATCAGTCCTTCCAATGAACACCCAGGACTGATCTCCTTTAGGATGGACTGGTTGGATCTTCTTGCAGTCCAAGGGACTCTCAAGAGTCTTCTCCAGCACCATAGTTCAAAAGCATCAGTTCTTCGATGCTCAGTTTTCTTTATAGTCCAACTCTCACATCCATACATGACTACTAGAAAAACCATAGCCTTGACTAGATGGACCTTTGTTGGCAAAGTAATGTCTCTGCTTTTTAATATGCTGTCTAGGTTAGTCATAACTTTCCTTCCAAGGAGTAAGCATTTTTTTAATTTCATGGCTGCAATCACCATCTGCAGTGATTTTGGAGCCCAAAAAAATAAAGTTAGCCACTGTTTCCCCATCTATTAGCAATGAAGTGATGGGACCAGATGCCATGATCTTAGTTTTCTGAATGTTCAGCTTTAAGCCAACTTTTCACTGTCCTCTTTCACTTTCATCAAGAGGCTTTTTAGTTCCTCTTCACTTTCAGCCATAAGGGTGGTGTCATCTGCATATCTGAGGTGATTGATATTTCTCCCAGCAATCTTGATTCCTACTTACGCTTCTTCCAGCCCAGTGTTTCTCATGATGTACTCTGCATATAAGTTAAATAAGCAGGGTGACAATATACAGCCTTGACGTGCTCCTTTTCCTATTTAGAACCAGTCTGTTGTTCCATGTCCAGTTCTAACTGTTGCTTCCTGACCTGCATACAGGTTTCTCAAGAGGCAGGTCAGGTGGTCTGGTATCCCCATCTCTTTTAAGAATTTTCCACAGTTTATTGTGATCCACGCAGTCAAAGGCTTTGGCATAGTCAATAAAGGAAAAATAGATGTTTTTCTGGAACTCTCTTGCTTTTTCGATGATCCAGCAAATGTTGGCAATTTGATCTCTGGTTCCTCTGCCTTTTCTAAACCCAGCTTGAACATCTGAAAGTTCACGGTTCACATATTGCTGAAACCTGGCTTGGAGAATTTTGAACATTACTTTACTAGCATGTGAGATGAGTGCAATTGTGCAGTAGTTTGAACATTCTTTGGCATTGCCTTTCTTTGGGATTTTCCAGTCCTGTGGCCATTGCTGAGTTTTCAAAATTTTCTTGAAGAGATCTCTAGTCTTTCGCATTTTATTGTTTTCCTCTATTTCTTTGCACTGATCGCTGAGGAAGGCTTTCTTATCTCTCCTTGCTGTTCTTTGGAACTCTGCATTCAGATGCTTACAGCTTTCCTTTTCCTTTGCTTTTCGCTTCTCTTCTTTTCACAGCTATTTGTAAGGCCTCCTCAGACAGCCATTTTGCCTTTTTGCATTTCTTTTTCTTGGGGATGGTCTTGATCCCTGTCTCCTGTACATTGTCACAAACCTCCATCCATAGTTCATCAGGCACACTATCAGATCTAGTCCCTTAAATCTATTTCTCACTTCCACTGTATAATCATAAGGGATTTTATTTAGGTCATACCTGAATGGTCTAGTGGTTTTCCCCACCTTCTTCAATTAGATGCCTAAAAAACAGACAGCCTTCTAATAGAATAGATTCCCTTCCTTGAGTAGGTTCTGGGCTTTATCCCCTTCCCCAGCACCACCAGAGAGTCATAAAAACTGAAGTGGAAAGGTTTTGAGGGGTTGAAGAAGCCTTAAAGACAGGCTTCCCAGGTGGCTCAGTGGTAAAGTATCTGCCTACTACCAGCACAGGAGACATGGGTTTGATAACCTGGGTTGGGAAGATTCCCTGGAGTAGAAAATGGCAACCTGCTCCAATGTTCTTGCCTGGAAAGTTCCATGGACAAAGGAGTGTGGCAGGCTACAGGCCATGGGGTCACAAAGAGTTGGACACAGCTGAGCACGCACGCACTGCTAAAGACAAAGACATCTTGGTGCCCATCTGCCTCCCGGAGTTCAAGGCTCCTGTTTGTACTTTGTTTAGGTATCAGTCTGCTGATCTCTTTCCTGCTAGCCCTATAATTTATTGTTTTAACATAGTTTTTACATTTCATTTAGCATTTTAGTTATTTTAATTAAGAGGATCTTTCAGGGTCTTTCTCCATCCTTTGTTCTCTCCAAGTCCCTTAACTCATTTCTGTTTCAGTAGTTGATCTAATTAAGTTGAATCCCTGGCATTGTTTTATTAATTCAAACATAAATATGTAGACCCAGAGACTTCAGTAGTTGGGTGCCTGTCAGATTTCTCTTTGATCCTAGATGCCACTTCAAGTGGGATTTTTTACTTTATATTTAAATTGTTTGAAGTTACCAGATCCTTTTAAGATCAGAGTTTGATGTAGGAAATAATTTCCTGGGTTGGGCATATCACGGCTGTCTTAAAGACCCTTGTTGATTTGCTATGCCGTTTTCCTTCTATCAGAATTTATTATACACTTGGATTCTACACCAGAAAGTGAAACGAGTGTGGTGGAAAGACTATAAGGACGTAGGCCAAAGAAACTGAACAGCAAGACCAGGCAGCAGAGGTTGGTCTCACTCCATAATTCCCTAATTCAGCCTAGGGGGTTATTGATCCGGGTCGGTGAGTGCCCTGAAAGTCTATGCAGTAAGTTACTGTGAGTGTATATGTGAATTTTTCTAAGGAAAAGACAGCATCATCAAGTTTGCATAATTTAAAGCGAAGTGAGTAGACCCTGGTTCCACCTTTCACTTCATTTGGCTTGAAGGTGGCCATTCTCATAACGACTACTTGAATTCTAGAGCGTTTTTAAAAAATACAAAGATAATTCTCAGGCCTAGAATTTAATTCTCCCTCTTTTTTTTTTTTTTAACTTCATGTTTGAAATGGTATTTATGCACTGTTGTTAGTAATTATCTCGCTTATGGTTTCTTTGCCAAGACTAACAGAAATCCCACTGGTAATATCTTTGGTATTTATGTTGAACACATCTTTGTTCATTTTGATGAAAAAACAGTAGAATCATACATCTTCCAGCCGTAAGGGAACTTTCTGAGTTGTTAATAGTTTCTTTACAATATAGATGGGTGAGATTCAATTTAGGCTTTTTATTCCTTCAGGAGTCATTTGTTGCAAAGAAGTAGAAAAACTAACTCAAAATTACAAGGTTTTCTGTAAACTGCTGTTCCAGCTAGTTCTCTCATAAACAGAGGTACCCATTTCTATAATGACTGTGTGGATTTGTGTGGCCTTGAGCCAGTTATACTAGCTCCCAAGTTTGCAGAAGCCCACATACACAGCAGCTTGCAGCTCTTCCCCTTCCTGAGGGCTGGAGTGGCAGCGGCTAAAGAATGGACTCTGCAGCCGAGGGCCAAGATGGGAATCCTGGCTGTCACTGCCCATTGTGTGGTCTTGATCAGGTCATTTAACCTTAGTGCCTCAACCTTTCCCTTGCTGAAATGGGAATGTTAACTTGTATCCATGGTTGCCGTGAAGATTTTAAGCAGTGATACATGGGAAGAACTGAGACCCAGAGCCATAATAGCTGTATGGTAAATATGAGGCATTACTGTTATTACTGGGCTTCCCTGATGGCTCAGATGACAAAGAATCTACCTGCAATGTAGGAGACCTGGGTTCGATCCCTGGGTTGGGAAGAGCCCCTGGAGAAGGGAACAGCTACCCACTCCAGTATTCTGGCCTGGGGAATCCCATGGACAGAGGAGCCTGGCAGGCTACAGTCCATGGGGTTGCAAAGAATCAGAACGACTGAGCGACTAACACTTTCACTTTCACTATTATTACTGGACTGTTCACTGCCACCAAATCAAGTAGCACTAAATGAAAGGTATAAAACAATTAAAACCTTCCATCCACACCCCCTACCATCATATAGTTGGTAATTCCAAAATGGAATTACTTTGCAAAATGCACTGTTGTGAAATTCTGTTCTATGAAGATCCACAAGCTCTCTGTACATCACACGAAGCCAACAGTTTCACAGTCTCAGCAAAGCAAATACAACTAGTTAATTATTTTTTTAATATATGGAATGCATATAAGACATTTTCCAAAATACTCTGAAATGCTAAAGTTAGACCTCCCATTCTCCCTGACCCCTCAGCCACCCTCCCCAGGTGAACCTATTCCTGTTTTTTGTGCACTTTTCAGGAATATGCTTGCATATACCAGCATGTATGAGTATATATCTTACACCATCTTTTTTTTTTTTATGTGAATGGTATTGGAACATTGTTTTCATTGTAGACTTTTTCATGTTAGGACATTATACAGCTACAACATCACTTTGCCAGCAAAGGTCCATCTAGTCAAACCTATGGTTTTTCCAGTAGTCATGTATAGACGTGAGAGTTGAACCATAAAGAAGGCTAAGTGCCAAAGAATTAATGCTTTCAACTCGTGGTGCTGGAGAAGACTCTTTTTGAGAGTCCCTTGGACTGCAGGAAGATCAAACCAGTCAATCCTAAGGGAAATCAACCCTGAATATTCATTGGAAGGGCTGATGCTAAAGCTGAAGCTCCAGTACTTTGGCCACCTGATGCAAAAAGAGCCAACTCGTTGAAAAAGACCCTGATTCTGGGAAAGATTGAAGGGAGTAAGAAAAGGGGGCAGCAGAGGATGAGATGGTTAGATAGCATCACCGACTCAGTGGAAATGAATTTGAGCAAACTCCAGCAGATAATGGGTGACAGAGAAGCCTGACGTTCTGCAGTCCATGGGGTTGCATAGAGTCAGACACAACACAGCGACAGAATAGTACAGCTACCACATTCTTTCGCTATGTGAAACTCAGCCCCTGATTCTAATTTTTCAAAAAGCTATTAAGAATATTCTTCCTCCTTTTGTTGCAAATAGATAAGTGTGAAGTCAGAAATACAATAATAAATTGTGGGAAGGAAAACCCTATCACAGTCAGACACAGGGACCCTGTTTTATGCCAGGAGAACTGACAATATTTACCTGGAAACGTTTATTGTATTTTAACAAGCCACGTTCCCAGCTCTGGTTTGAAAGGTTGTTGCTGAGCTATGGAAGAAGCGGGGATTCTTGGCCTCTAGAGAAGAGGAATCCAATCCAGGCCCAGTGACGGGGCTTGATTACTCAGCTTTCGTGTAATAAAGTTTTATTAAAGTATAAAAGAGATAGAGAAAGCTTCTGACATAGACATCAGAAGGGAGCAGAAAGAGTGCCCCCTGCTATATAGCTACTAGCAGGCTGCTAATTAGAGAAAGGAAATGTCTCAAAACTCAAGAGTGGCACCAGGCCCTTCACCCACAACATGTATTTTGAGATAACATTGGCACAAGGTGAGTCATCTCAGGCCATAAAATGAATGACATGAACCTTGAAAGACAGGTTTCCAAGCAAATACATAGTCTCATTAGCATAGCTTAAGAGAATATTTGCATGAGTAAAACGTACTGGTTTGTCAAGGTGTTTCTGAGTCTTAGGCAAACAGACTTGAAGAAAGTCAAGAGTCTTGGGTAAATAGAGAGAGGGCAGGAGTGCCCTACAGACCTCAGGTCCAGATCTGGACCAGAGGGTGGGGAAAGGCAGCAGGTTCCTCCTGCGATGCTCCTGGAAGGAGCAGGCTTCCCACTCAGGGCTCGCTGGCCAGAGCATTGCGTCAAATGCCCTTTCCTGAAACTTAACTGGCAGGGAAAGACAACATCACCCAGAATGGTCTAGACGAATCTCCTGGGTGGAGGGACGTTAGGAAGACAGTCTGCCTCTGGACAAACGTGGGACCCATCCATGGTTGTACCTTCTCCAGCCGGCCAGGTGGGCTGAACCACGTGGTCCAGAGTGGTTTTCAGGAGTAACCAGCATGTGGGACAAAATGATGCTGTGTAGATCTTTTAGTTTCAGGTCCTGCTCACCAAAGTGAGAGTCAGAAACTATTTCCAGGGTCTTCATCCTCTTCTTCCTAGTATTAGAAGTCCCACCCACTTCAACAGACAGGGAAGATTCTAGAGAACTGGAGAACCAAACATTGGCACCCACTGCTCCTGGCACAGGTGGAGAAGGAGGCCACTGAGAATCCTTTGTTCATAGCACGATTCATGCTGCAGCTCGGCCTTTTCCCAGCTAGGTGACCCTGTAACTCCCAGTCTTCCTTGAGAAATGGGGACAAGGTGCTTAGCACATCTTCTGCATACAGTAGGAGCTGAATAAATGGAAATTCCTACATTCCAGGTTCCATGCTCAGCCAGGGATGTTCCAGCGTGGGCCCTGCCAGCCCCTCGCTTTTGCCCGCTTTCTCTGCTCCCTTTTGTAAGAACTCCCATTCTTCCTTGACGGGTTCTGTGCCTTTCCTCCACTTCCCTTCCTCTGCTCTCTTCAGCCCACTCCTATCAGCATCAGCACCATTCACTCCTCCGTCTTCCTTCATACACTATCCTCTTGGTTCCCAGGACCCTACACACCCTGGATTTTTTCCTCTACCTCCCAGTTACTCTTATCTGCCTTGTGGCTTCTTCCTCACCTGTTCCATCTCTAGCTCAGTCCTGGGCCCCTTTGTCTATGGATGGGGAGATCTCAGCCTGGTCCAGGGTTTTGAACCCAGCTGTATGTCAATGACCCCCTAAAAGAAAAACTCCACCTTTTTCTCTCAATACTTTGAACAGATGTGTGGGGTTTGTACACCAAGCAGTTCTGACACTAACAGCCTGGAGTTAGCACAGACCCCACAGGCCTTACCCTCTCTCCGTCTACCTTTCAGACAACAATCACAAGTCCAGGTTGTCACCTGTATTTCTGACTGACCAGCTATAAATCAGAGGTTCCTGTGATCCCCTCCTCATTTGATAATTTCCTAGAATGACATACGACTCAAGAAAATGGTTTAATCTATATTAGGGTTTACCACAAATGGATACAAGTCAGGAACAGGCAGATGGGAAAGATGCGTAAGCAAGGCATTGGAGGATGGAACACAGCTTCCACACCCTCTCCAGGCATGCCATCCTTCCAGGACCACAGGTTCACCAACCTGGAAACTCAAAACCCCTTCAGTTAGGATTTTTAATGGAAGCTTCATCAGGTAGCCTAAACTGGCTAAATCATTGGTCACTGATGATTAACTGTCTCTAGCCTGTCTCCCCTTCCCAGGGGAGATGGACTAAAAGTTCCAACCCTCTAACCCCTTAGTTGGCTCCCACTGGCAACAAGCCCCACATCCTTAGGGGCTTTCCAGAGCCACTTCATTAACAAACTCAGGTGTGGTTTAAAGGAGCTCATCTTAAACAGCAGGAGATGCTCCTTTAACCTTAACTGCTGGAGCATTTCAGGAGCTGGGGACAAAACCAAATGTAAGAAAAGATGCACCTGTTAGAGTTTTAGGCGCTCTGGCCCAGAGCCCAGAGACAAAATCCAAAATACGTAGTTCGTCCATCACAAAATCACCTCTTAGATCTCTGCCAGGTCTCAGACTCAGATCCTACTGCCCTCATGACACAGCCAGTTGGACAATTCAAACATCAAAAACAACTAGGATGTCCTAGTTCCTTCTCTGTCTCAGTGGTGGCACCACTGTGTACCCAGGGGCTCCAGCCTTTCCCTCACCCTCCACATCCAGTCCCTCAGTTCCTCATCTGTTCTCTCCCAAATGGATCCCGAACCCCTGCCCTTTTTTCCATCCCTTTTCCCAATATACATAAGTCCAAGCCAGCATCTCTAACCTGTACTTTTTGCCTTCCCTATAATCATCTTCACCCAGCAAGCAGAGTTATCTTTGTAAAATCAAACTGTATCAGTGAATGAAAAGATAAACAGACATTTCCCTGATGGTCCAGTGGCTCAGTCTCTGAGCTCCTAATGCAGGGGGCCAAAGTTTGATCCCTAGTTGAGGAATTAGATCCTACATGCCACAACTAAGAGTTTGCACGCTGCAACTAAAGATTCCTCATGCTACAACTTAAAAGATCTGGCATGCTGAAACTAAGACTCGGCACGGCCAAGTAAATAATTTTTTTTTTAAGTTTATCTTTAAAAAGAAAAGATGTGGTCTGTCCATGCAGTGGACCATTTAGGCATAAAAGGAATGAAGTAGTGACATACGCTACAACATGGATGAACCTCAAAAACACACTGAGTGGAGCAAGCCAGACACAGAAGGCCACATGTTGATTCCATTTATATGAAATGTCTAGAACAGGCAAATCCATAGAAACAGAAAGCAGATCAGCAGGTGTTTCAGGGCTGGTGGTAGGCACTAACTGCTTAGTGGATGCATGATTTCTTTTTGAAATGATGAAACAGTTCTTGAATAGTGGTGAAGGTTGTACAGCATTATGAATATACTAAATGCTACTGATTGTACACTTCCAAATGGTTAAAATGATAAAATTACATATGCGTGTGTGCTAAGTTGCTTCAGTCATGTCCGACTCTTTGCGACCCCATGCAAACCTGCAAGGCTTCTCTGTCCATGGGATTCTCCAGGCAAGAATATTAGAGTGGGTTGCCATGTCCTCTTCCAGGGGATCTTCCTGACCCAGGGATTGAACCCTTGTCTCTTGCATCTCCTGCATTGGCAGGTGGGTTCTTTACTGCTAGTGCCATCTAGGAAGCCCAAAGTTATGCATATTTAACTACAATAAAGTAAAAAAAAAAAATCAAACTGTGACTCTCCCCCTGCTTAGAACTCTCATAGCTTCTTTTTCTCTACTAATGACTTTATATTTCACTAATTCATGAGTAAGCTACTTATAAGCTACACAACAGCTTTTTTTTTTTTAAGTTTTATTTATTTATTTATTTGGCTGTGTCAGGTCTTAATTGCAGCATGCGGAATCTTTCATTGTGGTGCATGGGCTCTCTAGTTGTGGTTCTTGGGCTCAGTAGTTGTGGCCAAGGGGCTTAGTTCCCCAACAAGGGATCAGACCTGCAAGGCGGATTCTTAACCACTGGACCACTGGGGAGGTCCTTCCCATAGCTTCTTCTGCTTTGAACTCCAGCCTTGCCTTTGGCGTCCATCCTTCTCTCTGACCTTCCTTCTCACCACTTTCTTTCCCTCCTGCCACATTTCAGTTATTCTGGCCTCCCTTTGGTTTTTCATCAAGCCAAGCTCTTTCCCAAGTCAGGCCCTTTGCACATACTGCCTCCACTTAGAAAGTTGTCCCTTCTCTTTACAGTCAGCTTTCAGTATTAAACATCACAGAGAGGCCTTCCCCAACTATCCAGCCTTGCTGGCCTCATCTCTATCCCCACCACTATTCTCTGCCATAATCTCCTGGTCATTTCTTTAATAATCTCATAGTTTAGTCTTTGTATGTCTCCATCTATAGTAAATTCAATGAGAGGAGATGGAACCTGTCTCATTAGCCTCTGTATTCTGTATCTAGCATTCTGACACACAGAAATTATTTGCTAAACCAATGAAAGATCACCCAACTAACAAGAGAAAGGGTAGAGGCAGGATTTAAACCCAAGTCTCTTTGACGCCAACTCCTATGTTCTTTCTAACCTTTCATGTGATTCTGAATCATGAAGCGAAGGTTTGAGCCAAGTATCATAGAAAGGGGTCAGAGATAGCCATGACCTTTTTATAAAAAAATTATTTTGGGCTGCGCCTGGTTCTTCGTTGCTGCACGGGCATTCTCTAGTTGCGGCAAGCAGAGGCTACTCACTGTGGTGCGCAGGCTTATTATTGGCAATGGCTTCTCTTGATGTGGAGCACCGGCTCTAGAACATGCAGGCTCAGTAGATGTGGCACACAGGCTTCGTTGCTCCCCGGCATGTAGAACTTTCCTGGATCAGGGACTGAACCTGTGTCCCCTGCACTGGCAGGTAGATTCTTAACAACTGGACCGCCAGGGAAGTCCAGCCATGTCCTTCTAATGCAGCTACATCATCTTACATGGTACCTGCACCTATCATAGGTAGGTATCCTGTGTGGCTGTCACCACTGTGGATGAGTCATATCTGCTGAAAAAGGAGACTTGACTCAGACAGCAGATGTAACTCTGGGAAATCCAAACAGCCCTTACCCAGCCCTAGCAGATTCTCTCTCCTTTCCATTTTCATACCTTCTCCTCGAGCCTGGCTTTTCCCCTAGGAAGAGAAGTGGTCAGCTGCGGCAGATGAAACACTGCCCTGGAGGAACCAAAACCAACAGAGATAGCCTTCTCTCTTCCTGCTGGGAAAAACCAGAACCAGCACTGCCCTGGTTCCTCTGGGGCACAAGCAGGCTAGACCCAAAGCTAAGAGCTTCCTCAAAATGCTCCATGAAGATCAAAAGGGCAGTACCCAGAAAGCTCCTGGGGCAATGACTAACACATACTTGAGCAAGCTGGGCTTGCTGCTTGATAAGAAATGTGAAGGATGGGGGCGGTGGGGCTCCCTTGTGAAAGAGAACCATGTCAGCATCGCCCAAACCAGAGAACACATCCTTCCTTTAAGGCAGGAGTTTCTGATCTCTTTTGTAACTTGAGTCCTCCTCTCAGGGGAGTTTTTAAATGAGTAAAATAGAACACATCATGTTACAAAGAACCTAGCTACCTTGAAATGCATTTATTTTTTTCTAATGGTGATAATATATGAAATTCTTTCTTAGCACATTAAACTGTGAGAACTAAGAAGTAGTTTTAAAACTACCGTAATTTTGAAGTAGTGGTGAGTATAACTTTTTGTTTGAGATATCTACAAATACTCTATTGTAATGTAGACACATCTGTGACTTTAATTGACTGCAAAATCATGGGTGCTGCTACTACAGCTGTGGTTTGTTACCTACATTCATAACTGAAGGAAGTGCTAAAGTTAAGTTAGAAGTTAATGAAAATGAAGATATAATCTTTTGCTTATCCAAGTGTATGGACTTCTTAGATTCTTTCTGTGGACCTCAGGTGACTGTACTGAGGACTGTTGGCCTCACCTCCTCAACTACTTAGACAGGAGCTCTCAGAGAACAGGGCTGCTCGTTTATCTAATATTATCTAGAAAAGGCCTGCCACACAATCGGTATCCAGTGCCAATCTGTTGAGCCTCATGGACTTTCTTGATAGATAGTCACATTGATTCCAAATACTCAGTTTTCTCTTTTCAGTCTTTGTACCTCATGTTCCCTGTCCTGTTGCATTAGCTGGGATCTTCAGTACGATGCTGATAAGAAGCAGTGATGGTGGACAGCCGTACTGTATTATGCTCAATACTCATGTGTTAATTTATGCTATTGCATAATTGGATTTCCCTGGCTGCTCAGTGAAGACTCTGCCTGCAATGCGGGAGACTTGGGTTACATCATAGAATGTAAAACACCTGCTACATGCCAGACTCTCTGCTAAAGATGTTAACACAGTTGAGATCTTCTCCTGTCCACTGAAAAGACCGAGTAGTCGAGGGATTCCAGTGAAGGTAGCAGTATGGAGAACATTACTAAATCCTCCATACTTGCTGACCATCTCCCTCAGGATCCTGATTCCCAAAAGAAGTATGGAAATAGGTCCCTGGTGGCCCCAGCCTCCAGGACATAGGTCAGGTTGGCAACTGCAGGCTTTTCCACCGTGGGTCAACAAGGCAACACGTGAGAACAGTAATGAGTGGGGCTTCCAGCCGGGGTCAGCCAGAGGGTCAAGCCAGGGGCAGCATTTGAGCCTGGCCTTGGTGGGGCCTGTAGAGACCACTAGCTGTCTGTTGTGCTTAAAACAGCAGTCAGGACTAGTTGTTAAAGCCAGCAAAAAGGATTGCAGGCTCCTTCACCTGTTCCCTCACCCTCTTCCCCTCCCCGACCCTCAGGGGGTGAACAGGAGAGGGGCTGGGAAGTGCAGTCCCCACACCCTCCCCACTCTGTAGTTTCTAAAAAAATATAAAGTGGAAGTTTAGAACGGGCCAGCCTATGCCCCAGGGACCAGGATGGCTCTCTTGTAGTAAAATGTAACTGAGAAGTCAGATCAGACTGATCTGTATTGTAAGAAAGCCTGCTACCCACAGGAGACAGGATCAGAAGCAGCAGACTCAACACAGGCTAACGGAAAGTGTATCTCCGTGCTAGGCAGCACACTGAATCCTCAGAACCTGTACAGATGCTACCTCACATGGCAAAAGGACTTTGTAGACGTGATTAAGTCAAGGACCTTGAGATGAGAATGTCGATTGTTCAGGTGGGCCCAGTATAATCACAAAGGTCTTTTTAAGAGGAAAGGGTCAGATGTAGAGAGGAGATGTGATGGTGAAAGCAGAGGTCAGGGTGATGAGCCAGCAGCCGAGAAATGCAAAAAGTTGGAAAAGCAAGGAATGGATGCCCCCCGCCCTCCAACCCCAGCTCAAGTTTCCAGAAGAAATACAACCCAGCCCTGCCAACACCATGACTAGCCTGGACCTCGGACCTCCAGTGCTTTGCTGTTTTAGGTGTTATTTTTGTGTTATGTTAAGCCACTAGGTTTGTGGTAACTTGTTACAGTGGCCACAGAAACCTAGTAAGAGTACAACTCCTGGGAGTCGTGACTGCCCCCCCCACCCACCACCACAACTACCAACTAAACCAGGAGCAGAGAGGTGTGTAGAAGACAGATGCCTCCAGGTCTTGGATGTTTAGGAGCAGTGATACTTTGGGGGACGATGGAGGCTAACGGAGTAACTGAGACCAGTGTGAACCATCCCAGAAAGGAGGTCTGGACAGAGTGCTTGGGGAAGCCTGGGAGAGGGAGGGCCCGCGGGGGAGGAATGGTACAGCTGAGCCTGGGGGTGAGCACTAGTCGCAGAGCAAGGGTGCGCTCTGCCTCCAGGCCGGAAGGCTCCTCCCTCTTGTCGATACCAGCACCCCCTCTTCACCTCCAGCCTCATCCACTCCCCCAGTCCAGGGGCTTTCTGACAGCTTCGAAGTTGGCCACCCGCTTAGGGCATTCTGCCAACCTTCCACCCCGTGGCTACAGATACTGTGCAGGGGACACTCAGATCACGCTTAAGTAATCAGGAATTGTGGAGGGGGAATTGGAAGGAGCGAACGGGAGCCAGCCGGGCTTCACCGAGAGGGTGGTGGGGAGGGGGTGGACCCGCTGGCAATACATCCCAGTCGGAGGAAGGAAGTGGCTCCCTCCTCCTGCCCCTCCCCTTAGGGTCTCCTGGGCCAGGATTCTTGTGATTCGCGATTGGCTCCCACGGGCGGGACCTTTGGCCGTCTGCGGGATTGCAGGAGGCCCAGGCCAGGCTCGGGCCTGAGGAGCGGGAGGGGACCAGGTGGGAGGAGGCCAGAGACCAGCGGGGAGACAGGCAGGCAAGAACGAGGGCAAGGGGGCCGAGGGCCGGGCCGGAGCTCCCCGCCAGCCGCGGACTGAGTTAGAGGGCGGGCGGCAGGAGGGGGCGGGAGGAAGGAGCGGGCGGGGCGGCCCTGCAGACGCCGAGCTCGCAGTTGCTGCGGTGGCTGCGGGCAGGCCTGGCGCAGGGTAAGTGCTCCGGGGCGCGTGGCCCTTTTTCGAGCCCTCCCAGCCTGAGCCGAGCCTGCTGGGGACTCCCCGCGGGATCCCAAGCGTCCCCGGTTGCCCGCGGTTCTAGCGTTTCCCAGCTCAGGGCAGCGCGGGCGGGCAGTGATAACCCAGGGCCGCCCCGTAGAGGGGCAGGACAGGAGACAACGCGTGCACCTCACCTTGGGAACGGGGGTGTGGACGAAAGCTACCCTTCGGTACGAAGTGATTGCCTGGGCCAAGTGCCTTCACTTCCTCACATGCCATGAAGCAGCAGCAACAGGTGAGCTAGGTACCATCCTGTCTCCCTCTTACAGGTGAAGATACCAAGACTTGAGGCCAAGCCACTCGCCAGGGGGTCACACCGCCCACAGAGGCAGAGCCGGAACTCACCCAGGTCGGTGTGAACACCTAAGTCCTCTTACTCATCAGTCCTGCCTTGCCTGGGTCCTGCACCCTTGGGAGATGGCAGGGAGAGACCGGTGCTGGGAATAGGGGAAGAGGCCAGGGTGAGCCTACCTGCTCATCACTGCAAAAAGAACCTTGTGGACGGCAAATCCTTCACCTGGGTAGGGGGTGCCAAGAATAAGAACAGTGCTTTGGGGCCAGGTTAGACTCCAGGACAGAGAGGAGGCACGGTGCAGCCCCCTGGTCCAGAAACTCCCAGGCCTGTACCAGGACCCTCGCTGGGCACAGGGCCCTTTGCAGGTTTAGCGATGGGATTTCGATTTTCCATGCCTCAGGTTTCCTTGTCTTTTTCCTTTGCTTATCCTTAACCTGGGGATTAAGCATGGTACCTGCTTCGGAGCCTTGCTGAGGAGACTAATTGAGATGGTTGGTGTGAAGGCCTAGCCCAGTGCCTGACTCAGGCTGGGCCCGAACTCCACCCATATCTGCCCATTTGAGAGCACTTCTCTGTCCTTCAACCTCAAGTTGCTCAGAGCTATCTGAGATCTGCAATATTTTCAGCAGCCCCACCAGCAGCTGAAAGCTTCTTGAGTAAGACCAAGGCTGGGGGCCACAGCACCTTCCTCTCTGAATTGGAAGGAAAAGCCAGCAGGGACAGGGTTTTGAAAATCTTCAGGCTGAGGCTTGCACAGTTCCAGAAGTGCCCTGTAGCCCCCGATCCACCCTCAGCACCAGTTTAGCAAGAAGGAGGAAGGCCTAGGGTATTCTTACTCCCAAACCTGCTCTTTTCTTAATCCCCTCCATCTCGGCCAGCCGCAGGTCCTACGCCTCAGCATATTGTGAATCTGGTCACTCCTCTGCATCCCCACCTTGACCCACAGATGCTCAGCACTGTCTTCTGAAATCTCTGCACAGCCGGGCCTTGATTGATTCCTGACTCTTCTCCTCCCATGCTCATTCCTCTGCTCACTGAAGCCATACTGGTGTCTTCTTCCTTCCTTGGACATACGAAAAGCTCTCTCAGGGTCTGAGCACAGGCCCTCCCTTCTCCCGGTAACACTCATCCCTTCCATCTTCTTGTGACATGCTTCCTTGCAATTCACAGACCACCATGAAAGTCACCTACTTGGAAGCCTTCCCTGCCCACCCCAACGTACAGGAGCCACTCTTTGCCTGCCCTTTGTTGCATTACTGTTCTTCCTTCCAAGTGATGTTATCTTGCTTATGCTTTTCTTGGCTAAAATGTCAGTCTACCAGGGCCCAGACCTTTTTCTTGTCTCTTCACTTTGGATTCCCCAGAAGCCAGGGCCATGCCTTGCACTGAGCTGCTGTTGTTGTTTAGTTGCTAAGTCATGTTTGACTCTTTGTGACCCCATGGACTGTAGCCTGCCAGGGTCCTCTGTCCATGGATTTCTCCAGGGAAGAATACTGAAGTGGGTTGCCATTCCTTTCTGCAGGGGATCTTCCTGACCCAGGGATCAAACCTGTGTCTCCTGCATTGGCAGGCAGATTCTTTACCACTGAGCCACCCTGAAAGCCCCTTGCACTGAGTAAAAGTTCTGATAACTTTGTACAATTGCAGGCAGTGTGTGCAACTATTACAGTTCTGCTTCTCATTGCTTAACAACCTTCTTTGTACATTTCTACACAAACCTCAGAATCGTCATTCCTCCCACTGCCTTCTTCAGCTTTTCTCTACCATGGGACCTAGCCACTATTTCCAGGTTCTAGCCATTATCCAACTTTGCTTAAAACAGTGTGATCCAGATTGTACTTTTTTTTCTTGCTTTCAATTTTCTTTTTAACTTTATTTTATATCGGAGTATAGCCAGTTAACAATGTGATAATTTCAGGTTCAAATGATTTTTGAGTCCCAGTCTCCAAACTGGTGTGTTCCAGTCAAGGGTCATCTTAAAGGCATACGCCACTTATTACCAGGTGGCTGTTTAGAAAAATTATCCCCAGCAGTGTGTGCAAGTTTCCCTACAGTCCCATGAGCATGGGGCTTTTTTTTTTTTCTCATTTTTATTTTGTCTAGTATAATGGGGAGGTCATGGCACGTTTAAATTTTCCGTTGCTTGAATGAGTGAATCTGGGTGTTTTTCTATGCATGCGCTAGTTCTGTTTCCTCTCCTGTGGAGGAAGGAAATCTCCAGGGCACCTGAATTTTTCCCTTCACCTTCACTTGTGGTGGTGGTTCCACTTGAGCCCCATCTCGTGAGAGCAGGGTGAGGGTCCCCAGGGGCTGGAACAGGAACACACCCAGGTGATCTGTGCTGGTTGCAGAGGCTGCTCTGCCAGTCAACCAGCAAGAAACTGAGAGTCCCATGTGCCCTAAGCATGCTACTATAGGGAGAGAGAACTCTTTTTCATTTCATTTTTTTAAGTCTTTGTGATTTTTTTCAAAATGTTAATATTTTTTAAGTTATAAAAGTAGTACTGACATATAGGCGCTTCCCTGGTGGCTCAGATGGTAAAGAATCCACCTGCCAATGCTGGAGTCCAGGGTTTGATCCCTGGATTGGGAAGATCCCTCGGAGAAGAAAGTGGCAACCCACTCCAGTATTCTTGCCTGGAGAATCCCATGGACAGAAGAGCCAGGTGGGCTACAGTCCATGGGGTTGCAAAGAGTCGGACACAACTGAGTGACATAACGTATAAGGTTATTCATTGAAACACTAGGGCAGCAAAAGACTGGGAAGCAATCTAAATGTTGGTTGCTAATGGAAACTACACACACTCCCTCAGGGGAATCCCGCGCAGTCACCCAAAGGCTGCATTTGCTCTAGAACATCCTGCAAAAGACAGTCTCTGGCTCACTGTTTTAGTCTCCTGTGGCCACTGTAACAAAGGATTGAAAATCTGATGGCTTAAAAGAACAGAAATGTATTATCTTATGGTTCTAGAGGTCTCTCACCCCAAATCAGTCACAGTATGGCGAGATCAAGGTCTTGGCACAGCTCTGTTGCTTCTGGAGATTGCCTAGAGGGGAACCTGTTTCCTCGCCTTTACCAACTTCTAGAGGCTGCCCTTACTTATTTTTTAAATTTTTAATTGGAGTATAATTGCTTTGCACTGTTTGCAGTGTTAGTGTCTGCTGTACAGCAACACGGATCAGCTATATGTATACACATACCCACCAATTTCACTCTTCTAGGTCATCACAGAGCCCCAAACTGAGCTCCCTGTGCTACACAGCCGTTTCCCACAAGCTGTCGATTAGATCTTATTTTTTTTTTTACTCATAACCTCATTCCCTCAATCTTCAAAACAGCATAACATCAAATCTCACTCTGACTCCAGTCCCTGCTTCTGTCATCACATCTCCTCTTCTTCTGATTCTCTCTACTTGTGAAGACCCTTCTGATCACACTGGGTCCAGCTGCATAATGCCCCATCTTGATGTCCTTCATCTCCTCATACTTGCAGAGTTGCTTTTGCCACATAAATGGGCACATTCACAGGTTCTGAGAATTTGGACTGTGCATCTTTGGACAGGGCATCTTTCAGCCTCCCACACCCTAAAGGGAAATAAGCAAGATTCAGAGCAGTGTGAGGGCTCACATTTAAAGGGAAAAAAAGAATAAATAAGACTGTGCTTGGGAAGACATAGGATACCTCCAGAGGCTACATGGGAAACTGATAGGAGAGGATGTTTCTGGGAAGACCAGGAATAGAAAGATTTATCATAGTGTATCTTTTTGTGTCTAATTTTTTTTACTGTATATGTCACCTACGTTAAAAATAAGCTTTAAGAAGTCACACATAGTCATTGTAAAAGTTCAGACCTTTCAGAAAGAAGCCAAGAGAGAGAAAATACCCACTACACCCTCAGATCTCCAGCAGTAACCACTGTGAAGAATTCAGCTCTATCCTTAACAGATTTTTTTTAATGCATATATCATCTTTCACATGGATGGGATCATATTATGCTATAAAGTGATGGGAGACTGTTATATTCCTCACATCTTTCCTCATCCACCTATGGACATTTAACAGTACTAGATGTACTATAGATGTACCGTGACTGACTTGACCAAACCCTCAGTGGTAAACATTTAGTTAGATTCCTTTCTGCTTTCCAGAACAGTCTCAACACTAACATATGTCTGTCTGGTTCCTAATTGGAGTGAAATGCACGTCAAATTAAATTTTTTAAAAAATTAAGTTTTAAAGTGAGCAGTTCAGTATCATTTAATACATTCCTGATGTAGTACACCTACCACCTCCATCTAGTTCCAGAATATTCTCATCACCTCAAAGGGAAACTGTGTCCCCATTAGGCAGTCACTCTCCTGTTCCCGTTTCCCCCCGCTCCGGGCCACCACCAGTCTGCCTTCTGTCTGTATAGATTTGCATATTCTGGATATTACACATCACTGGAACCATGTAATATGTGACATTTTGTGTCTGGCTTCTTTTACTCAACATAATGTTTTAGAGGTTCAGTCATGTTGTAGCATGTGTCAGTACTTCGTATCTTCTTTCTTTTTTATTAAGATATAATTGGCATACAACGTTAGTTTCAGGTGTACAACATAATGATTCGATAATTTATACAAATGTTGCTGGACAACATTCCATTGTGTAGATATAACATCTTTTACTTATCCATTCATATGATAATGGGCATGGATTGTTTCCATCTTTTGGCTGTGAATATTTGTGTGCATGTATTTGAGTGCCTGTTTTCAGTTCTTTGGGTATACACTCAGGAGGTCATCCTTCTACATACGGCTTGAACTTTACTATTTACTGTTTTCAGACACTATTAACTTAAGCAAGTTAAAAATAATTTGTAAGAAAGTGTTGGAAAACATATACTAAGACAAATGCTGGCAGGATGACAGATCTGGACAAATGTTTTCTTATCTTCCAGATCCTGAGAAGACAGGAAGATGGCCACCTGGAATGAAAAGGTAAATTAATTCAGGTGGACTAGCAGAGTTAATGGACCTCCCAGCCTTGAGAATATAATTGTTTGGTGTTTCTAACAGGATGGAGGGAAAACACATGTTCAGCACCATACCAAAGTGTTTAAAGTCACAGAGGTGAAAGCTCTCAAGATAGCCTCAAAATCAGAAACAGACTGTTCAAAGCCCAGCTCTGCATTTTAATAGCCTGCTATTCTTTGGTCACACCCTTCACTTCCCTGAGCCTCAGTTTCCTTATCTGGAAAATGGGGCCAAGTTACCACCCTTGTTCCTGAAGGTTCGTCCAGAGGAGTTGAGGAGACGATGGTCTCAGAATGCTAGGCCAATATTGAACTCATCAGGACGACTCCTGACCACTTATTTTACAAGGAAAGATACTTGGGAACAGAGAAGGATAGCTACTTGCTCAAGATCACCCAGGAAGTGGCAGAAATGGGCTTCCAACCTAGCCTGATGGCAAAGTGAATGCTCTGCCTCCTGTATTGTGCGGCTGTCCACAGTAGGACTGATAAATTCTGTCCTTGGTATCTGGGGCTCAGGCTTGTTGGATTTGAAGAGACATTGGTTATAAAGGGTAGGACAAGGTGGAAAGGAGATGTTGGCTTCCATTTCAGCTGTTCTCTTGAAGTTTCTAGGGGCATGGCCAGGTGGAGTTGTCAGGGTAGCGCCAGAGGCTCAGAGTAATGGGGCAGAGGACCATGGAATGATGGTGATGATCTTGCATTTTGTCAAATTGTTGGCCCCTTTAATTGTAAGAGTATTTCTCATTTAAAGCTGTTTACAGTGTGGGAGGGGGAAGTGACCAATGGCCCTTACAACATGCTACCAATTCTGATTTCAGAAATGTTGAAATAAGGGGAAATTTTCCATCTTTGCATTAATGAAATTCGATGGCATTTCCAGTAGAGGATGACAATCACTCTCTGTATTGTTGTGGCAATTCATGATAAGATACCATAAGCTTAGTGCCTGCCACCCAGTAACAGGTGCTTCTTGAGTTCCAGCTATGATTACTACTCACAGAAAGGCAAACGAAACAGTTTCCTTCGTTTATCGCTCCCTACTAGGCAAAACCAAAAAGCAAGCGGAAATTCTCAATGATGGTTATGCTGTGGTGAAACCAGCTCACTGCTACATGTCATGATGGACTGGATCAACCCACACAACTGCTGGAAAAAAAACTTGACTGGGCGTATCAGGAGTCATGAAAATGGTTATAATCAAACCTGGTCATCTCACTTTCGGGAAAGGAAACAACCCACAGAAAGGCAAAAGTATCATTTACAGCACAATTTAGAAACGTATGTGTTTCTTAGTCCATAAGATGCCCTTGACTGTAAAAGCATCATTATTTCATGTGCTGTGAAGAAGAAAAGGGCCCACCTGTTTACTGTGATCTAATGTGACACAACACTGACACTGGGCAGTTGTAGGACAGATTTCAGAAATGTTAACGTGTAAAAATGTGGCGTTTGAATTGGTGATAAAGAGGCTGAAAATGAACAATCAGAAAATACAATAATGAGAGCACTGACTTCTGTGGTTAAAAAACTTTGACCATTAAAAAGGCATAAGTGATGCATATAAGTAGTGAGGGGGAAAAAAGATAAAGTTTTCTGCAGCCTTTGATTATAATTGTAAAAGACAGATTAGAGAGTGAGATGGGTAGATAAGTAGATGATAAATTTGGTGTGTTGGAATTATGAATTTGTTTTTCCTATGTTTTCACAATACTAAAAGAAATAGATGTGGAGTGAAGGTCTGCTCATTGGGATGAATGACTTCAGGTAAAACTTGGGGGTCCGGGTGGGTCAGGAGATCTGGCTGCAGAGACAGGTCGCAGAGTGGGGGTGAAGACACAGAAACATCAGGGCAAGCAGAGTGTTGAAATTTAGAACTAGGGGCACACCTCAGGGGACCCCTAGGGGCTGGAGCCTGTCTTTCTTTGCACAGAGGCCAAAACAAGGGGTGGTCCCAGCCGCATTGTTGGGCAGCAAGGGAAGATTGGACTAGGATCACTTGTAACAAATAAGCCTCTTACTGGTTCTAAGCACATTCCTTTTACTAATTTACCCCAATGAAGTTAATTATGTTTTTAAAAAATTGTTTTAATAGGATTGCATTTAGGAGCTATTTAATCATCCAGCCCCTCTAGCTTTAGGGAGCAAAATAGTTCTGTTGTAGGAGAAACTGGTGGGGGTTTTTAGCCATGGTTCAGACCTGATTTTCTGTAGCCAGCTGTAACCAGAGGGGCCCCCAGCAGGCTCTGGACACCTGCCTTCCTGAGATGCCCTCCCTGCCCCTGCCCACCTCTCTGAGCCTCCCTTTTCCTTTTTTGTAAAATGGGATCAGTGAGGATCAAACAAGATAGCGCCTGGAGAGCACGTAGCAGTGTGCCCTAATACACAGGAGCTGCTGACGCCGTCATGAGGAAGTGGGTTTTCGGCCCGTTAGCCGACCTAGTCCTCAGTTCAGACAGTCACCTGTCAGCAGCCACATCTGGGCAACCTGGTTGTCGGGTGTGCTTAGAAATCCTTGTGGCCCTTTGGCACTTTTCTCATAAGGTGGAGGCACCACGTTCATTCATGATGCCGGTTCTTGACCTTGACTGCACACTGGAGATCCCAACCACCCAGGCCACTCCCAGGCCAACTGAATCACAATCTTGGGGCCTGGGAGCCAGGCACTGGGGTTTGTTTGTTTGTTTTTAAAGGATCCAAGTGATTCCAATGTGCAGCAGGTCTGAGAGCCATTGGTTAAACTGCAGCTGCACTGGCCTCTTTCCAAGGACTGAGCCACAGTGGGGCAAGAAACAGGGGCACCCTGAACTCTTGTTTATCTCATCTTTTCCACAGCTGAAGCATCACTAAGATTTTGGGGGATGGGGTGGACCAGATGATTCAGTCATACTGGTGATAGGTCCTAATTTCTAGCTGGGTAACTATATGTTTTTCCTTCTATGCTTTTGTTTCTTTCTATGCTTTCAAAACACAAATAGCAGCCTGACTTATGCTTCCCAGTTAACATGGCCAAATCACAGACTTGGGGCAGGACTGCCACCTTTCCAACAGCTATCCTCTCCCTCCCCCAGGGAAACAGACAGAATACATCCTACTGTACCCATGTGTTTCAGACTCAACCCATTGGTGATTCCTGAAATCCATTAAAGGGCTTCAATCAGCCCATTAATGGGCTGATACTTTAAGAAATAGAACAAAGTGGAGAACTTAAGTCTCTCACATAGTAATTTTAATGTTGATTATAGAATGTATATATGTCAGCGTGTCCTAAGTGGCAGGGTATAAAATGTGTTTCTTATTGAGTAACACCAGGCTGAACTCCCGACTCAGCGGTGAACCGAGTCCAGAGCAGCGTTCGTAGAGGTCATGGAGAAGGGAGGGGATTCTGGGCCAGGCAGCCTGGCTCAGAATCTGAGCTCTGCATCTCACTGGCTGTGTGACCTGGGCAGGTTGCTTGGCGTCTCTGTTCTCAGTCTCCACATCTGTAAATGAAGAGAATTCTATCTCTGCCTCATAGAGTTGTTGCTGTGTGTTGCCACGGGCTTCTGCACAGAGCTCGGAAAATGGCAGGTGCTCTGGCGATAGTTCCAGTCTCTGCACTACCTTAAATGTTAACTCCCACATCGCCTCCAACCAGCCTCATGATCGTCTTGCCAGGTCAACAGACTCTTCCATCAAGGCAGGAGGGATTCTGACCCACAGGGAATGAAGAGGAAAGTTGGAGAATGCATCTCTGGGGGGCACCTGGGGTGCTGGTCAGGCTTCTCAGTCTGCAAGCAGCAACCCCTGCCAGCCGTCGTGGTGGTTATTTTCATGAACCTCAAACTTCCTCCCCACCCTAGAGAAGGAAAAGCTGCTACGCTTATTTAAAGACTTCCCTGATTTTAAAAATAGGCATTCCTCAGAACACAAATCCCTGGGGACTAGGGGGGTGGGGAGGTGGTGATAAGAGAACGTGAGCTGCTGGGGTACAGGAGTCCCCCAGGAGGAGAGATTTGCTCGAGGTATTTCCACCCTCCAGGTATGTTTAGTGGGAACCTGCAGTCTTCCAGGCAGGAGGGCTGTGGAGAATGTAGCATTAGTAGGAGCCCACCCACCCAGCCCCTAACGAGGAGCTGGGGGAGGAAGCAGACTCCATTATACAAATGGGTGCATCCGTCTCTATTGCAGGAGGTGTGGGCCATGCGTGAGTGCAGCAAGGGAGGTACATGGTCAGCTTCCTGGAGCTGGGGTGCTTGAGAGAGACCTCCTGCAGGAGGCAAAGAAAAATGATAAAGATGGCATTCCTGACAGAAAATCACATGTGCAAAGGGCCTGTGGTTGAAGGAACCTATTTAGTGTGGAGGGCTAATGGAGACCATGTGGCCAGAGCAGAGAGACTGGTGGTGACAGATGAGATCAGGTAAGCAGCCAGAGGTCACAGCCTACGCAGTGGCTATAAGTCTCTGGAAGGCATTTGGTCTTTTTTTTTTTCTCCTTACCATGCCACACAACTTGTGGCATCTTAGTTCCCTGACCAAGGATTGAACCCTGGGTCGTCAGCAGTAAAAGCATAGCATCCTGACCATTAGCGTATCAGGGAATTCCCTGTGTCTTTAAGATCAGTGGGAATCCCAAGGAGAGTTTCAAATGAGGGAGTACATTTGGGCCCCAAGATCACTCCAGGTTCAGTGATTCACTGGGAGGGCTCATAGGACTCAGCACACAGTTCCACTCATGGCTAAGGTTTTTACAAAGGAAAAGGGAAAAGGTGCATGAGGCGAAGTCCAAGGGAGATCAGGCACAAGCTTTCAGATTCCTCTCCCATGGGAGTCACATGGGACTTGCTTAATTCCTCGAGCAGCAAGTTGTGACAATGCATGTGAAATGTTATCTGCTGGGAGAGCTTGTTAAGAGACTCAGCACCCAAGGTTTTTATTTGAGAAGTGGTCACATGGGTGCCTTCCAAACTCCAAAAGTTCCAGGCTACCCAGAGTGAAGCAGGTGTTCAACATAAACCACAGTGTCTTTTACAAACAGTCCAGGCACAGTGAGCTGTTGTTACCAGATGAGAACCCTACCGAAATACAAGTTCCCAGATTCCAGCCACAGGCCAGGCGGACTTTTCTAAAGCCACAAGCCCCAGGCCTTTTCTGCACAGGGAGTGACATTATGATGTTTCAAGGAGTGCTCTCAGGCTGTTGACAAGAGTGTAAGAGCGGTGGAGAGAACAGTGAGGGGCTGGTACATCTCCCAAGTAAAATGTGCAGGCTGGGGCAGGGAAGTGGCAGAAGATGAGAGAGGTGGGTGATGGATTCAAGGGTTATTTAGATGTTAAAATGCACAGGGCTAAGTGATTAGGTGAGCTTTGTGAAAGAGGGAGGGAAGGCAGGGATCAGGACAGCGTCTCTGACCCTACCTGGGTGGATGTTAGACCCCTGGAGAAGGTAAGAGATGCAAGTCCATCGTCTGTCCACTGGGTGGTGGTGATTGCCATGTGGCAAGTCCTTGTTTTCCCCTACTAAGAGAGGGAGGATTGCATCTCAGAACCTTGATTCCACTCCTTTCAATATCATCATTCTTGTTGCTTTAAAAATCGGCTCTTCTGGCATGTTTTCCTCTCATTGACAGAGCGTCTCAGAAAGAACAAAGCTAGTAGAATTGAGTTCATATGCCAGCTTTACTACTTATGTTTGTTTTCAAAAACTGTACATGAACAAGTTCTCAGTGTAAGAAATTAAAACAACAAACAGGTAGATATTGGGTTGAACCGCATAATTGTCGGTTTCTACCAGTTTTGACCTGCAAAAATGGTAATTTTTAAAGAAGTCTTGTTTCAGTAAAGTTTTCTTGAATTATATCTTGAACCATTCTGTTCCATCGTTTTGGTTCTTAGTTAGGGATTCCAGTTACATATATATTGGATATATGTGTGTGTGTGTGTACATATATTTTAAAAAAATTCTTCCTCCCTTCTCCTCTCACCCAAATGCTTCATTCTCTGTAGGTTAGATCCAACTCCAAAAAATGGCTATTTCTTATTGTTAAACCTAACGGGGGAAAAAA
The DNA here is from genome assembly GCA_007570785.1 of Antilocapra americana. Taxonomy (NCBI): domain Eukaryota; kingdom Metazoa; phylum Chordata; class Mammalia; order Artiodactyla; family Antilocapridae; genus Antilocapra; species Antilocapra americana. The sequence goes on from ML663006.1 coordinate 6,826,365, forward strand.
AGTTTCTCTGCAGCTTCCTACCCAGTCCCAATCCCTTTTGCTTCACAGAAGTAACAGTTTGGTTTGGGTTGTTCATTTTGGTTTTAACGAACATGGAATTATACATTCTGGTCTGGTTAGGGTTAGAGTTAGTACTGTGCCGATTTTCACTTGACCATAATTGAGAGACACATTTCTGTGTCAGTCCCTGAAGCCACACTGACATAGGACATTCTTAACAGCTGTGTGGTATTCCATAGTGTGGGTCTACCTCAGCATATTTAACCATGGACCTTAAAACAGGACCGCAGTGAGTACATGGGTGAGTGTCTTGTGTCAGGTCAAACAATACGGACATTTAACATTTTGTAGAAACTAGCTTAAGGCGGATCCTTTCTTTGTTCCCACACCTGGCACACTGGGGAGACTCAAATATCCTTTGAAAAGATGAAAGAAACTGCCTCATCGCCCTCCTAAGAAGGATGTACCCATTTCCATGCCCACCAGGTGGTACAGAGACGTGCCTTCCTTCCTCCACATCTGTCACCCTGCTAGACCAAGTGACTCTGGGCAGTAGATCTCTCCTCCCTCAACCTCAGTTTCCCCTTCTGTAGAATGGAGACACTGCCCCTCCCTGCCCAGCCAACTTCTCAGGATTATTGTCAGCATCCAGTGAGAGCAAGAGGAGATGGAGGTGGCCCATACACTGCAAGCAAAAAACAATAACCTTCTTCCAAGTGGTTTTGTGGCCCTCCAAAGGAGCCTGCTACGTCCCAGGAGTGCGGGACGGATGTGTGGCCCATGAATATAAAGGGAGAGAGCGAGCACTTGATCTGTGGCACCGTTGAGCTGACTCTGTCTTAGCTCCCTGGGGTTGCCATAACAAATGAACACAAACCAGATGGCTTAAAACAACAAATTTATTCTCTCAGTCCTCAAGGTCAGAGTTCCAAAATCATGGGGGTGGCCAGTTCAGTCCCTCTGGAGGCTCAGAGGGAGGGTCGGCTCCATTTCTCCTAGCTTCTGGTGCGTGCGTGCCAGGTTGCTTCAGTTGTGTCTGACTCTGCAACCCTGTGGACTGTAGCCCTTCAGCCGCCTCTGTCCATGGGCTTCTCCAGGCAAGAACACTGGAGTGAGTTGCCATGCCCCCCTCCAGGGGATCTTCCTAACCCAGGGATCAAACCCAAGTCTCTTAGTCTCCTGCATCAGCAGCTGTGTTCTTTACCACTAGCACCACCTGGGAAGCCTAGCTTCTGGTGGTTTCTGGCATTCCTTGGCTTGTAGAAGCATCACTGCAGTCTCTACCTCCACCTTCCCATGGCCTTCTCCTCTAAGTGTCCCCTCCTTTTCTTTCTTTCTTTTTTTTTTTTAATATTTATTTGTTAATTTGGCTGCGCTGAGTCTTAGTTGCGGCATGTCAGCTCTTTAGTTGCAGCATATGGGGTCCAGTTCCCCAACCAGGGGTCAGACGTGGCCCGCTACATTGGAAGCACAGAGTCTTAGCCACTGAACCACCAGGGAGGTGCCCCCTTTCTTATAAGGACACCAGTCACTGGATTTAAGGCCCATCCTAAATCCAGCATGTTTTTATGTCAGGGTTTGTTTTGTTTTGACTGCATCATGTAGCTTGTGGGATTTTAGTTCCCTGACCAGGGATTAAAGCCTAGGCTCTTGGCAGTGAGAGCCTGGGAGTCCTAACCACTGGGACCTCCAGGGAATTCCCAGCAAGATCTTGACATCTGCAAAGGCTTGTTTTCCAAGCAAGGTGACGTTCTGAGGTTTCAGGTAGACACGGATTTCAGACAGCTGCATTTCAACCCACTGCACCCTCCTAGGCAGCAGATCTCTGGTCAAAGCCTGCCTGGCCTTTTCTCAGCCGTGTCTTGTATAACATGGGGGTCTCCAGGTCATACAGCCCAGCCCAAGGCCAGGTCCTGGCTCTGCCGTTTTCTGAGTGTGTGACTTTGGACATGTCACCTTTTTCACCCAGACCCAAAATGATGACTGACCTCAGAGAGCTGTTAGGAATTCAAATGAAATGGTGCATTTACGGAACTTACCAGTGTGCTGTTATAACGAATTATAAACAATCAGCAATAATAGGTGTTGCTGCTATTGTGTCTTATTTAGGGGTGGGAGTATTGGTTAATGGGGCTTCCCAGGTGGCGTTAGCTGTAAAGAACTCATTTGCCAGTGCAGGAGACATAAGAGACGTGCGTTTGATCCCTGGATCGGGAACATCCCCTGGAGGTGGGCATGGCAACCCACTCCAGTAATCGTGCCTGGAGAATCCCATGGACAGAGGAACCTGGCGGGCTACAGTCCATAGGGTCACAAAGAGTCAGACCACAACTGAAGCGACTTAGCACGCATGCACGCACATGTTGATTAATAAGCAAATTAAGTCCCCAAAAGTAGGCTCTGAGAGGGAACGGGGAAATGAGGACTTAGCAGACATTCGGCCCTGGGAATTAGCAGTCAGATGAATTTCTTAAAAAGTACCTATTTCAGTGATTGCTGGATGACCATGAAATAGGGACTTTTCCCCTCCTACAGATGACAGCTTCAGAGTCTGAAAAATAGACATTCACAAGAACATTTTCTTCTGCATTGATTGTAGGTCTGTTTTTTTGTTTGTTTATTTTTCCCCCTCTCTCCCAAGTAGTAATTTTTCCGGTATAATACCTGTCATGTGTAAACGAGAAGTAGGCAATTACCTTTGATGGGTAGCTCCTGCCGTTTTGTTGTTAAATCATTTGTTAAATATTTATTGAGCCCCTCCCTGTGACTGAGGGAGGAACAACATCTGCCCTCCTGGGGTTCAGACTAGTGCCAGAGACAGACATCCTTGAGATGTCCCAGTGTTCGTTAGTGGCTTGATGGGGAAGTAAAGGAAGGACCCTTACCCAACATGTGGCAGTTAAGGAAGGCCTCCCAAGGGAGGTAAAATTGATTCTGTAAGACCTGAAAAAGAACTAGGGTGAGGCAGGTGGTGGGATGGGGGTGAGGGGGCGTGCAGGTCATGTGAAGTATTCTGGAAGCAAGAAAACTTGTGGTTTATTTCAGGACCATAGTGTGTTTAGTGTAACTGGAGTGTGGTGGAGGCTGGGGAAGGGACCAAGAGAGCTTTGACCTTGTCCTGAAGGCAGCAGTTGGCAGGGGGTGAGGGTGGAGGGACTGAAACTAATGGGAAGGGGGGAAGGAGATAGGCAAGGGCAGGGACACAGCCAGCCCAGCATTGGAGAAAGGTGACCCTGGCCACCACTGGGTGGATAAAGGGTCAGAGGTAAGAGGCCGAGTCAGGAGGTTGGTGCAAGTGTCCCCAAAAGAGGTGAGAGTGGTAGGAAAGAGACAAGAGGAGGTGCAGCAGGAATGGTGTTCAGGATTGACAGGCCTGATGGAGAGAGGAGCCAAGAGTGATCTTTAGTTCTGGACTTGAGCAGCTGGGTGGACATGACTCCATGACCTAGGCCAGTGTGGAAGGAGAAGTGGATTTGAGGGGAAAGAAAAGAAATTAGTTCAGTTTGGATCACAGCAGACCAATGACCTGGCAGGATATCAGACGGCAGGCTGGAGACTGAGCAGCCTCGAGAACACAAATGTGCAGAGACGACCAAAGGGGGCAGTCGCCCTGTGCCAGAGCAAGCTCAGGGTGTGGGGGCAGGGACATGGTACAGGAAGAGCAGCCAGAGGTGGGAGAAAAATTAAGAGGAGGCAAGATCGTCAAACAGAACCAAGTCCACACTGTGAGAGGATACAGCCCAGTCCAGGTGGGAACCACAGTCATGGGCTTTGATACAGAAAAGTGACCCCAGAGAGAGCAGGGCCAGAATATACTGTGTCGACAAGGGTTAATGCAGGAGCGATGGGGACAGTTGAGTGTCAGGGACTCCGCTGGTCTAGATTCTCCAGATTGCACATGACAGAAGCAACTAAATCTAGCTTCAGCCAGAAAAGGAATCTTTCAGTCCATGTGACTAAACACATGGGGTTGCAGAGGGAGACAGTCTGGGCCCAGTAATCAGTGAGCCGAGATATCCACAGGTGATGAAGAAGTCGGAGGAGTGGAAGTGAGAGTGTTTGTTATTGAGGAATAACAATACCAGTGGGTGATTACAGAGGGTCTGCTCCTGGCCAGGCACTAAGGCTGGTGGTCCCTGCAACTTGCTGAGTCAGACCTTCCATCTGCCTGGGCAAGGTGGGGGGCGGGGGGATGCTGAGAGCTGAGAGTCCAGGGTGGGTGGTGAAGTTGCCAAGACTCAGGGTTTTCATGATCTTTGACCTTTTCTGGAACTTTGCTGCTTCTGGCATGACGGGTTCCTAATTACTGAAAGTTGCTTCATTACTAGATGCAAAGTTTCCAAAGAAGTTTTCTGTATAAAATATGAATGTGGTTTTTATAGCACACCCTGAGGTTCCCACCATGCTGAGAATTAGTACAAGAGGCTTCTGTCATGCCAGGTCAACTGTCTTGGTGGAGGGGATCATGGCTGCTAACCACCCAGAAAGATTCCGGTTGGCTATGGGCCTGATCCTTGGCCAACCTTGAGAACCCAGCAATTGGAGGCACCAGGCCCCTCCGCCAACAGGCACTTGATGGGCTTCTGCTTTAGGTCAGGTGTCACGTGGTACTCTGGGGACTCAGAATCTTGGACCTATATGTTTATATTTTTCCATTAAATTTGGAGATTTTTTTCCAGGTGTTATTTCTCCAAATATTTTCCCTCTCATCTCTTTTTGTTACTCCAGGTACATGTATATTAGCAACTTAATGTCCCTGAAGCTCTATTCTTTTTTTTTTTTAAGCCCTAGCCTTTTTTCTCTTCTTGCTTCCACTGGATAGTTTCAGTTTTTTATCTTTAAGTTCCCTGATTTTTCCTTCTGCAGCATCTAATCAGCTATTAAGCCCATCCAGGGATTTTTCATTTCATATATGTGTTTTTCAATTCTAGAGTATCTATTTGGATTTTTTATAGTTTCCATTTTTCTTTTGAGATTCTCTGTTTGTTCCCTCATTAAGTTCATGTTTTCCTTGAAATCCTTGACCATATTTATAATTAACTATTTTCAAGTCTTTGCTGGCCAATTTCATTATCTCCATCCCTTTTGAGCTAATAAGCTGATGTTTTATTGGTTTATGACCACATTTTCCTGCTTATTTATCTGTCTGGTAATTTCTTATTATATATTGGACATTATGAATGTTATGTTGTTGAGAGTATTTTGCTGTCTTCTTCAATAGAGTACTAAGTTTTGTTCCAGTAGATTTACTTAGAGATAAGCATGATCTCTTTAAAAGCCTAATTTTTAAGCTTAGTTGGGACAGGTCTAAGGTAGCCCTGACTGGGGGCCTGGATTAGGTCTATATATAAGGCACGGCTTTTCTGGAATTTCTACTGAATACTCAAGAGCATTCAACAAGATCTCTCTACTCTCGCTGTTTGGAACTCACAGATCGCCCAACCCAGACCTTCGTAAATCTCTGATAGTTTTTCAGCTCACAGTTCCCTGAGAGATTTTTTGTGTTTTGTTTTCTCCTGAAAGTTATATTTCGCCCAGTTTTATGGAGTCTTGCTCTGCACACATGAAGTTTAGGACTCGGCCTAAGTCCAACATTTGAAGTGTTTTCTCTGCACTGCTTCCTTTTCTCTGGTACCTTGCCATGCAAATTCTGAGGAAGTAAAGTTCAATAACCCTGAACTATAATCTTTGTCTCCACAGTCCAAAAAGTACCTCCAGGCAGAAAGCTAGAGTGATTGTGGGGCTCATCTTATTTGTTTCTCTTCTCTCAGGGATCACAGTAAATTTCATACATTTTACCCAGTTTTAGAGTTATAGTTTATCTAGCCCGATGGCAGGTACTCTAACTGGTATAGTTACTTTAATGGCAGTTGCTCTAACTAGTATAGTTGTTTATGCTAGTTACTGTCATTGGTCAGAAGCAGAAATCTCATTCTTTTTGTATGTTTGTGCTCACATTTTCACATATTCCAAAAACAATATATGGTAGTATTTGGTAGCCATTGAGGTAGCAGGAAACTCAGTGGAATTTGAGAAGCCAGTGAAGGAAGTTTTTGAAGAAAGGAAGTGATATTTCTGTGTTCAGTATTGCTGAGGGGGTACACGTGGATATCAACAGTGATACACAGAGACATGGTTCATTCATTTTAACGGCTGTATAAAATTCCATCACATGAGCAGAGAAAATTCACTTCTGTATCTCCTACCATTTAGGTGAACATTTGCAGTGAACATTCTTGAACATGTCACTGATTTGAGTACATGTGGGCGAGTTTCTCTTTGAAACCTATCTAGAGGTGGGATTACTAGATCATTAACTAGTATAATTTCAACTTGACAAAACAATACCAGATGGCTTGGAAAAATAGTGGTGCCAGTGTCTGTTCCTACCTTCAGGGTTCAAGAGACCCCCATTGCTTCCCACATTCACCAACATTTGCTATTGTAGATTTTAAAATTCTTGCTAATCTGAGGAATGAAAAGGTATGTGATGGTTACTTCAATTCATCTTTCCCTAAATGTTAGTGAACTTAAGTGTCTTGGCTATCTAGGTTTCCTCTCATGTGACGTGGCTGTTAATATCCATTACCTAGTTTTCCATGGAGTTGTCTTTTTTTGGTAAGATTTCTTTCTATATTCTGGATAGTAAAATCTTAGTCTATTAAATACATTGCAAACATTTACTCCCAGTCTATGATGTGTCTTACTTTGTACAGGTATGTATATATGTGAGAGATAAACGTTTTTAGCTTTGATGAGTCAGGTCTATTGATTTCTGTTGTGTTTTGTGTCTTGTTTAAGCAATCCTTCACAGTACTGAGGTCGTAAAGATACTTGTCTGTATTTTTTTTTCTAGATTTTTAAAGTTCTTTTAAATGCATTTATATAGGTTAATACAACTGAAATTTATTCTCTGTGTGGCATGAGGTAGGATATTCCCCCCCCCCTTGTTGGAAAAGCCAAATGTCCTACTCTCCCCAGTGTTTTCTCACTGATCTGGACTGCCATTGCCATCACATCCAAGTTCTCACAGTGACCTGGGTCTGTTTGGGGCTCTCTTTTTTCTGTTATTCTGATCATATTGCTTCTTCTCTTAACCATACCTGAAAGTTTTCATTATTGAACTTTAGAAAAAATTTGATGTCTGGGAGGGTAAGTTGGGTAAAGGAGTGGGAAGCTTATTTGCTTTTTCACTTTGAAGTCATCGGTCTTTTAAACAACTGTCTATAATTATTTAAAACAGCACTGGCTGATCTTAGGAAAAATCCATTTGCTGCACAGACCTTTCTAGGACCAATCGGTGGCGAAGGTGGCTTCACTTCTGTGTGAAACTTTGGGCACTTTTACTTCTGCCTTTGCCCTCTCCCTGCCCTGCAAACTCTCACCTCTGGGTTTTTAGGCTGTGATGTCTCTGAGCCAGGAGCTGTTATTGGGTCTTCCGGTATTTACATGCAGGCCTTCGGTGGGTGTTTTGCGACTGGGCGGCAGTACCTCTCCTGTTGGTTACTGCCAACCAGACCACAGTGGCAGGCCTGACAGAGTCTGGGGTTTCCTGTTGCCTCACCAGCACTGAGACCCTGGATTCCAAAAATAAATGCACAAAAAACCACTGTGACCTCACGGTCTGCGCTCGCACGGCGCTCTGAGTGCCGGACCGTCTTCACCCCGAGGCCCAGCCTAGCGGGGGCTCTGCTCCCCCGGAGACAGACAGGCTGCCTGAGCGCTCGCTCTCTGTCCCCCGTTCTTCAGGCAGTCACTCGCAGGCCCAGGGTGGCTCCCGCCGAGAGGATGAGCAAGTTCTTGAAACACTTCACAGTCGTCGGGGATGACTACCACGCCTGGAACATCAACTACAAGAAGTGGGAGAATGAGGAGGAGGAGGAGGAAGAAGAGCAGCCACCGCCCACTGCAGCCTCGGCCGAGGAGGGCAGAGCCACTGACCCCACCCAGGCCCCGGCCCCGGCCCCGGCCCCTGTGCCCAGGCCCCGCCTAGACTTCAGGACCACTTTGAGGAAGCTCTTCAGCGCCCACAGGTTTCAGGTAGGTGGGCAGAGGCCCAAAATGCCTTGGGTGGGGCAGAGCCATCAGCCCAGAGTCACGAGGCCAGGTGGGGGCCCATCTCTGTCACTAGTTCCTTCACACTGCAGACAGCTACCCAGCACGGATCGTGTGCAGGGCAGGTGCCCTGTTGTCAGCGGCAGAGTAAGTCGTAATCCAAAAGTCAATTAAAAATCCCTCACCTGATGAATACATGAGACAAAATGTGATCCATCCCTACTCAGCTGTAGAAAGGAACAGAGCGCTGACACATGCTACGGTGTGGATGCCCCTTGACAACGTGGTCCTAAGTGGAAGAAGCCACACACAGAAGGCCACGTGTCTTGTCATTCCCTTTATGTGAAATGTCTCAAATACATACATCCACAGAGACAACAGAGTAGAGGGAATGGAAGGGGGAGTGGCGGCTCGATGGCTGTAGTTTCTGGTTGAGGTAATGAAAATGTTCTAGAACTAAATACCAGTGATGGCTGAACAATCTTGTGAATGTGCTTAAGGCCTCTGAACTTTATGCCAACCTTAGAGGAGTAAAAATGTTAAGTTTTGCAATGTTAAGTTATGCAAAATTTACCCCCTACACACACAAAGGAAATGAAAGGATAAATTGGGTAGGGGGGCAGTCTCTTTTGTGGAGTGGTGCTGAAAATATCTGCCTGGCGTAACCAACCCACCACCAATCTCCAGGTGTGGTTATGGGGAGACCCTGAGAGGGAGACGCAGACTTCAAAGAGTAGCAGAAGGAATAGGACTTCCTACAGGGTTCAGGGTCAGTCCCAATATGAGTGGAATCTGGCCAGCCCTGTCTGAACCTCATCCCGCCAGCCCAGTGTGGGTGAGCAGGTGTCTGGAAGCATGTTCTGAGACCTAGCAGAAAGCGGGAGGCTGCTTGTCAGCCCAGTCCCTGAATGGAACTCTTTGGGGGCCCCTGCTGCAGGTTACCCCCCTTCAACCATGATAACCCAGCTCCTTTCTGGAACTGGTGTCCCTTCTGAAAGCAGAGAGAAGCAGCCCTTGCCTCTCCCATCACTGACTTTGTTCCAGGGTAAAAGAGAAACAAAGAATTATTTTGATCTTTTTTTTTTTTTTCCCACTCTTCTGTGACTTACAGAAACAAAGCAGGCAACCCAGCACTCCTGGCAGCTCAGCGCTTTCCTCTGTAGCTCTGACAGAAGAGGAAACGTGGTATTATGTTGTTGGGGTTGAAATCCCAAACCCTCAATTTCAGGAGCAGAAAGAAGGAGCAGCTTCCTCCCAGCTGCAAGGGGAGCCCTGGGGAGGTCCCCCCTCTCCTAACTGGGTCCCCCAGGCCACGTGGCTGTGGGGAAAAGCAGAGGAGAGGTATTTATTCATTAACTCAACAGTCGCTTCTTAGCTTCTGCTATGCACTAGGGGCACGGCAGTGAGCGTGGTGGACGCATCCCTGCCCTTACTTGCAGAGGATGGATGCTCCATGGAGAGGCGGGCATTCCAGAAATCAGACAGATGCTGGATACAAGTGGAGAGAAGTACTCTGCAGGGAAACAAAGTGGGGGGTGGCTCTGAGAGATCCTGAGGGTAGGGGAGACCTGATCAAGGATGTGAGGCAGAGCAGGTGATACTTCACCTGACACCATGAGGCTGGGCAGGAGTGAGGTCTGTGGATGGGAAGGGAGGAACTTCTCAGGCAGAGAGGGGCCGTGTTTGCAAAGGGCCCAAGGGAGGAAAGGGTCTTCAGCATCGTAGGAATTGAGAAGGATCCGTGGGGCTTGTGTGTATCCAGTAGTGGGAGAGGAGGCACTGGAAGTCCACTGACACGCAGTGGGCAGCCATCGGAGAGTCCAAGTATACGGTGGGGAGGCAGTGACGTGAGCAGTTTGTAGCGGGGCCCAGAGTGGAAGTAGGGAGGCTACCTCAGGGTAGGGAGTAAAGGACTCAAGGGTTTGATCACTGCAGATAGTATCCACATACAAGAAGATCCTTGAATCCCCTCTCTTGGGTGCAGTCTCCACCTGTTCCCATGGTTTGAGGTGACCAAGGTGACATGACATATAGTTGACTGTTGTCACTTCTCACCAGGACGGCACAGCCAACCAAAGGAGAGAACTTGGGGTGAGTCAGGCCTCCATGGTAGCCATAGACAGGCAGGAAGGCCAGGAGGAGCCTCACTTTTATCCCCTTGCTGACCGTGGCCAGGCTGTCTGCTGAGCACACCTCACACTTTATCTCACTCGGTGTTGCCGTTGTCAGTCGGGGTGGAAAATACAGCCAAGTCCCATCTCTAACCTTGTTAGAGTTAACGCCAAGGCACGGCAGAGCTGAGAGCTGTGCCCAAGGTCCAGGCTAAAAGGGGAGCTGGCCCAGGACTGGCCGCCCGACAGCCCGCACCCTGCACCTCTGGGTGCTGCTGCTAGGCATGGCTGTCTTCCAGTGAGGATTTGGAATTAACCAACTTCCTTGAATTCTCAGCATTTTCCTTTGTGATGTGGCTCTGCTCAGAACTAGTCCTGCCTTGTGAACTGGTGGATTCAGAGCCTTAGGGGTCAGTTCATAGAGGCCAGGGTTGGGACCCAGGCACTGTAGTTTTGTGACCTTGGGTCTGTCTCTCGATCAGTTTTTAAAACTGAGGTGAAATTAAAATTAATTAATTAGATCATTTTATGATAAAATTAGTCATTTTAAAGTAGATAATCCAGTGGCATTTATTTAGTACATTCACAGTGTTGTGCAGCCATCACCACTATCTAGTTCCAGAACGCTTCCATCACCCCCAAAGAGACCTAGTACCCATTAAACAGTAACCCCCAGTCCCCGACAAACTCTAATCTACTTTTTGCCTATACCAGACATTTTATGTAAATAGAATCCTACAATGTCTGTGATCTTTTGTGTTTGGCTTCTCTCATTTTAGAGTAATGTTTTCTAGGTTCATCCAGCACTGTTCATCAGTGCTTCATTCCTTTTTATGGCTGAATATTCAGTCTGTTTTTAATATCTTTGTGTTTTGGTTCTAGACCAGACAAGCTCTTAGATCCCTTTAGCTCCAACATGAAACCAAAGAGGGAGGAAAGAGGGAAAGATGCTGTCTGAGGCTTGAGTTAAGCTACTGAATTCAGATTTGTGTGAATATTTCATTACAGAGCACTTTGCCATACAATTTTCAACAATAAACCATGTCATCAAATGTTTTAATTAGTGACATAATTGTCACAGGTCAAAATGGTCAAAAGGTTTAATAGTCCATTCTTTATAGGCCTGAACTTGTTCAATTGCCACCTGAAACTGCAGAAACTGCCCAGATAACGGCAGACATTCTCAGAGGTCAAGATCTATCTGCCTGACAGTGTAAGAGGCAAGGCCCCCGGGGAAGTAAGTGACAGTCCAGTATGTTCAAGGAAAGAAAGAGGTCGGTCAAGGGAAAAAAGAGGAACCCCCTCCTTGGGGTTCCTCCTATTGCTGCCATTTCCACCACTCCCATGTCATCCCTCACAGCAGGTCTCCACAGCTGCTATCACCTCCATCCCACCTTTACTATCTGATTCACCATCATTACTGCCTCCGCCACCATGGCCACCCCCACCATCATCAGTGAGACCACCCAGTCACTTCACCCTGGTCCCCCCCACCTCCAACTCCCCACTACAGCAGGTCACGAAACTCACAAGATTGTCTTTCCCTCAGCAGCTCCTCTCTGTTTCCCAGGAGACCGAGAACTCCCTCCCTCCTACCCCCCAGTGAGCACATGGGGGTTGGGGTGGGCACCTCAGGTCTCCAGTCTGAAGCTGTTTGACAGGCACAGTGGACATCACCCTAACCCAGCTGCCTGGAGGAGGCGTCCCTAGAGAGCCTCCCACGACTTAGCTCTCTGAGGCTGGATGTTTTATTTATTGAGCCTCTGTTCTGGGTGTACCCTGGCAAGAGCAATTCCCAGAACTAGGAACACAAAAGCTTTAAAAAACATTACTACTTATTTTTTGCCATCTAGGAATTAGCTGTTTGGTTCGAGAGATGCTGAGAAGCAGTGAACTTCTGAGTTAAGAGAAAGACCATCGGTGACCGAGGGTCAGTCAGTGAGCCGCACCGCGGCTTTAGGAGGACAGGCATGGCCCCGGGCTGGAAGGAGGGGCTCCTGTGAGAGGAGCCGCCCCGGCAGGCCTCCTGCGAGGCACTGGAGCTGCTGTGGGCAGCTGGCCTCCCGTCCCTAACATCCAGGTGTTAACAGCCCCCAGAGATGGAAGGAAGGTCTCTGTTTAGGTCTCATGGTTTCTTGCTTCTTTCCTCGGTCCAAGGTTATCATCATCTGCCTGGTTGTCCTGGACGCCCTCCTGGTGCTCGCCGAGCTCGTTCTGGACCTGAAGATCATCCAGCCCGACAAGAATAACTATGCCGCCAGGGTAGTGTGTCTGCAGCCCTTTAACATGGTTCACTCTTGTTACCTGCACTGAGGGTGGGCGGAGGGGGCAGCACCCGCAGAGAAGCAACCAGGGCCTCTCTCAGAGTAGTTTGATGGGGTGCTTTCAGTCAAAGAGCAGAGCACAAGTCTTCCTTTCCCAGTTGTAGATGCAAGTTCCCTACAAGCAAGAGACCTCAGGTCACTTGATGGCTTACAGGCTTGCATCTTGAGTTGGAGCTGGAGTCTGAGACACTGAGCTGGAGTCTGTCACTGATTCTCAAACCAGGAGAAGGATTCCTTCCCATTCCCCAGAGGAGGACAGGCTGTTTGTCCTCCTGTCAACATGCTGACATGGTCCCTGTGCTGGAGCCACTGGGGGGACATGCCCACCATTTATTCCCTGATTCACAGTTACTGCCTGGCCCATCCCAGACAGTCATCCAGAGGGCAGTGCGTGCACTGAAAATGCACCCTGGGACCCTATCACCAGTAACTGGGAGAAGGCCAGGGGCTTACAAACATCTCCCCACACCCTTGGGAAAAAAATTCAATGGACTGTGTGTAAGTGTCTTTCAACTGGCAAAAGGACAGGAAGAAAACATTAAGCCTCCTTCCTACTCGTGGCCCCTTGGACCAAGGCAGCTGTTAACATCCTCTTCTGTGACACTTGAGTGCTCCCATAGATGGATAATCTTTTCTCTCCCTCTACTGGTTAATAGAATCAGTAACTTACCACCTGTACTCACTGTCTTGTGCTTTTTTTCTTTACTTTTTATATGAAAAATGGCAAATATACATTTTTCTGTATTTGCTTGTATTTATACACATACCCACAAACATGCCCATATATTTTTGACCATTTGAAAGTTAGACATCATGACACTTCATCCCTTAGTATTCATCCCTGAGGCATTCAACAATGCCTAAGAATGAGGTTTTTCTCCTATAGAACCATAATAGCATTACTATACCTAAAAAAGTTATAATTCCATAATATCTAATAACCAGTTTTCATTCAAATTTCCTCTTTCATGGTGCTTTTTTTTTTTCCAAACTAGATTTCTGACATTATATTTGAGCTCCTTTAAAGTGAAAGTCGCTCAGTCGTGTCTAACTCTTTGTGCCACAAGGACAGTACAGTCTGTGGAATTCTCCAGGCCAGAATACTGGAGTGGGTAGACTTTCCCTTCTCTAGGGGATCATCTCAACCCAGGATTGAATCCACATTGCAGGTGGATTCTTTACCATCTGAACCACCTTGTTCCTTTATTCTGTTTCCTGTATAACACAGGTTAGGTCAAGAGGCTCAAAAAGCAAGAGTTCTTCAAGGGTGGGCTATTTTTTATTTATTTTTAAATCTCTTGGGCCAGGGGCCCACTATTAGTCTGCTGGATCACTGGGTTCAGGTTGTATATGCTGAGCTGTTCCACTGTCCAGGGGCACTTTTCCCTTTGCAGTTGTAAATAATCCACACGGTGATACTTTAATATCATACAAACTTCTTCCCCTGTTAGCATTCACTGATGATCATTGTGTGAGTCTGTGAACACACTGGCTTGCAAACCAGTGATTTCTAATTCTGCCTTTCCTTTTGTATCGACTAGTCAGTATCCTTTTATAAGTTCAGTTCAGTTGCTCAGTCGTGTCTGACTCTGCAACCCCAATGACTGCAGCACACCAGGCTTCCCTGTCCATCACCAACTCCCGGAGTTTACTCCAACTCATGTCCATTGAGTCTGTGATGCCATCCAACCATCTCATCCTCTGTCATCCCCTTCTCCTCCTGCCTTCAATCTTTCCCCAGCATCAGGGCCTTTTCAAATGAAGTCAGCTCTTTGCTTCACGTAGCCAAAATACTGGAATTTCAGCTTCAGCATCAGTCCTTCCAATGAATACTCAGAACTGATCTCCTTTAGGATGGACTGGTTTGATCTTCTTGCAGTCCAAGGGACTCTCAAGAGTCTTCTCCAACACCACAGTTCAAAAGCATCAATTCTTTGGTGCTCAGCTTTCCATTATAGTCCAACTCTCACATCCATACATGACTACTGGAAAAACCATAGCTTTGACTAGATAGACCTTTGTTGGCAAAGTTATGTCTCTGCTTTTTAATATACTGTCTAGGTTGGTCATAGCTTTTCTTCCAAGGAGCAAGCGTCTTTTAATTTTATGGCTGCAATCACCATCTGCAGTGATTTTGTAGCCCAAAAAAAATAAAGTCTGCCACTGTTTCCATTGTTTCCCCATCTATATGCCATAAAGTGATGGGACCAGATGCCATGATCTTAGTTTTGTGAATGTTGAACTTTAAGCCAATTTTTTACTCTCCTCTTTCACTTTCATCAAGAGGCTCTTTAGTTCTTCGCTTTCTGCCATAAGGATGGTATCATCTGCATATCTGAGGTTATTGCTATTTCTCCCAGCAATCTTGATTCCAGCTTGTGCTTTATCTAGCCTGGCATTTCGCATGATGTACTCTGCATATAAGTTAAATAAGCAGGGTGACAAAATAGAGCCTTGACATACTCCTTTCCCGATTTGGAACCAGTCTGTTGTTCCATATCGGGTTCTAACTGTTGCTTCTTGACTTGAATACAGATTTCTCAGGAGGCAGGTCAGGTGGTCTTGTATTCCCATCTCTTCAAGAATTTTCCACAGTTTGTTGTGATCCACACAGTCAAAGGCTTTGGCATAGTCAATAAAGCAGAAGTAGATTTTTTCTGGAACTCTCTTGCTTTTTCAATGATCCAGCGGATGTTGGCAATTTGATCTCTGGTTCCTCTGCCTTTTCTAAATCCAGCTTGACCATGTGGAAGTTCTCAGTTCACGTACTGTTGAAGCCTGGCTTGGAGAATTTTGAGCATTACTAGCGTGTGAGATGAGTGCAATTGTGTGGTAGTTTGAGCACTCTTTGGCGTTAGCTTTCTTGGCATGTATCACAAAAACACAGTCATTCTTTTCAGTCTTCAGTTTCATATGGTCCCAGATTTGGTCACTGTGAGCCTGTTTGAGCTGACTGCTCTGTCCTTTAGACAAGACTTTATTGCCTTTGAGTGTTTCTTGCTTTCTGGGCCAGGATGTCGTCTCAGCTCTCTTCATACTTTCCCTGCCCCAGAATGGAAATGGTTACGTTAGTGAAGACTAGTATTTACAAATCTAGATCTGGGAACTCTCTTCACTTATCATCCATCTTGGTGATCATTTCTAGTAAATACTTATGGATCAGCCTTGGTCTTTTGAACAACTGTGTAGTACTCCATGGGGAGGTACCGTAATGCTTTTAAAAGGACCCTAGTCTAATGAACATTTCTGTAGAAAATCGTCTGTTCTGCAAATGGTGCTGCAGTAAATATCCTTACTGTCTTTGTGCACATGTGAACTTAGCTGTATGATAAATTCCTAGCAGTGGAGCTGCTGGGCCAAAGGGCATGGTGGATGTTCTCAGTTCTGCCATTGCCCCATTGCTCTTCAGGGAGCAATGTCTGTGCTGTTCCCAGCTACAGTCGGAGCCCGAAACCAGTGCCTGGTGCTGGTAGGAATGCGGGATTGGTCAAGGGAATAGGATTCTCTCTAGTGACTGGGCAGGTACATTCAAAGCTGGCTCATCCGTGTGAACCACCTCAGCCCGTGATCAGCCTTCGTCTACTCTCATGTGTCTCCTTGTCCCCTTCAGGTGTTCCACTACATGAGCCTTGCCATCCTGACCATTTTTATGATGGAGATTTTCTTTAAAATATTTGTCTTCCGCTTGGAGTTCTTTCACCACAAGTTTGAAATTCTGGACGCCATCGTGGTGGTCATTTCCTTCATCCTCGACATCGTCCTTCTGTTCCGGGAACATGAATTCGAGGCTCTAGGCCTGCTGATCCTGCTCCGGCTGTGGCGGGTGGCCCGGATCATCAATGGTATGTCCCCTGTGCTCCTGAACGGAGGAGCTGGGGTTGGGGGGTAGGGGGTGGGACAGTGGGTAGAGCCTGGAAGGGGCACGGAGACCCCAGTCCTTCTCCTGGCAGCCAAGAGAAACATGAAGTGGTCTGCTTTGGTGTCCCACTGCCACCTCTGTGGTTACAAATTGACACCAGGACATGTGCTCTGAGAGGAAGGGCCCTTCTCCTTTAGCCTCTATTTTCATGATTAATGAAAGATGTTAATAGAAAGGGTTATAGACCAATCCCTGATCTGTTCCCAAAGTACTTTTTGTTTCTCACGAGGTGTTTCCTGAAGAGTGTTTTATCCAACCCCGTCCCACCCTGGGAGGGACACCATCAGGGACGGGGCAAAGCTGAGAAACACTATACATTAGATTCTGCCAGCTTGGAGAAAATCACAACACAAGTGAGCATGATGAAGGCTCTGAGAACTGTAGTTGTTTTCCAAGTTGACACTTTGGGAGGAAATAACAGCTGTCAGCATGCTGCAGACTCTGGCTCTGGAGAACATGCTGGGGGAAACACTGCTTTCCCGGATTTTAGGCGCAGGTCTTGTTCCTCACACACTCCCTGCTGGTGTGGGGAGCCTGTTTCAGAGAAGCTGTTTGTGTTGTGATTTTATGTGGACTCAGTGACTGGTCAGTGCTTCAGCCAGTGAACGCCTGTCCGTGGGCCTGCCGCATCAGGATCACCCTCAGCACCCTAAGTGGCAAGTCTGATGCGGAGGAGCCCAGGCGCGGTATCTGTTCGCGAAGCACTCCCAGGTGATCAGTGTCCAGCAGGTTTGGGAATCCCTGGACTAGGGCCCAAGCCGGTGGGCTGTGGGTGGTTGTCAAGAGACCAAGTGAGCAACGGTGAGGCCTGCTGGAGGCAGGCCTGTCCCCTGCCAGGCGCAGTGTGTCCCAAGTCGCCTTCTGTGTTGGGTGCCACCAGGCAGGGTAAGGGCCTGTGCAGTGGCTCTGTTGGGCACGTGGGCTTTGGAACCTGCCAGTTCAGATCTAGTGATTTAGAGTAAAGCCTATTAAGAACGTTTATTTGGGTTCTGTCAAAGGAAATAAAGGAAGCTTTTCAGATTATGTGGAAGATGCTTATGCTGATTTTTTTCAGACAGAAACACACTCTGTGCAAAGGTTATGTGAGGTAGCTAGACTGTGACAGACTATAAATGACTCATGAACCAGCTACTACCCAGTACTCTTCACATCATACTGTTGTGAGAAGTGTTCATTTTGTCTAAAAAAAAAAAAATGACCCAGAGGCATAGGATTGGCTACTGCCCATTATTACACCGCTATCAGATTTCAGCATGACTGAACATAGGCTAAACCAGACTCAGTGGGATAGCCAGGAACTCTGTGAACCAGGAATGGCTGCTTCCAGGCCTAGTGGGCACCACACATGTGGGTGACGGTCCAGACTCGGTCACTCACACTTGGAAGGGGGCAGGATAGCCCCACTGCAGCACAGGCTTTGAGGCCTCGTCCCCACTGTGGTGTGGGCATCGGGGAGCCCTGCCCCGGCCAGGGTTCAGGTTAGTGCCTGACAACTAAACTGGCCACAGCTCTGGAGGCAGGAAGTGGGGAAAGTGACAACCCCAAGCTTGAGCGTTTCTAGACTTGTATTTAGTGCCTTCTGAGCAACTGCTGCTAAGTAGCAGAACTGTTATGAACAAGGTCCCTTAAGGAGCTTAACCCTCATCTGGTCAGTGATTATTTTCAAGGATTTCTCACACCAGGCAAGCTTGAAGAAGTACGTCTCAGCTGGGTACTGAGTAGCTCAGAAATGAAAGACCTGACCCTCCTAGTTATGATGCCTTTAAGTCATAATGACCGTTTTGTCACTGTTCTTCCCAACTGTATACATTTACAAGGAATACAGGGGTTTTTTTCCAAGTGGTTAAATCAGAAACTGGTATCATGGAGACCCTCACCATTATTTTTCAGGGATAATTATCTCAGTTAAGACACGTTCAGAACGGCAACTGTTAAGGTTAAAACAGATAAACATACAACTGGCCACCAAGATCCAGCACCTTGAATTCAGCTGTTCTGAGAAGGTAAGAAGGTGCTTGGGAAAACACCCTCTCTTTACAGATTGTTCCCTCCCAGCCAGGCCTCTGCTCTCATGGGGCCGTTAGCCCAGAGTCTGCCTTCCCTCGGTTAGGCCTTCCTTGTCCTTTCAGATTCAGCCCAGGCACTGCCTCCTCCCCTGCAGCTTCGCCAGGAACCCCCCTCCTCTAGTGTCTCTCCTCACTGCTGTCACTGTTGGGCCCCGACTGAGTGATTTCCATGAGGAGTGTGGTTTTCATTCAGCTCTGTGGTCCAGTATGTGCCTGGGGCTCATTGCATGACTGCCACATCCCTGGTGAGGCTCAGAAGGTAAATTCAATTTGTCTGCTTTTATAATAACAGGAACAAGAAATTGAGAGGCTTAACAAGCTATTGAGACAACATGGACTTCTTGGGGAGGTGAACTAGATGCACACCTTCTCCAGTCCAAAGGGAAGACTTGCCTCACGGGCGTGTGACGAGGAAGACAGCCACCCCTCTGGGGCCATGTCGGGGAGTGGTTTGGTTTGATGGCTTTGGCTCACTGCTGCCGGCTCGGATTCTGGGGAACACAGCCTTTCAGAGGCTCTATTTCTTCCTTGGTGTGACTGAGAATGTCCCACCTCACACTGTGTAACAAATGTATCATAAACTATATTTTTCTCATGTTGAACACTTTACTCTTGCTTGAAAATGAACAAGCTGGACAACTACTAGCCATATATAAAATTTAATTTCATCAAATGTACAGTTTTCACTTTTCACATGTATATTGAGGAATCAGTACATCCTTTCATATGAGCACTCTGAATAACAAAAAAGAAAGCTATCTTAGCTATCAGCACATTCTAAAAGTCTTTTACATGTCCAAGCTGTTTTAGCTAACCACAATTTCCCCCAAGGAGGCAGTTCTAGAGTACCCAGCCCCCTCCTCTGCATCCTCCAGCTTTTAGCTGGCTCCACCTAGTTCTGCCACCTGACAACATTTTCCTCAGTTACTGTACAATTAATGTATAAAATAAACTCTCTCCTTCCCTCAGGCCCTCCTACTAGATCCTTTCCAGCTTCAACTGCTTGGAATCACTTGGTGGCATCCCAGATCAGCCCACTAACTGGAGAGCAAGCTAGCTCTGGTGCCTGGTTCAGAAGTGGCAATTAGACCCAAGACTCCACTGTAATTAACATGACACTGGGGGGAAGATCCTCTTGTGAGGTCTTGTCCTCTACTTGCACGATTTTAAACAATTTGCTATTTTTGTACTCATTTCAGCAGGACCTGAAAAGAAAGAAAACCCAAACTAAAAATAATATTTTAAAAATAACACATTTAAAGCACGGGATGAGTAAACTGGATAAACCCTCAATGCCTGCACTACTTGAAGGTCTGCCCTCTTGTCTTCTCAAAGGTGCAACTTGGTTTGCACATATGACCTATGTGTTGAGAGTACTGGAACTGGCTAAGACTAGACGATGCCCGCTTCTAATGTCAGACCAAGCAGAATGACATTCCCGAAGGGAGACGAGAGGAGGGAAGTGCATGGAGAGGAAGTGTGCTGGTCTGGGGGCAATCTCAAGGGTTATAATAAAGTGGAATGTCTCTGAGGAACCGTGGGCCCCACACGTGCTGAATTCTGCAGATATGGTATAGTTTCCTTATTTAACGACTTACATCAAACAAATGGGAAGAAGAAATTAAAGGGCAGCCTGGCATTGATGGTTGGCCGAGCTCTGAAGCCTGCCTCTGCAGGTGTAGACACATCCACAAAAGTAACCGCAGTGGAAATAAGAATTGTCCTTTCATTTCCTGAGTTGGTCTGTAATACAAAATCAGAGTGATGAAAGTCCTGCCGTGTAGTGTGTTACCAGGATAACAAAGATGGGGCGGCTTCCATGCCCTTCCTCACCCAACAGCTGTCAGTTCATGAATCTGATAGGTACGTGCAGGGCTCATCAGTCACTAACTCAGAGGAGAGAGACAGTCTTCACTCAGGTTGTCCCTCACACACTGATGTCATTCATAACTCAATTCTGACAAGAATTTTAAAGATCAAATCTAAACAAGAATGTAAATGTGAACAAAACCATTTTGTTCAGTGGAGGTTTTTCCTCTAAGTAAACGATGACTGCTAAATTGTCTTAAGAATCCAGATTGTTTAAATTTTAATTATTATTTTTTACAAAATAATAAAATTTCACCTATCACAGATGAGTTTTGCCTGAGCTTGTGTCTTAACCTGTATCTTTAAAATTAGGCCTACCTCAGGAAAGGAAGATGAAATTAGATTTGCAGTTACATTGACTATTTTAGCCTGTGGGTTCAATAAGGATCCGTATTTAGTCCACTTCACTTCTACCATCAAAGCCACGGGAAGCTGGCAGGAATCCTGTACAATAATATGCCATTAATCAATTTGAGTATTATACAACCTTAAGTCAAACTTAATCTGCAGTTCAGAGTTTTAATTATAAAATGTTTCCCATATTACAAAATGTTCTGAACAAGAGAATGAATAGACTCTAGAAGTTCAGATAAAAACAGCTTAGAAGCAGCATGTATTTTAAAAGTACTCAATGCTCCAAAAAATTTTTAATACCTAAAGCATAATTTTTCCAGCCCTTCCTATTTCTAAAGAGCCCAGCATTACCTGGGAATTGTGCTACCCCCAACTATGGACCCTCCAGAGCCCTGACAGTTCTAACTGCACCCACCCATTTACATCTACCTCAGAGATTCTTTAGGAAAGGAGTTGGCATGGGGGGAGGAAGAAAGGGAATACAGTATTATTAATAGTCAGAAATTAAACCTGACTGCATAGAGGAAATTCAAGTCCTTTCTTTTCACTTATCTGATTTCATTGGTTGGCAATTAAGATGTTACATCGGGGTATACAGGCACTGTCTTAAGTTTTCAAAGAAGTTAACTCTCACTCTCAATCGAGGGCACTGGTGCCACAATGGAGCTGCCCTCTTCAGGCCTGGACACTGGGAGCTGGGTCTGAGACCTCTGCCCCAGGATCTTTGTTTGTTCAGCCCTAAGGGGAACATGGGTGAGGGGGGCCTTCCAGACCTCTTTCCCGTCTTTACAATTTCTTCAGTTGCCAAATGTGACCATGTTAAAGCTGCCCGATGGGGAGATGGAATTCCACTGGAGTATTCTACTTTTTGTGTATGTATGTGTGAAATTTTTCCACAATGAAAAGTTTTTAAAAATACATTTCTTTGGGGCATGCAAAGCTAGCATACCTGCTAAATTTGGTGCCAGCTGAAAAGGCAAGGGTGGAATTCCTTGGCTTAGCACTGTCTCTTAAGAAATTTGCAGGCTCAAAAATCCTTGAGAATATCCTGTCATTAGAAGATGCAACACGCAGCTGGTGTCCACTGAGTCCAGCAGATGCTCTCGTGCAGGCTCCGCCTAGAAGGCTGGGATGAAGCCTGCTCCGGGCCCTCTAAGCTCCCTACTGGACAGACCCCAGCAGTGCTTGTGTCCATGCTGCTGCCTCTCCCGCCACAACTGATGTCTTCCCTTCTGAGGGAGAAGTAACAGCTGGACACCTTAACCCGTGTGCAAGAAGCTGGAGGCAATCTGCCTGGTTCACTGAGGTGGCAGAGCTGAGCCAAGACTTAGCTGAACCACAGGGACTAAGTAATCACGGGTCTCTGCTGGGGACTCAGTGGGGAGGGTGGGATCGGAACTAGTGAGCTAGTCCTCACCCCATTGTCCTCATGCTATAAATGTGCTAGGCAGATAATGAGAGGCCTGAAGAAACGGTGACAAGAAAAAGCCGGGCAATTAAAAGATAAAGATGGAGAGCTTGGCTCCGCTGAGGGGGCCGGCCCACACTCTGACTGCTGAGACAAAAGAAAAAGGTGGGCAGAAGAACCACATGTGATCTGGAACCTATTTGTAGGATGTCAATTTCCACTAAACTCTTCTGGGAACTTTAGAATTGAAAGCTCTCATGGATGGAGTGTTTTTATAGACCAGGGAACAATGGATGGGACAGCTCTACAGATGGGAGGAAGTCTTACTGAAACAGTCCTAACACTTCACCTATTATATCATGAAACCTAGAGAAGACCTTACATAACAGCAACAAGGAACAGGATGGTGACTGGTAGTGATCCCCATTTATAGAGTGACCACTAGGCACCATTAATGTTACCAATTTTAACTCTCAGCAAGCCCTGAGGACAGTAATACAGCTATGAGGAAAAATGAGGAAAAAGAGGCTCAAACTTGTAAAATCACTGGCTGAATCGCTGCTAACTAGGCAAAAATCAGTATTCAAGATCCAGGCCCATCTGACAACAAAGTCCAAACTCCCACCCACAGCCACCCACCCCGTCAACAGGTGCCCCCCGCCTCCCCACTGCCTCTGTCCCCCCACAGTGAGAGGGGCAGGTGCACGCTGGAGACCACTAGCAAGTGGCCTTCAGCTTCTCCCCCTTTACCTTCACATGGGATGTCTGGGTGATGAAGTAGATGGGCACCCAGTCCTGCACATCCTGCGCCTGGGAATTTCCAAAAGGGGCCACATAATCTGGGAAGCCCTGACCCTTCAGCAGGCTCTTCATCTTCTGCGCTACCAGTTGACACGTGAGTGCTTTGGTCAATCTTTCGGGAAGGAGAAGGAGGTCAAATGAGGTGAGTGTTCAAACCTACGGTTTCTTTTTTTTTTAATAAATGTCAAGGTCATGTTTAATTATGACATTTCTCTAGCACACAAAAAGTACTAAAAATAAGAAACAAGGGCATCTGTCTCAAGGTATTAGCCATCTTTATGTTACATCTGCCAAATACCTCACTTTAGTACAGTGTTAGTACCCATAATATCTCTGATTATAGAACAATGAACCCGCAGTTTTTTTTTTTAATTTTACACTCCTCAACAATACACATATTCTCTCTAGTTTCTTTTCTCACTCTCCAAAAAGGGGATTATTTGAAGTTAAAGTGTCTCTCACTTTGTGAAATTTTGGTTAGCCAGGGAGATGAATCCAAAACAAAGTTTCCCAACTATATTCCATGGAGAAGCTCTGTACTCTTGAAGGGTTCCATGGCCAAACATTTGGGAAATATTACATACTCATGTCCCCACTGAAGTACACTGACATACTAATGACTCTGAAAAGTGCTTACTTAGTAAGGAATCATGCTTTGAACTTTAATTTGGTGTCTCCCAAACATATTAAACCACAGACTTAACTCCTGCTGACATTATGGAAATGTATCCCATGGAACCGCCTTTCAGAAATGCTAATCTATCATGATCAAAATAATGTAAATGGTGAATTTTGGTCTAACCAAAATAATGATGTAGATACCCTGGGGAGATATAAGGATAGGAAGCAAGTGGCTTGTGGGGCCCAAAAGAGAAAGACCCAAATCTTTCATCTCCCATAGTGGGAATTCAAATAAAGTCATAAGAAAATAAACAAGGATCTACTGTACAGCAAAGGGAACTGTATTCAATATGCTATAATAACCTATAATGGAAAAGAATCTGAAAAGACTATAACTAACTTTACTGTACACCTGAAAAATTATAAATCAACTTTATACCTGAATAAAAAATAAAAACAAAAGTCATAAAACAAAAAAAATCAAGAAGAAGCATTATTATGGGTTATTTAAAGATTTGGGGACAAATTTCCAAAAACTCAACCATAAGAGTTGAAAGTGATTGCCTCTGGGACTCTGGGATAGGGAAAATGGAGGTAAGAAGTGCTGTCTTTAGAACAAGCCACACAGAGCTGTTCAACATCTTACATTATGTTTGACAATAAAAAGATAAACATACAACGCCTTGATATTTTTACTCTGCCATATCTAATAAGCAAAAAGGGTTTTAACAATTTTCCTTTGAATCATGACAAATAGTTTATGGTTATCAGAATTAAAATTAGAAAACCAGAAACTACATCATTGTAAAATCAATTATTGTTACTATTGCTGCTACCCACTAATAATATGCTAATGAGCTTGTCAGCTGATGCATAGGTTTGATTAAAATGGGAAGGGCTAGATAACTAATAAGGACCTACTGTATAGCACAGGGAATTCTAATCAATACTCTGTAATGACCTATATGGGAAAATTAAAAAGAGGGGATATATGTATAATGACTCACTTTGCTGTATACCTGAACATTGTAAATTAACTATACTCCAATAAAAATTATATATATATATATATATAAATAAAAGTACAGTGGGAGAAAACAGGGAAAACAATGGGAAGAGTAAGAGTGTTTTTGTTTTTTTTTTGATCAATGCAAATAGGCTCCAATGGAAGCAAGTTACTGTCTTACCTGAGTTTACAGCCAGATTGCATGTTGTAACCAAATAATACTGGGGTCCGGATCCCCTCTACTGCTAAGCAGTCTTGCTCAGTTGTGCTACGAAGAAGAGTAAGTTGCCCATATCTATTCGTGGTCTGAATGATCCCAGACATTCACAGAAGGTTAAGGGAGTTGCCCGGTACAGAAGCAGCAGATTCTTAGGAGATGGTGTCACATGTGTGACATGAGGTTTGAGTGAGATCCAAATATCCCTTCTCTAGGCCTTGAGGATTTGGACAGTTATTCCCAGGAGAAGGAAAAATTGGTGTAACAGTTTTCCTTGATTAGGAGAGCCTCAGAAGAAATATTCTCAGAAACTGGCCCTTCAAAATTAATTCCACATTTTCAAAACCACTAATTTAACAGTCTCAGTTTAAGTGTAAAATCAAATACCTCTAAACGTCTGTCAACCCTTCTGTCTGAAGGCTTTCACTGTAAGACACTGCCGCTCCCCTGGGCCATGCTGTTCCACCCTATCGGGCTCCACACAGCCCTGCCTGCTCTACAGGCCAAGCCCCCCGAAGGCAGCTCTGGCCGAGACCAGTCTCTCCAGCCCTCAGGACCCTCAGTGATCAGGAGAAGTGCAGCCCACACATGCAACAGGCAAATGAAGCTTCTCTACAGAGCCAAAAAGGATATCCCTTCTGAGGCTGGAATCCGGCAACTAAAGGGAGCCCCACCACATAGCCAGGGTTTCCACTGAGAGGAACTGGCTTTGTGTTTTGCTGAAAGACAGTGCAGAAATGCCCCCAAGAAATTCTCATTTTAATAAGGAAATGGCAGAGGAAAATGAAATGGTTTTCATAATGAAATCTGGGACTACCAACAAATGAAAGAATTTCTCCCCCTACTCAGAACTATAAATGTATCTGTGGAGTGTAGGAGTACATCCTGCAGTATAAGAACAAGCTCACAGGGAGGAGAAGCTTACTCCCAAGTGGAAAAGACACAAGGACTCTGGCTGGATTTTGTGACAAGTTTCCACAGACTACATGCGAGCCCTTTGTTCCGAACAAATGGCTGTAGTAATACTTCTAATTTGAGATTTTTTTTCACTAATTCATGATTTCTTTATACTTGGCAATTATTGATATTTATATGAAAATTGATCAAACTCACCTGAATAAAATAAATTTCAAACTTTTGCTGAAGTGGAACCATTGCATTGCTCACAGCTCCCAGAAGAAGCAAGAGATCAGCTTTTATTACCTCACCTGCATCTGTATATGTGAGGCTGTACGTCACCTAAAAACAAAAGGATACTTCAGATACATCTGTTCCCAATATGTTTCCATAGCTGTACTAATAACTCACATTACATCAGAATATACATCCAGGAGGCTATCCCTTCCCACTTCTCATGCAGAGAGAGAAGCGTGTCTCTCCTGTCCACTCGGGTTACGGGAGGTGTTAGCTCAGCATTAGCCCCCACTGACGGGCATCTCAGCCTTTCTGTGCCCGATCACAGAAGGTACACGTCAGCTGGCCTGAGCAGAATGTAAGCAGCCTATCTTTGCAGATAAATGTGTTAAAACAGCAGCAGCAGCAATAAATTATGATGTATTCTTATAAGTTACTAGGTTTGTGGAAAGAAATCACACGTGATTACTTCAGGGACCAAGAAGTAACCTCCGACGAGACAGGATAAAGGCAAGCAGGAGGCCAAGACAAGAAAAGCAATACCATCAAATGGGCCAGAGGGTGGCCAGTTACCCCTCAGGACCACACCCAGCTTGAGCTGGCCACAGACAGAGTGAACTTTCAAAGCCAAACTGGGTGCCTACCTCAAGAACGACGTTAGTGCAGATTTCAATATGCCCCGCCTCAACAACATCCTGCTTTGATACCCTCAGTATTTCTGTGTCTTCCAGTCGGGTTAGTGTTTTATTTAGAGACCGAATGACAATGGACTGAACTGTGATAGGGACCTGAAAAGTAAAGTCCTGGGTTACCAAACACACACCTGAACAGAGGAAGTTAATGGGTAAAAATAGTGTAAAACTTGAAACACACCTCCATAGGTACACTGCCAAAGAGGGAAAAGCATGCTATAGAATAATATGCATACTAGAATTCCACACTTGCAAAAACACAGATATCTGAGATGAATATATATAGCCAAAATGTTAAGTGATTACCCCTGAAAACATGTTCACACAGAAACATGTACACAAATGTTCACAGCAGCGCTCATAATAGCCCCAAACTGAAAATAACCCAAATGTCCATCAACTGATGAGTGAGTAACTAAAATGTGGTCTATCCCTACAAAGGATATTGTCTATAAAAAGGAACGAAGCACTAACCCATGCAGCAACACAGATAATACTGAGAACACGGTGCTAAGCGAAAGAAGCCAGACACAAGAGGACCACATACTAAATGAGCCCATCTGTATGAAATTTCCAGAACAGGCAAATCCATAGAGACAGAAAGCATATATAGTGGTTGCCAGGGGCAGGGGGAGAAGGTTGGGGTGGAATGAAAAGTGACAGCTAATAAGCACAAGGTTTCTTTTTGGGGTGGTGAGAATGTTCTGGAATTAGATAATGGTGATGACTGCATAACCTTGCGAATATACCAAAACCCATGGAAATGTACACTTTAAAATGGTTAGTTTTATGGTAAGTGAATTATACCCCAAACACACACACACACACACACACACACACACACACACACATCTCCCATCATACCATCAGAGGCACACACTCTCACCTCCAAACCACAGCTCCGACTGATAAATGCACTTGCCGTATACATGCACATCCACACTCTTCATACAGTCCCAGGATCCATCCTCCTAAACCCCTCTGAATATATGCCTGACCCAGTTTGTACACAACTTCTACACACACCCTTATACACACATATACTCGCGGTGGGATCATGAGGAAGAAAAACAGAAACAATGTTTTTAAGCAGAATCAAGAAACCCTGGTTAGATCAATGCTACTAAAGGACAGTTTTCACTTATGGCCATCGCCAGTGGAGTGACAGAGCATCAAGCAATCCTTTCAATGGCTTGAACCTCTAGATATTTTGGCCTCCTTGTACCATGAGACAGGTCTGATGTTTGCTCTAAATATCTGCTCTTAGAAACCACTGTTTAGGAAGGAACCTAACTTGTATCTGTTCCTTTATATTGAACTTTGCCCTCAACCATGTACTATGCTGTTTATAATTCAAAATTACTAAGTATTTAAGCTGTCATTTTATAGATAAACAAGTGGTTCTTATGTGTCTGTTTCCATGACCAAGAAGACCTACAACTGTCCCTTGACAGTCAAACCTCTAATACAAGAACATGACATTGTTCAGAAGCAAAGGTGAGCTGTCATGTGACAGAGTTGCAGGTTGGCAACTCCAGTCACTACAAAGTCCTCTGCGTAACAGGAGCTCCACGCTAGCGGGTAATTAGCTAGCGGGTAATTAGCTCTTAAGGAAGTCATCAAAAGATAACCCTGGATTCCTTTATCTGAAATGCCCTGATTCAGCAATGATATACTGTGTTCCAAGCAGGCGTGCACCTTTCCATACCAGCCTCTGATGTAGCCATCCCCATGAGGCGTGGCTGTGACTGGCAGAAAGCGAAGGGCTCAGTTTAAACTAGCATTGTAAAGACTGAGGGAGGAGGGCAAGCAGAAAGAACTGCGCAAGTCTATCAATGTGCGTTCAGTCACAAGAATGAAAATTGTAGGGCTGTTCTGGTTTCCTGAATGTCCTATTCAATCATATCCCATTCCCAAACTAACCACTGGCAAAGAACTAAAGCCAACTTAACAACGAAACTACAGGGCCAAGATAGTCTTTTGTTGGTGGTTCAATAAACACTGACAACAATTCCAAGCAATCACAATGAGCTTCGATTAGTGGGAAGACTGGATCCAACTTTTATATTCCTGATCCTCTAAAAGACTTTGGAAGCTGCATTAAAAAAAAAAAAATTTAGACACATCCCTGATATTAGGTGACATCCTTCGGAGCTT
Organism: Antilocapra americana; assembly: GCA_007570785.1. Taxonomy (NCBI): domain Eukaryota; kingdom Metazoa; phylum Chordata; class Mammalia; order Artiodactyla; family Antilocapridae; genus Antilocapra; species Antilocapra americana. The sequence goes on from ML663006.1 coordinate 6,855,099, forward strand.
TGATGCCACACAGATCTGAGCTTGAAGTCCCAGACTGCCATGGCTTGACTGTATGGCCACAGCATACAAAGAGGGAATGTGTGCGAAACTTGTAACTTGGGGCTTAGCACACAGTAGAGCTGGTCCAGTCATCGCTAAGAATAAGGTCTCTGGAGCCAGACAGCGTGGCTTCTTATCCGAGCTCTGTACTCCCCCGCTGTGTGGCCTCGGGCAAACCAATTCATCTCTCTGTGACCCATGTGCCAGAGAGTGCCAACAACAGGACCTGCCTCCTAGGATCACTGGGACAACCAAAGGACTGCAGACACGCAGAGCACTTGGAACAGCACTTGGCACACAGTATGTGCCTTTGAGTAAAGTCCCATTATTCCTCACAACAGGTCTTCCTCACTTGACTGAACCAATCCTTAGTCATTCAATTAACACCCAACCTGTAAGGGCCCAAAACCTTCCAGGCATGCCTTAGTACCAACACTTTATGGCGGACAGGGCAGCTGTCCCCACAGACAGTTCAACTTTGAATGGTATAATAAATGCACGTTTTAGGACTTCCCTGGCAGAATCTGCCTGCCAATACAGGGGACACGGGTTTGATCCCTGGTCCAGGAAGATCCCACATGCCATGGGGCAACTAAGCCCATGCACTGCAACCCTCGGGCCCATGCTCCAGAGCCCAGGAGCCGCAACGAGAAGCCACTGCAATGAGAAGCCCTTCACACCACAACTAGAGAGTAGCTCCTGCTTGCTGCAACTAGAGAAAGCCCATGTAAGGCAATGAAGACCCAGGACAGTCAAAAATGTAAAAATATAAATAACTTCTTAAAAAGTTCTTAGTGATTAGAGGTATTTGAGAGCTAATCTATTATATGATTCTCAAACTGGTCCCTGGGACCTGTAGTGTTCCTCACAAGGGACCAGAAAGGAGAAAGATGGGGAAGTTGGGCAGGTAAAGGGTTTCTGATCCCACCTCTGCTCCAACCAGGGGTTTTGAATTCAATCTATATTACACACTAGGTAGGCTCTGCTTAAGATTTCACTTGAAGAGGTACTGTAACTAAAATAAGTTTGAAAGCACCTTCACAGATGAGGAAATCCAGGGCCACACACAGTAGTGTGGAGTCCAAAGTCAGCCGACTATCCCTTTCCAAACGTCTACCTCACGTGTTTCTGTCCAGAGACGTAATGAACTCAGTCACAGCAGGTACCATGGTCTGCAGTGCTTCCTGGGCAACAGACGCGTTGCCCAGAGCCGAGCCTCACATCATGTGTGTTCTCTCCCTCCAGCCTTACATCAGGCCTCTGGGGCAGATACTACCATCCACCCACTTGCAACTGGGTAGACTAAGGCAGGTGTCATTTGAGAAAATAACAGCAAAGCTGAGTTTTGAATCAAGGCCAACCAATTCCACAGGCTCTGGGAGCTGATGACAAGGTCAATGCTTTGGCCTCCTTGGGAACTGTGGTATTCACAGGGAGGAGCAGGGTACAACCCCAAGAACAAGAACAACCCCACCATCTTTCTCTCTGACATAGCTGCAAAGAGACCGCGGCCTCCTGACCACAGCTCTCCAGGGCCACTGGGCTGGGGCCATGGCTTTGACTAGAACCTACCTGCAACTCAACCCTGGAAGCTATACTGACAGTGGTCATCTCCTACACTGGTGTGTACGTTCACTGGGCACAAGACTTCTTTCTATCTTCTACACTGGACAGACAGCATCCTGGGCGCTAGCCAGCCCTCCTGACAAGAGGCCAAGAAGATATCAAGGGATGCCCTGAAAGCACAGAGGCCAATCACACCCCTTGTCAGTCAAGACACCTAGGCCATTTAAACATGAACAAGCGTGGAATACAAAAACTAAAGGAATTTGAGATCTGCCCTTTTGTGACAATTAAAGAATGGTCTACTAAGGAATTTCCCTGTTTCATTTCTTCTTGCTTTTTAGCAAATGTTTTTGTTAATGGCAGTAAGGTACCCTTCCAGCGGTAAGTGTATTCATTTCAAAGGGCTCTAAGGTAAGACAATAAGTCCATTAAGTATTCTTACCTCTATTCCTGAACCAGGCACCTAGATTAAAAAAGAACAACAAATTTTGTAATGTACAACAAAACGAAGCACTGTTACGCTTTTTCAGATGGTGCATTAAAGGGCATATTCCTCTTATTAAAGACTTCTCAAAAACAGAATTTCTTTAATCAAGGCTTGCCACCTATCTGTGTCATCATAAAAGAGGTATCTTTACATTTTCCTTCTATATTCATTTCCTTCAGATTGGGAGCTCGATAACACAGCCCAACAGAGGGTGTCTCAGGAAGCCTCCATGCTTCAGTGTAATTATTCAGTATTATGGTCATCAGTGACATAACACTGTAGAGAAGACACGGCTCCCCTCCTCCTGTCACTTGTGCTATGCCTGTCCTCATGGGAAGGACACCATCGCCTGCCCAGGACGCTCCACAGTCTCCTGGTCTTCCTGTCTCTAGCCCGAGCCCCTGGAGGCCAAGCTCCTGACTCCCCAGCATGGCCGGAGAGCTCTCCCTGAAGGGCTCTGCCGCCCTCCATTCCTGTCCCTACACCCCCAATCCCACTTCTCCAACCACAAGATGCCCTACCAGGCCAATGGGAGCTTTTGGGGAGGGGTTTGAGTGGACATGGCTGGGGGTGGGGGCTCTGAGATGACAGGGAATTGTGCCTGCATGCCTGGGGGACAGTTTACAGGACAACTGTGAGGGGTCACATGAACTCGAAGAATTCACAGGCACAGATGGCTGACTTCGAGGAAAGAAAGGGGAAGGGTGGGAAGAGGAAAAGATTAAACTTGATTCTGAAAAGTGAAGTTCAGATGAATACAGATGCCAGGGAACACCGCCATCCCCCACTGCCATCACCACACTCTCTCAGTAGTAGGAAATCAGAAGGGGATGGAGGCTTTCACAGTAATATGATTTTTATCACTGAAAAATGTCTTCTCCCCTTGCGACCCTCCACGTCACCCACCAAGTGGGCCAGTGGCCTCTCTCATCTATTCAGTTCAGGCTTCAGTCACCACAACCAGGAATAAACAGCCGTTTCTTTCTCCAGCAAACCTATTTCCTGTCCTTTCCTGGGCATTTATTTTATCTGCCAAACAGAGATATAACTTTTTGGTGCTAGTATGATCATTTCTGTGACAGACATTAGATGTTTTTATAATTTTGAAAGTTTTGGTTATTAATAAAGGTTTTTTTAATTCAGGAGACAGACATTAGTGGTTACCATCAAAATGAATGAATGCAAAAAAGAAAAAAATGAAAGCAAATTATGAGCTAACTGTATACAAATAAAAATTATTTTAAGTGATTATTTCAATATCTTTGGTATCAGTACACCAAAGAACTGGAGAAGAAAAATTCTGAGTGTCAATCATGTATTGAAATGATTCTCTACTTGTCACATTTTAAAAGGGTACAAAGAACAGAAAATAAACCCAATGAATCAAGTTTTACTTCAAAATAATTCTTACCCTCAAAATTTTCGGGCTGCTGTAATAAGCCATGCTCAGGGTTTCCATTTCTTCACACTGTTCCAAATTTATCTTCCTGGTGCACTTAACAGCTTGGTTAACCAGAAATGCTGGAAATCATAACATTCCCAAGGGAAAAGAAAAAAAAAAAAATTAAAAAGAAGAAAAATTTCTAACTAAGAAATTGTAATCTAAGTAAAACTGCAAAGTTATGACACATATACAATATGCTTAAGATAGGGAATAAAAAATATTTTTCAAATATGTAATACAGTCACATGATTCAAAATTCAGAAAAAGATTTGAGGAGTTGTCTCCCTCCAACCGCTAACACCCAGCAACCACCAGTCCCCTTCCGCAGAAAGAGTCTGCATGAAGTTTCTTGTGTATCTTTCTGGAAATATCCTATAATATTTTCAGAAAATCTGTGTCTGTGTCTGTGTGTGTATACACACACATTTTTTTTTAAGTATTTCTTTCCCCTTTTGGAAACAAACTCACAACAAATATTCTGCCCTTTGTCTTCTTCACTGAGCAATGTATCTTGGAGTTCAGTCTATCTCAGTAGGAAGAGCTTCCTCCTCCTCTTTTTAGGGATAACTCCTATTCTATTACAGACACACCATAATCTATCCAACCAGTTCCCCACTTAGGGAAGTTGTCTCCAGTTTTGCTCTAGCAATGCTACAATCTATCATTTTGCATGTGGGCCAGAGTTTCTGTAGGACCAACTTCTAGAAGTAGAACAGCTAAGTTAAAGGGCATATTTGTCCCAAGTGCCCTTTACCAAGGCTATACCAATTCTCAGTCCCACCAGCAAAACAGACAAGCGCCTACTTCTCAACAGCATTGATTTCTTTACGCTTTGCAATCCAATTAGGTGGAAATGGTATCTCAGTTTGGTTCTAAATTACACTGCTCCTACTGTGTGAGCAAGGTTAAGCCTCTTCAACAGAACACATTTTCCTTCACGTAGCAAGTGTTGCTTCATTAGGCCACACGCTATCATCCACGGCTTAGCAGGCTTCTGTATAGCGAAGCTGGCTAAGGACAGGAAAGCCAGGCCTATTGCCTTCTGCTGCCAAGAGTGGTTACTCCACAGAGTCCACGATGCTCCTGAAGAAGCAGCAGGACCAATGGGAGGCAGCTGCATGGGTTGCATCCCTGCTTCACCACTGCCTGAGGAAGAAACTGAACTCAGTTTCTCAGTTTCCTCATCTAAAGAATGAAGATAACCCTCCCTGAGAGGATCATCGTGAGGATCAATGGGAAAAACACATGCAAGCGCTTAACACAACACCCAGCACACAGCTAATCAATGTTAACCATTGACAAACTTTAGCTCCAGTGACAAAAGAACTTTCCAACAACCTCAAGAGTTAAACAACTGAGTGGGCTGGTTACAGGTGGTGAGTTCCCCATCACTACGAATGCAGAAAACATTCTGGCACTGATCAGGGGTGAGGGGGAGGGAAAGAACTATACAATCTTTGAAGTGTCTTTCAACTCTAAGACTCTGTTTCTAGTTACAAAGTTTGTTTATTATGACTGCTATAAATTTAAACTAAGAGCAAACTCTGTTTGCAGAGAAAAAGAAAAACGCCCACTCTCTTACCTGCAGGGTTATTATCAGTACACAGAGATGATGTAAGGGGAGAAGGAAATCTCAAAAATGAATCTGAAGTCTGCAGATGAACTCCATACTGCAAATAGAACAACCAACAGCTGTCAGGGTGCTACTAAGGCATCCGTTCCACACTCACTACACAGCTACTCCATGAAAAGCAGCAGTGCAGGGATGAGTGAAAAACGTGTGCTCCCTGCCCGCAGGGAGCAAACATCTAGCAGCCCCACCCTTTTCCTTTGAAGGCTGTGTGTTTCTGGGTATGCATGTTACAGAATTGGCAGGCTTCTTTATTCCAGGCTCTTCTACTTCTATCCCACTGGAAGGGTATCTAAGAGGCTGACACAGGTGCCAGCAAGCGGGGAATAAGCCCTCTCCTTCACTAGAGCTGGGAGAATAAACTCCTGCAGTCTTTCTGGAGGGCAAGCTGCTATTGGTATTTTAAATTTCCATTCATTTTGACCAAGTTAACCCATTTATAGGAACATACACTATGGATTTAATCAGACAAAAAATATCCATAAGAATGTTTATTGTGGATTGTTTATCATAGCAAAAACTTGAAACGAATGTCTATTAGATAGTGGAATGGCTCAGTAATAAATAATGACACATCCCTGGAAGGAATACTCTGTATCAGCAAAATGCAGCTCCAACACCAGCTGCTTCCCTATACCTATGTTTTCCCATCACTTAAATGGGGACAGTGAAGTATCCTTCCCAGGGTCGTGTACAGTGATGTCTGAAGAGCTCTGCCCAGTGCCTGGCAGGTGGGAAATGCTCCAGAAATGGCCATTTTTATAGTGACATGGGAAGATGCATAAAATTGATCACAAATAAAAAAGGAAATTTATAGCACAATGTGGATAACTAGAAATTTCATTTCTGCACAATATTATATGTATACTTTAGTAGATGCATTAAAAAATCGGGAATATACACCCATCTGTTAACAGTGATTTTCAGTGTGCATTGTTTGTTTTTGGCCAAGCCGCATGGCTTACAGGATCTTATTTCTCTGACCAGGGACTGAACTTGGGCCATCTGCAGTGGAAATGTGGAGACCCAACCACTGGACCACCAGGGAATTTCCTTGCAATGTGCTTTAGTTTTAATTGGAGATGGAGGCCTTTCCATTTTACTTATGTACTTCTATACCTTCAACTTTCAGAACTAGCACAGGTTGTTTTAATGCTTTTTTGGAAGCATTAAAAAGATGCTTCCAAAAATTATGACATTCAGTCAAAGTTAACACATAACATATTTAAAGGTTTGTGAAAGAATGGATAACAAATACCACACATCTTCCCAAAGTCTGTAAAACTACACACAACTCTGAGAAGAGGAGCCGGCCTCCAGCCCATCCACTCGGTTTCCAGCAGCATCTCTCAAGCACTTTGCTGCATCTTTTGAGGTAGAGAAGAAAAAATTCTGCAGAGACAAATGAAAGCTTACCAGAAAATATATGCCTCAAAACTCTATGTTAGAATTCAACTACTCAATTTTAATTTTCATGATTTTTTATCTCTAGGCACAAACATTGTTATTTTGCTTTATAATATCAGTTCTGTGTCTCAGGGAAGCTAGCTTACTGGGAACATACTTATCAAGACAAGATATTTATGACAGGATGAGTGGACTTAAATTCCTGGCTCACCTCATATTTTGCAGTTTGGGGAGCATCCAGTTGGGTTGATCTATCTGATTCTGCATTCAGTGAAAACCCATCAAGTGTTTTCACCAATTTATCAAAACTGCTTTCATCAGTCACTTCTGGATTAATAAAGGATAATGCAGGTTTATCTGTTTTTAGAGAAAGTATTTTAAATCAGAATAAAATATAATATGTATGGCATATATAGTATACATAGTGTTTAGGAAACAATCTTTAGTAGCAGTAAGGCTGCTGTGAAAAAATTAACACGTCTCTAAATATTCACTTCCCCCAAGATTCCTTGAATCTTATTAAATAGACTACAGGCATGGCCTCTTGCTCTACTGTGGAAGAAAGAGTTTCTAAGGCCTGCAGGTAAACAGCACAACAGAAGCCAATAATAATCAATCTCTTTCTCCAGTCCATGGACTCAAAAGTGCATAAACCTCTCAGGGGCAACTCTCTCCAGATGGCTAGGGGAATGAAAGATCCTGTTTCTTCCCTCACACAGCCACCTCCAAAGCCCAGGACAACAATGTGCTCTGTACGTGAGAGGTGGGAGGAGGAGGGAACAGGCTGATCATGTTCACTGGGCTTGTTACAGTGACTGACCAGCCATTACTGCAGATTACAAATCATAGCATCCACCTAAATTTTAAGTGCAAGGGGACAAAATCAAAATATACAGACATTCTGAAAAGATGATAAAGTTTAATTGATAAAACCATGAATGTGTTTCTGATCTTGATAATGTTTTATACTTTGGAACTAGACATCTAATTGAGCTAAATGCTCAGATAAAAATAAAGATTCTGTTTTCATGCAAATACCCTTAGTAAAAATAAAAGAGAAAAAAGGAAATTGAAACCAAAGCTGAACCTGACTCTCAACCATTAAATCAGGAGGAAATGCATACACACACACACCGCCCTCAAATAAATCTAGATTCTTAGGCATGTCTACATTTTCTAAACACCTTTGAAATAAAATATGAGAAATAAAGCATGAGATTTCAAAAGACAACTACAAAAAGCACAATTAAAGAAAATGTGCATGGTTACAGGTTTATAAAGTTACTTGCAGTTGTCTGTGGAATGGCCTCAGGTAACCTCTAGCCAAACCATAGAATAACTGCTTTAAATCTAACTTGATGTGACATTTTTCCATAAAACAACTTTTAAAAGAAAAAACTTTCCAGAGTTTCACACAGTATACCAATATCAAATACTTACAGTTTGTAATATGAATGCAGAAAATAGATGGGTTGATCTGGTCGACAAGTTTAAATACTCTCTGAGGTGGGTTTGCTGTAAAATTCAATGAATAGACAGCTGCTTTTTGACTACAGAAGTGACTATCACCCCTGAAAATTTAAAAAAAACAATAATAAGACAAAGTTTTAAGGCAGAAGCACACAATCTTAGCAAGACTATTTTAGAACTGTCAGATGCTTGCACTGTACTATGTTAACAACTACATGGAGGATATTTATGAAAGTGTGATGTTAGAATTGAATCTACTTTTATTTAGTTTATTCAGTGTTAAAATGTTCGGCATTTTAAACTTTCTCTTCTAACAGTGAAAATATTAAGACAACTAGAATAACCTTTAAGGAAATCTTGTCAAGTATGGAATACAGATGAGAAATGATTTTGATGTAAATGAACCTTGCAAACTCTGATGGAATATTCAATTATATAAAATTTTGCAGAACTTCAGACTGTTTGTAAGTACCCAGAATGGATCCCAAATTCCTTGTCTTTAGAATAAAGCTATCTTCATAAACGAATGTGAAAATGAGAGGAAATAACATCATCTAGAAGTTTGGGGACTTAGAAACTGCAGTATAGTCAAGTCTTCAACCAATCCCAGAGTTAACAAACCCTAATCAATTTGATATAGATACAGTCATGGTTTAGGGAGATACAACAAAAATGAGATCATATTACATACCACTTTAAGACCTTTTCCAACTTTGAGTGCCCAACAGCTCCTATATCATCAAATGTTTTTGTATTATTATATTATATGGTTTCACTGTATACCAATTTATTAAGCTATTCCCAATTTTTTTTAACCAATCCTCTACCGTTGACCTATGTTGTTTATAATTTCTCCCGATGATATATAATGCTTTAGTGACACCCTTGTACATACATTTGTATTAATGTCTCCAGTTATTTCCTTAGGCAATATCTCCTGAAATGGAATTGCTGGATCAAAAGGTAGGTACAAAATTTGAGGTTTCTGAGACTTACTACCAGACTGCCTTCCAGAAAGGCAAGATGCAACCTCACCAACACTGTAGTAACAAGAGCACTGTACTCTTGCTGTACTTACTTTGCTGTACTCTTGCCAAGATCACATGTTATCAGTTTTTATCGTTTGCTAATTTCATGGGCAAAAGCCTGTTATCTCATTGTTTTAATTTGAACTTTCTCTTTTACTAGTGAAGTTAAATATTTTTCCATATGGTTATAGCTCACTGGTATTTCATGAGTTGATTAATTTTTATGAGAACGTTTGTTTTCTTGACTTAAAAGAACCCATAGTAAGAATCTCTTCTGAGTGTTAGAAATATTTCTTCCCAGTTTGTTAATCTTTCGGTTTTATAGTGTTTTTTGTCACACAGAAGTTTTGTTTTGTTTTTTTGCGACCATCATTCCTCTTAATTGAGGTTTGATTAACTGATTCATTAAAATAATGAAGCTGTCAGCCTTTTATTTTATAGATTGGCTTTGGGTTTATCTTAAAAGGCATGAAGACCCCACTTCCATCGCAGAAGGCGTGCATTCGATCCCTAGTCGGGAAGCTAAGACCCCACATGCTGCATAGTGCGGCCAAAAAGAAACAAGACACTTCCCTAACCCAAGATTAATGAACATTCACATAGATTTTTCATTCATTAATTTTTTAACATGTCACTCTTCTACATGTTGGTAATTTACTTCAGTGTAACATGATAAAGCAGGAATCTAATGTTTTTCAATAAACATCCTACATCATTTATTGAATGATCCAACCTTTACTCTACAGATGTGAAATACCATGTTTACAATAAATACCATACTTGCATTAAATACTTAATAGAAAAAAATAGTTTAAGAAAATTGGCTGGTATAAAATCAGTACACACAACTGATTATTGGCCTTTCTGTTCTTTCAGTGATCTACTTATTCATCATCAATTAATATACATTATATTCATTATTAGACTGTTACAAATGCTTTAAACCTAGTAGTTTGCTCTTCTTATTCAGTAACGTCTTGGCTGTTCTCATCTGTTTATTCTTCCAGATGAATTTTAGAATCATTTTGACACATTATCCCTCTCCCATCTGACTGAAATTACATTATAATAAATTGAAATGTATAAGTAATGATTCTACCCATCCCACTACACAGATTCTCTCTCTCCATTTATTCAAATGTTTTATGTCTCATTATATCTTGAAGTTTTCTTCACATAAACTCTGAATAGTTAAGTTTAATTCTATGATGTTATATTTCTATTGGTGTTATCATTAGAATCTATTTCCACAATATTTCTGGAATGGGTATTACTGGGGGATTGATCTATTTTGTAACTGGCCTCTTTTCCAAATGCTCTATATAGTTCTAATGGTAAACGAGTTATCATTTAAAGAGTATTTTGGAAACACCATGAGTAGTATAAATAAGAAAAGATCCAGCACTGAAAATCTACGAGTCATACTGGGCCTTAAAAGGTGAGGAGGAGTCAGACAGAGAGGGAACGGGAGGCCAATCCAAGGGCAAGAATGGCATTGGCCAAGGGTGGGAACTGTACTATGGTGCTTAGAAAACAGAGTACCAAAGCTGTGCTAGACAAAGGATGCCAGACGGGGTTGCTAGGAAATAAGATGTGAGAAAGGCTGGGATGGATATGAATTCAGGTTATGGGTTCTATAGGTAATGAGAGTTTTTGAAGGTTCTTTAGAAAGGGAGTGAGTGACAAGGTGAGGTGAGGTGTGAGCTTATGAGGAGGAAGGGAGTAGGGACGGACAGACATGAGGGCAATCAAGATTCAGCAGTATGGGACTCTTGACCCCTCCCTGTCCAGTCAGCAGCTCTCTAATCCTGTGCAGTGAGTCGGCATCACATCTACATCGCATCTACTTTCCTCTCTAGTCCCACCATCACAGCCTTCTGGGTGGGAGGGGGGCACTTATTAATCCTCATCTGCAATAGCTTCCTTCCTGGTTCCCTGCCACCAGGGCTGGCCCCTGGGATCCACTGTCCATGCTGCTGCAGAATTTATTAAATTGGGAATCTGATCCCCTCACTCCCCGGCCCCCTGAAGAAGTCAGGAAAAATCCAAACCCCTCAGCAGACACACAGGCCCCTCAGGACTCGACCCCTGCCCTTCCCCACACTCCTCCGGCTCCACCCTTCCTCAGCCCTGCTGAGCTACCTGCAATTACTGCAATGGGCTACACTCCTTCAGCCCCGGGACTCTGCCATGTGGCTCCCTTGGCCAGGATGCCCTTCCTGATTCCATACTGACCAACCTCACTTGTCCTTCGGGACTCAGCTCAGCCACTTTCCTAGAAAGCCCTCCCCAGTCCAGTTGTCTGGGTTAGATGCCACTCCTCTCCGTTCTCCTAGTGTCTGGTGCACAGTCTGCCATCCACCCATTTGTCTCCCTGACTCAATGAGCTCTTTGAAGACAGGACCACGTCTCACTTGTCTGTAAATGGTACTGGCACATGAGAGGTGCTCAAGAAAGGCATGGTGAACTGTGAAAGACAGCTTAGCAGTGAGAAGGCAAGGGAGAGGCACAAGTCAGGGGAGCCTCTAGGTTTCTGACACGGTTTTCTGCCTGAAAGAACAACGGCAGGGAAAGTCAAAGGGATACTCAAGGGTCAGTTAAGGGTAGAGCAGAGAAATTCATTCATCCTTTCAACTCACTTTTAATGAAGGCTGACTATGTGATAGCAGCTATCCTAGGCACTAGGGATAAACGGTATATAAAAGAGATAATTCTTACTCTCAAGAAGCTTACCTCTAAAAAAAAAAAAAAAAAAAGCAGCTTACCTCTAATGAGGGGAAAAAGACACTAATCCACTAATCTAATGATAAATGTATAATCTTTTTGGATGGCAAGACTAGTTTATGACAGTTCAGTATATGTAAATAAATCTTCTATGAACTGGAATCTACATAACAAGAACACCCAATTAATTAGAACTGTTAGTTTTCATTATTTCTATACTTCACAAGCAAAACTAACTCAAAAAACCCCTGAAGTGCTTTCCTGAGGGCACTACTAATTCAGTTCTAATTTCTAAACCATGGCGCCACAAACCACACCTAATCTTGTAAATAAGTTTTACTGAAATGTAGTCACGCCCATTCATTACATGCCTGCTTTTGCTCAACAATGGCAGAGTTGAAAAGCTCCAACAGAGCCCACACAGCCTGCAGAGCTTCAGGTATTTATTATGTGGCCTTTTACAGAAAAAGTTGGCTGGCCCCCATTCTAAATAGTCTATATCTAAAGTTACAGTATTGGCTTTTTTTTAAGAACTACATTCTAAACAATGATCGTAAATCAGAACAGATATCTCACTCTCAGGCTCCTGGAACTCACTAATTCAGGAAAACAAAATGATTTTCAACAAAGACTGAACCACAGTGTAGTTCAGGCAGGGCAGAAAAATAATCTGACTATAACACCCCATGTTCCAGGCATTTTAACAACATCGAAGTAGACTGGATTTCCCACTGGTCAATAAAATAGTTTCTCATGGGAAAAACACTCTGCACTTCCAAAAAGCATTCAACCTATCAAATTTCAACTGCTAAAACTTCGTACAAGACTGAATTTAAATTGGCTATCTCTGAATAATAAACTGGTCCCATCCTGAATAAAGTAACTTCTTATAAGTGCTGTTATTTTATCAAAAAGCTTTGAAATCAGAATTATGAGAACCAGGTAACTCAGAAGAAACTGTTTATCTTGCAATCGATTGGGAATGTCATTTTCCATTATTCTCCTACACAATGTGAACTGTGAGAATTCCTGGTAGATACATACATTAGAAAGGTATAAACAAAGCTTTCCTATCTAATTTTCAAAAGCTGTAAAATTAAACTGCACTTTTCACCCTAGGCTATACATGAGACTAATTCACAGATACAAAAATGTGACATCTTATTTGTTTACAAATCAAAGCGAAACGTAATTCAATCTCTGAACACAGAGATTTCATTATAACCTTTGTGAAAAGTACACTCTCACTTCTCTTTTGCCTGCACTATCCTCTGGCTGGATGCAAATAAGGGATAGATACTGTTCTACACAGGCTTCCCAGGTGGCTCAGTGGTAAAGAACCCATCCGCCGCTGCCGGAGTTTGATCCCTGTGTCAGGAAGATTCCCTGGAGAAGGAAATGGCAACCCACTCCAGTATTCTTGCCTGGGAAATGCCATAGAGAGGAGCCTGGCAGGCTACAGTCCCTGGGGCTGCAAAAGAGGGCTTCCCAGGTGGCTCAGTCAGTAAAGAGCTGGACACGACTTACTGACTAAACAGCAATAACTCTTCAATATATTGATTTCAACAGCATGGCTTCTGAATGATGCAGAATTCAGGAAATCAGCCTGGGTTGATTTGGGTTTTTTCAGCCTGGGGGAGTTTTGACTTTCTGTCCCCAAATTTTATAATCTTGGTCCAATTTTATCAAAACTTCATGTTACAAACTTACGTGACAACTGGAATTGAGCAGGCAGAAAAGACACTGAAATCCACGGGGCTGCAATCAGGATCACAACAGCAGCTGACGTCACACTGTGCTGGAGACAAGTCACAGACACACAGAGCAGCAACTACAGAAACAAGAGAGGTGGGGCGCAGAGCGTCACAATCTGCAGGTAGTGACTGCCCCCTGCCACTGCAAAGCACCAAAAATCATACAAAGGCCCGTTTTATTCTTCCTATTGCACTTTGGGGGAAATCTGTGAATGAGTCAGTTTGAGTACTCCCCCATCCGAGGTTTTCCCAAAGTGGCCAATCATCTGACTCACTTGGAAAGTTCTGTTTGCACTCTCCCTACAAAGACTGACTTGGTAAGCTAATTGAGAAACCCAGACACCTGGGCTTTTCAAACATTTTCCAGGTGATGTTCATAATTAAAACAGGTTTAAGAATCAACATGGTAAATCACTTGCCTGCCCGTGATGGTTCACTTGCCTGAACCATCGGTTTAATATTGCAGATTTCTAAGCTCCTCTGGAAATTCCAATTCAGAGGAAGGGCCCACTTAAGGCTACTAAGAATCAAAGTTCTCAATTTTGTTCCTCTCCTCAGATGTCACCTGCAGCTTTGAAGACTGAGTCCATGTTCACAGACTATTGGCCAAGAATCAAGCTGGCTCAGGTTCCTTGTACTTGGGGTTCTAGAAATATCTTTGGTAATTCAGACAGTAAAAACATGGGAAGAGGTAGGAAGCCCCACTTAGCAAGTTTTTAATAGTGATGACCATCTGGATTTTTAATTCTCTGTTTCAGGCTGTCAAAAGGGGAGGTGTAGAGATGAGGGGAAACTTAAATAGCAGAGCATGAGAATGATAAAGACTGAACTCATGGTAGATTAATTATTGCTGGAAGGAGGGAATAAGCTCAGTGCTTCAACCTTACCTGTAACGTTGTTTCTTCTTTTTGAAAAAGGATTTCAAGCAGAAAAATAAATTTTAAAAAGGGATCTCAAGCAAATGCTGGAAGACAATCCGTACGACATTCTTATTAGCATTTATGAATTATTTTATAATAAAAATGAGCTTTAGAAGGAATTCCCTGGCAGTCCAGTGATTAGGACTCAGTGCTCACTACCAAGGCGGGTTCAATCCTGGGTCAGGGAACTAAAGACTCCACAGTCTTCGAGGAGTGGCAAAAAAAAAAAAAAGAAAATATATACCTCAAAAAAGGTACAATAATAAACTCTGGGAAGATCAATGTCAGAAGAAGAGGAAATTTTTGTCAATGAATATACAATCCATTCCTAGAGACACAAAATTTCCCCCCTAGAGTTAACATGTTTCTCTCTAGCCAAGGACTCCCTTGTGTCCTTAGAAAATTATAACACCTCTCATATATACTAATGTAAAAAATAAACAGTGTTGAGACACCCTGCGTGTGAAATAAATCTTGATTTGTTTTACAAAACTTAAAACCCTTATAGGTAGGTAGCTGTAAGACTACTAGGGACAAAGCAATAGTGTTTAATAACTCTACTTAGGAAAGAAAAAAGGGTCTCTATCCAAGATGTGAGTGTACCTAATCAGCCAACAAGTATCTGCTGAGTACTCGCAGGGTCTGAGTAGCACTCAGCTGCTCTTCCAAGCCTCTTCACAGCTTCAGGGCACTAATGAACAGAGCTCAGATTCGAGATGAAAGCTAAAGCTACCGTCCTTCTCTTGCATCTGTAACCCATTCTGCAAAGGGTGGTCCAGTTTTCCACTAAGAGTCAGTCTCCTGCTACAACCTCTACCTAGGGTGTGACCTAAAAATCAGGCAATTCACGAACCTAAAAAATGGCAATAATCCAGGGACTTCCCTGGTAGTCCAGCAGTTAAGACTCTACCTTCCAATGCAGGCGGCATGGGTTCTAAGTTCCTACATGCTGCCCAGTGCAGCCAAAAAAAAAAGTTAAAGAAAAATGATGACAACCTAACATCATAAGACTGTTATGAGGATTAGAGGAGACACACCACAGATGTAATCCTTAGCGCAGGGCTTGCTACATAGGAAGCAGTTAATAAATGTCAGCAGTCATTTATTAACCATTACTTGCACAGATCTAAACAGAGGCCCTTTAAAAAGACAAAGGAAAAGTACAAATTCATCCTCCCATACTAGAAAAACAACCCTGAATACATGACCTATAAATGATGATTCAAGAATAGCTACATTTGGGGGATAAAGTGAATTAACAAATGAAATACATGAATAAAAGGCAACTCAGCCCAAAAAAATCTTAAGAGAATTTCAGATATTGAATACTCTGCTATATTCTGTCCCAAATTATCACTTAACTTCCCTGCTAAATCAAATAAACAATTTCAATATAAAACAAAGCTTTTTTAATATTAAAACAGCAAATATGTTTCTCTGTATTTTTTCTGACAGACTATACAATTTATAAAGGAGAAATAATGTTTCAGTAACTTGTCCTAGAGTTCAGAAGGTCAGCCAATCATGACTTATTTACTAATACTGAGCCTGACTCAATTTAAGAAAGATCTTTCTTAAGAAGGGATAAAAAAAAACAACACTGCATACCTATTGGGGTTACAGAGGACTTATAAGGGATTTTTTTGAGATCATAAACCCATTTGACAAACTACTCACTGCTATGAACCTTCACCCCAGAAAAACGCATATTCACAAAAGTTAGCACTCAATGTTGGAGTCAGATATCCCCTTAAGTCATCGATGTTAATCGATTCAGATTACAAAAGTCTGTAATCATCAGATTACAAAAGTCACTAGCTGTGTAACCCAAGGATTAGATCATTTTCTGAGAAATATGCCAATTATCCTTAAAGATGAATCTTCAGAAGTGGGCATAACCCCTCACCCCATAACTCCCTACCTTCAACTCAACACAGGAGGACTTGACCTAGTCATTTTCTGTAAACTAAATTTTTTGCGTCTCTTTTTCATAATTAAAAAGCTCAACGTATCCTATGCACTTAATTCCCACAATTGCCTAGAAACTTTCCATTTCAACTGCAAAGCTGCAAGCAAGTATTCATTCATTAACACCATTGGCATTAGTGTCGTCCGGGACCACTACAAGTACTTCTAAAGATTTTTATATTGTCTCACTTGGCTCTCTGAGCTTTGGTTTTCTCATCTGTATGACAGTGATAGTAACATCTATCTCTAAGGGCTATTGAGAGAATTACTATCCATGAAACACTCAGCAATGACTGCACACTTTAAGTGGTCAATAAACGTTAAGTATCGTTATTATTACATCCTCACCCGGGCTACCAACCCCCGCAGGTTGAACCACTGTAGATCGCCAGGAATTGGTACTTGGTTACCCACCGTCCGTGACCGGGGAGGGTCTGGGGCCGGAGAAAGGCCTGGAAGCCCTGGGGATCTCAGGAGGCTTAGAAGATAAAACAGGTCGGAGAGTCGTCGGGACTGGTTTGGTGGAGTTGAGGTCCTCCGTCATTACCACCGGGGTGGTCCCGGCCTGGGCGCTCACGGAGGCCCAGAAGTCTAGGAGAACGAGCAGGAGCCGCGGAAAGGCCCGCGGGCCCATTGCTTAGCGCAAGCCAAGCAGCCAGCGGCTGGGTGGCTGGGAGACCGCGCGTTACCTAGCAACCGCGGCGGCTGGACGCGGGGCATCACGGGAAGGGTCGCGCGAGGCCTGAAGAGACAGAAGGACAGAGGGCGGGGCCTGGGCGAGGGGCGGGGCCTGGGCGAGGGGCGGGGCCTGGGTGAGGCGAGCCAAAAGAGGAGGGGACGAGGGGCGGGGACCTGCCCTGCTAGTGAATTCCCCACGTGGTTTCCAAGAGGGCTATAGTACTTGTTTTAAAAATGTGGATTTCCAGGTTCCATCTCAGGGGATTCTGATTCAGTCCAAGGGCAGGCTTCAGGGAGCAATATTTTTAACAAATGCACAACCAGTGCATTTGGGACAACACACACAACTAACACACAACTAACACAATCAGTGCATTTGGGACAACTAACACAACCAGTGGAGGGACAGATATCCTGGGACCCACTCTCCTAAAGCTACTAAACAGGGTTTTTTGAAGCACAGAGATCATATCACTATCCTTGAATTTTTCTCTATCTCAGATCTATCCACACTTGCTTTACCGACTTGTTTTAGTCCCCTTGGGATCTCTGAGCTACGGTTTTATGTCAGGAATGATATCTACCTCTAAGGGTTGTATACCAGGAGGTCGCCAGATAACTTCTGGTCGCTGTGTTGTGATTGTAATAAGGGGAACAGATGAACACCGAATAACTTTTTTACAGAAAAAAAAAAAAATTAAGCACGATGACTTATAGGCCTTAAAAGAAAAAAACAAAGCAAATCTACTTTATCTGTACAAAAAGACTTGAAGACCACAAGACTCAGGGAAGCCCTTAAGTTCTAAACTGCTAGATTTAAAGAAGTATTCCAGACCAGGGATGTTGGTTATTATACCTTTGATACTTCATCTCCTTACAGTTCAGAAGTGAATGTGAAAATACTTAAACATATCATGGTAATTACTCAAAAAACATATTTTCCAATTCAGAAGAATGCTAAAACAATATATATACCTGCTTTATTAAATTTATATATTAATAACAAAACTAAATCATCAAAATGACATCTTTAGTACCTTCCTATGGCATTCCAGAGAAAGTATCTAAAATATAACTGGATAGAATGTGTAATACAGATATTTCCAATTCTTTCCTACAGAGTATTGCTTTAACAACTACCTGAAATTCTGAATTAATGCTTTTGAACTGTGGTGTTGGAGAAGACTCTCAAGAGTCCCTTGGACTGCAAGGGGATCCAACCAGTCCATCCTAAAGGAAATCAGTCCTGAATATTCATTGGAAGGACTGATGCTGAAACTGAAACTCCAATACTTTGGCCACCTGATGCAAAGAACTGACTCACTTGAAAAGACCCTGATGCTGGGAAAGATTGAAGGCAAGACAAGAAGGGGAAAACAGAGGATGAGATGGTTGGATGGCATCACCAACTCAATGGACATGAGTCTGAGTAAGCTCTGGGAGTTGGTGATGGACAGGGAAGCCAGGCGTGCTGCAATTCATGGGGTTGCAAAGAGTCAGACATGACTGAGCAACTGAACTGAACTGAACTAAAATTCTGGACCACTTTTAATAACTGATGTAAACTGATATAATGCTTTTTTGTTTCTTTGGCCATGCCACTCGACATGTGAGATCTTAGCTCCTCTGTCAGGAATCAAACCCATGCCTTCTGCATTTGGAAGCAGAGTCTTAACTACTGGACCACCAGGGAAGTCTCAACACTTCCCTTAACAAAAAAAAAAAAAATTATTTTCCAAATCTTCATCTTACAACTTCTAATTCCAAGATGACTTGTTTTTAAATCTTCTCTTGACTTCAAGGTCTTCACTTTCTTTTCTATTCCTTAATATCTGTCAATCACATTGTCCTATTTTCTGCTTTGAATTTTTAGGCTGTTGGATTAAATTTTGATAAAGTATCTTTCAGTTCTAACATTTTTGTGTTTGTGGTCTGGGAAATGATCTCACCACCCCCTTTCAAACGCAAACACTCTATAGGTGGTCCAGAAGTAATTTTATGACATCTTTCACAGTCAAAGTGAGGGTTGCGTCAACTCAGATCCATTTTGCAAACCTTGGAAACACTGAAACTTTTCATTTCACAGGTGACCCATTTCTGCCAGTTTTTTGGTTTTTCTTTCATCTTTCAACCCAAAGGATCCTTTTTCCTCCCTTCTCCCATTGTCTTGGCAGGTTTCCTCATTAAGATAGAAGGACAGAAAGAAGGGCCAAGATCTATTTCCATATTTTGTCCAAAACTGCAGGATTTGGGTTGTGCGTAAATGTTTGTGATTTAAAATGTCCATCTGTTTCCCTAGGATTGTTGGCATTCGTAATTCCTTGTAGTCTGTGCCAATGTTGGGAGGATTGAAGACAATTTCAGCTTTTTGGAATTCTGCACTTGGAAGCTGCCACATATGAGAAGCCTGAAAAAACAAAGACAGGAGTAGCTCAATGGAAAAATAGCTGAGGCTAACTTCATATAGCAGTGATAACCCGTCTGTCTTGGTCTTTGGTGTGGTTTGGGGTGAATTGACTCATTATTTTTGCTAAAGTCACGACTTGTAATCTATCTAAAATTAAATATCCATTTTTGCCTATATTAAGTATATCCATCCATCTTTATCTGAGCCAAATATTTTACAAATAGGGGTGCAGAATCATTCATCTTTATAAAGGGATTTCTTAGAACAACAAGAGATCAAGGCTGTGTGAGGACAAAGGACTTACTCTATCATTTTTGACTGAAGTGAACAGCTCAAGTAATTCATTTCTAAATCAACATCCAGAAGAAAAGAAATCCCACTTCTCTCCTCCTCCATTTCCCACGTGCCTTGTCAACCACCAGATACTATTCTTATTCTTCAAATGTTTTCTGAAACATTATGGGGGCAGGCTTCACATTCTTGAAAGGTCTCAAATTTACAAGTTTGACCTTTTCTGAAAATGAAATAATAAATATGGTCACAGACATACATTGACAAAAATGAAATAATTCTTTGTTTACCAGTCAACTGTAATCTTGCATCCTATTATTGGACCATACTGCGGTCTGAATAAACTAATCAGCTTTTTAAGAATACCTTTAAAAATTTTCAGATTGAAACATTTCAATCACAATAAAACATTTTAATCACAAAAAAGACCACTATACACTGCACCAAGATCAGATTTGACATTTTCCCACATTTCTTTTTAGTAAGTTTTTTTTAATTAATTAATTTTAAGTGGGGGATAATTACTTTACAATATTGTGGTGGGTTTTGCCATACATTGACATGAATCAGCCACAGGTGTACATGTGTCCCCCCATCCTGAACCCCCCTCCCACCTCCCTCCCCACACCATCCCTCTGGGTTGTCGCAGAGCCCCAGTTTTGAGTGCCCTGCTTCAGCATAAAACTTGCACTGGTCATCTATTTTACAAATGGTAATACACATGTTTCAATGCTATTCTCTCAAATCATCCCACTCTCACCTTCTCCAAGTAGTCCTTTAGAAAGTTTTATTGAGTGATAATATATATGCAGTTTTTAATATACAGGTTTTCTCATGCATCAATATACAGTTTTTTTCATTTATAGTTTTCTGATTTTTAACTAACACATACAGTCATGTAACAACAACCACAATCAAGAAAACATTTGTGTATGACATAAGGTAAAGGTCTAATTTCATTCTTTTGCATATAGATATCCAGTTTTCCCAACACCATTTATCGAAGAGACTATCTTTTCCCACTTATATAGTCCTGGTACGATTGTTAAAAAATAATTTGGCCAGTATATCTTTCAATTCATTCCTTTCTGTTGCTAACAAGTATTTCATAATGGAGGCTTCCAGGTGACTCAGATGGTAATGGTAACGAATCTGCCTGCAGTGCGGGAGGCCTGGGTTTGATCTCTGGGTTGGGAGGATCCCCTGG
Source organism: Antilocapra americana (assembly GCA_007570785.1). NCBI lineage: Eukaryota > Metazoa > Chordata > Mammalia > Artiodactyla > Antilocapridae > Antilocapra > Antilocapra americana. The sequence continues at coordinate 6,876,119 of ML663006.1, forward strand.
AGGAGGGCATGGCAACCTACTCCAGTATTCTTGCCTAGAGAATTTCATGGACAGAGTGAGATTCCTGGGTTGTCTGGTGAGTAGATGTTTAATTTTATAAGAGACTGCCCAACTTTTTCCTAGAGTGACTATAGTCTGCATGCCCATGAGCAAAGTTTGAGATTTCCATTTAATCCCTAGGCTCCTAACAATTTAATATGATCAGTTTTGTTTTCAGTCTCATTGTTAGTTGTTCTAGCAATTATGTGGTGGCATCTCATTGAAGTTTTATTAGTTGACTTTTAATAAATCAGATCACCTTGTAATGACACATTTACATGGCATTTTAACCATGAGGTGTAAAAAAATTGTTAAATATTAAATGAAGAACTGAATTATTCATTCTTCTGTAAACAAAGAGCCTCAAAAAATGGAAGTAAGCTGACTCTTGGTATCACTTAGGGGCACCCCTCTCTCCTCCCCCACTTCTTTTTCTCTTTCTGTGTTGTAAACATGTTTTCATTGTCCTCCCTAGGATCTGTAGGTAGTTCCCTTTTCATCCACCCCTTACTGGCAGCCTGTGAGTAAATTCTTGAGCCCTGAACTTGCTTCATTTTGCCCAATCATGGGGTCAGGCATTTTCTGCTACAGCTTGTTTAAAGCTTTTACCTCATGTTAACCCAAATTTGTTGGCAAGAACATGGAGACCAAAGAAAAGCAAATACAAGATTGGGTAAGCCTGTGTCAAAATCACCAACCTCACCCTGTTAGAGTACGTTTTCCATGCCCCAAATGAGAACCTGTGGCCTGACAAGCGTGCATATAGTTAGGAAGACAATTAAAAAATTGGAATGTCCTAGAAACATCAGAATTATTGTAGTCATGTGTGCTGTCCTAAGTCAGTCGTGTTTGACTCTGCAACACCATGTACTGTAGCCCACCAGGTTCCTCTGTCTGTGGGGATTCTCCAGGCAAGAATACTAGAGTAGGTTGCCATACCCTCCTCCAGGGTATCTTCCCAACCCAGGGATCAAACTCAGGTCTGCTGAATTGCAGAGGATTCTTTACTGTCTGAGACACCAGGGGATCCCAAGAATACTGGAGTGGGTAGCCTATCCCTTCTCCAGGGGAATTTCCTGACCCAGGAATCAAATTGGGGTCTCCTATATTGCAGGTGAATTCTTTACTATCTGAGCTATCAGGGAAGCCCAACTATTGTAGTCATAGTTATGAAAAATCTGGATGAAATTTAACCCTAAATTCAAACTCCCAGAATCCCCATCTCTACATTATAGGTAGTTTATATAGAGGGGAAGGAAAGATAGCTGGATGAGAAAAGATGAAGTTTAACTAGGTCTGTTTGGACAAAGACTCAAATTGATACCTCTTTTAATAGAGAGGGCTTCCCTGATGGCTCAGACAGTAAAGAATTTGCCTGCATTGCAAAAGACCTGGGTTCAACCCCTGGGTCAGGAAGATTCCCCTGGAGAAGGAAATGGCAACCCACTCCAGTATTCTTGCCTGGAGAATTCCATGGACAGAGGAGCCTGGTGGGCTACAGTCCATGGGTTTGCAAAGAGTTGGACATGTTCGGTTCAGTTCAGTTCAGTCTCTCAGTCGTGTCTGACTCTTTGCAACCCCATGAATCGTAGCATGCCAGGCCTCCCTGTCCATCACCAACTCCCAGAGTCCACCCAAACCCATGTCCATTAAGTCGGTGATGCCATCCAGCCCTCTCATCCTCTGTCATCCCCTTCTCCTCCAGCCTCCAATCCTTCCCAGTATTAGGGTCTTTTCCAATGAGTCAACTCTTCGCATGAGGTGACCAAAGTATTGGAGTTTCAGCTTCAACATCAGTCCTTCCAAAGAACACCCAGGACTGATCTCCTTTAGGATGGACTGGTTGGATCTTCCTGCAGTCCAAGGGACTCTCAAGAGTCTTCTCCAACACCACAGTTCAAAAGCATCCATTCTTTGGCGCTCAGCTTTCTTCACCGTCCAACTCTCACATCCATACATAACTACTGGAAAAACCATAGCCTTGACTAGATGGACCTTTGTTGGCAAAATAATGTCTCTGCTTTTCAATATGCTATCTAGGTTGGTCATGACTTTCCTTCCAAGGAGTACGCGTCTTTTAATTTCATAGATGCAATTGCCATCTGCAGTGATTTTGGAGCCCAAATAAATAAAGTCTGACACTGTTTCCACTGTTTCCCCATCTATTTGCCATGAAGTGATGAGACCAGATGCCATGATCTTAGTTTTCTGAATGTTGAGCTTTAAGCCATTTTTACCACTCTCCTCTTTCACTTTCATCAGGAGGGTTTTTAGTTCCTCTTCACTTTCTGCTGTAAGGGTGGTATCATCTGCATATCTGAGGTTATTGATATTTCTCCCAGCAATCTTGATTCCAGCTTGTGCTTCTTGACTGAGCGACAAGCATCTTTAGTAGAGACCATTTGTGAATTCCTGAAAACAAATAATGGAAGTCCATCTAATGTAAATTGGAGCTGGTTCTGCAGGTTCTCCCTCAGAGGGCAACTGCTTACTCTAGTGAGATAATAAAAGATCAGTCATATTTTAACTTCTGTCTCCTTCTAACATGACTCAGCCTAAAACTTTCCTCTTAAAATGTTCTCTGCAAGACCTAAGAAGCTGGTAATTATAACAATTTCTGGAGAAGAGGAGGAAAGGAGAGTTAAACTTCAATCTATTTTGCATGTATTGCTTTTCATTTAATAACTAACATTGGGGGGCCATGCTTCAAGGCTTGCAGGATCTTTGTTTCCCATCCAGGGACTGAACCCCAGGCCCCACCAGTGACAGCCATGAGTCCTAACCACTGGACCACCAGGGAATTCCCAATAATTTATTTTCAAATTAAATGACCACAACAATAAAACAAATTTAAAAATGTGTTCTCTCTCTTAATCACATCATCCCTATATTCCATTAGGGGGAGCATTGGAAAATAAGGCACCAATCCTTTCCTCCTGCCAGCCTTGCCCAGCACCTACTGCTCAGACTAGATTTGAAAGCACATTTTAAATCTTGTGAACATTTTTCAAGTCTAAAAACAAAAATCAGACTCAAATGAATTGGGTAGTCTTCAGTCCATGGGGTTGCAAAGAGTCGGACACGAGTGAGCAGCTTCACTTTCCATGGCTTTACTGTAAGAGGTACATACTTTGAGGCATCAGTGAAAATACATTACACTTTCCTTGAAATTTTTTAAAGGGATGGCACAGAGGGAAACCAGTTGGTCTGCCTTGGTGACGTCTGTTGGTCAACTGATAACAATGAATTGGAGACTGACCTCAGGTTTTGACATTTCAGAAAGAAACTCTTTTCAGGTCAGCCCAGGAGTCTTGGGTCATGGCAAGCAGACTGTCCATTGATCAAGAGAAGTCCGTTTATTGCTCTTCACTTAATCTTCACTTAATTTCACTTCCTCCAAGAGGCCTTCCTACCTGATTCACCAAGGAGGCAGACCTTCACAAATTTAGTAGCAATACCAAGCTGTTATTCTTGTTTCATCCTTAATGAGCTGGGTGACCTTGAGCAAGCTAAATAACCTCTATGACAAAATCCATCATACTGATGTTTCCAGTTGAAATTCAAGACTAGAGGGCTTTTATTTAACTATATTGACTACACATATGTATTTTGTTTCTCCCACACCATAGAGCTTGGTTCTCAAAAATTCCTAACATAATTTATTATTTGTTCTGTTCCAAAATACATTTAGCATAGTGCTAAGTCTAAGAATAACAACACCAATACTACCATCAAATACATCGTTATTTTTTTTAATTCTGATTTTTTTAGTTGCACACTTTTATCTAATACCTCTGTTTTTAGCATGTTACCTCACCTCCATCCTTTTCTCTGACTGTGATCTCTAAACCTAGATCTATCATGTTTCAAATTCTCCAAAGAATAATCTTTGCAGAGATAGAAACAAGAAGTCACAAGAGGGAATCTGGGGTTAACAGCTCCTATTACATATGTACAATTAATGACCTGCTTTCAGGGGAGTTGCCTGGTTGTCCAGTGGTTAGGACTCTGCACTTTCTCTGCCAAGGGCCTCGTCTTACTCCTCACTGGCTTTCTCCTCCATAAGACCTAGGGTTTCTCCATTCGGCTAAATCATCCATCCACTTTCTATCTTCCAGAAAGGATTTGACATCTCTCATGGGCAATCATCTTCTCTCCTATTATCTGTGGGCTCACACTCTGGATTCCTTTTCTATCATTTTAGTAGTGTTTCAGGAGACAGCAGAGATATTTGCATGGGTTTTGTTTGCCACACTTCTACATGTTTTCTATAAACATTTTCCATATCAGGCATAGAGCGGTAGTATAGTGAAATGATTAGATGCACGTATTCTGAAGCCACGATCTTTAGGTTCAAATCCCTAGTTTTGCCAGCTTCTGTGTAACTCAGTCATACTTTCTGTGCTTAGATTCCTCTCGTATAAAATGGAAATAGTGGTGAAGTAAAAGTTGCTCAGTCGTGTCTGACTCTTTGCAACCCTGTAGAATTCTTCAGGCCAGAATACTGGAGTGGGTAGCCTTTCTCTTCTCCAGGGCATCTTCCCAACCGAGGGATTGAACCCAGGTCTCCCACATTGTGGGCAGATTCTTTACCAGCTGAGCCACAAGGGAAGCCCAAGAATACTGGAGTGGGTAGCCTATCGCTTCTCCAGTGGATCTTCCCGACTTAGGAATTGAATTGGGGTCTCCTGCAAGCAGGCGAAGCCTTTACCAACTGCACTATCAGGGAAGCCCAGAGATAGCGGTACCTACTGGAAAACTGTGTGTGAGGGATGGCGCTGGGCTCTTAATAAGCACTCCAAAGGCTTTAAATGTTATTAAAGAAAGGGTACATGGTTCCATAATCAGAAAGGACAAAATGATATTGATTAATTCTGCCTTAAACTAAAGGAGAAAAAATTGATTCTGAGGTAATCCTGCCTGGAAGTTGACAGTATTTTCCTCAGGATTTAGCAATTCTGAGTATTGCAGTTTCACTTTTTCCCCTGCAGGTGGCAGCCTTCATCACCAAAACTTTGTTCCTCACGTAAGAGCTGACCCTGAGGGGAAAACAAACCCTCTACCTTTAGTGTTTCATTGGCTCTATCCTTCAATCAAGAAATATTTCATTGAGCACCTACCATGTGCCTGGAACCAGGCAAAAGGCAGTCGTCAGATACACACTATTGTTGCCTTCTTTAAACTTGCTGTTTGCAACAGCTGTAGAACTTAATTTCAAAGAAGCTGAGAGGGCATCCCAAGAAAACTTTCCATATAAATGTGCTACTACTATAGGCACAACCCTAACTCTGAGACAGAGTGCTCTGTTGAACAAAATGATGCTGTAAAGGACATTACTTAACACCAATTATTTTTCAGGCCTACTTGCCATTAAAAGGAGGTTTTCAGGGGCTTCCCTGGTGGTCCAATGACTAAGACTCTGAGCTCTTAACACAGGGGGCCCAGCTTTGATCCCTGGTCGTGGAACTAGATCCCACACACTGAAACTAAAAATGTCCCACTTCGGCAACTAAGACCCAGTGCAACCAAATAAATAACTATTTTAAAAGGAGGTTTTCATAAACTCCACCATCAAAGAAATGGGTTGGGAGGCTAAGGGGCATTGAGATCAGTCATCAGTGCACAAAGAGGGTATTGGGGTGTTCAAATGGGTGCATGGGAGAACTTAGGAACTACAGGCCAGAGATGACAACTCTCCTAATGTCCCTCAATTTTTAAACGAAACACCTTCTTTTTAAGAAAAAATCAGCCATAACTTGCAAATAAGACCAAGATAGGGCAGTATAGTTCTTGCCATGTCATGGAGGACATTGTCTAACAAGCTCACCCCAGGATTAATTCTCTAGCAGGAGCTGGCAAACTTTTTCTGTAAAGGTCCAAGATAGTAAATATTTCAGGCTTTGGGGCTACATGCTCTCTATCAAGGACTCAGCTCTGTCATCATAGTACTGCAAAAGCAGACTTACACAGTCCGTTCGGTTCAGTTGCTCAGTCGTACCTGACTCTTTGTGACCCCATGGACTGCAGCACGCCATGCCTCCCTGTCCATCACCAACTCCTGGAGCTTGCTCAAACTCATGTCCATTGAGTCGGTGATGCCATCCAATCATCTCATTCTCTGTCATCCCCTTCTCCTCCCACCTTCAATCTTTTCCAGCATCAGGGTCTTTTCAAATGAGTCTGTTCTTCACATCAGGTGGCCAAAGTATGGGAGTTTCACCTTTAGCATCAGTCCTTCCAATGAATATTCAGGATTGATCTCCTTTAGGGTGGACTGTTTGGATCTCCTTGCAGTACAAGGGACCTTCCAGAGTCTTCTCCAACATCACAGTTCAAAAGCATTAGTTTTTCGGTGCTCAATTTTCTTTATGGTCCAACTCTCACATCCATACATGACTACTGGAAAAACCATAGCTTTGACTAGATGGACCTTTGATGGCAAAGTAATGTCTCTGCTTTTTAATATGCTGTCTAGGTTGGTCATCTTTTCTTTCAAGGAGCAAGCCTTACACAATAGATAAGCAAATATAAAACTTATTATAAACGCAAGCAACAGAGTCAGATTTGGCCCACTGGCCATATATACAAACCAAGGAATGTATCTTTGCTTTCTTAGCTATTTACTTTTTATTAAAGGCTCAGATTTTTGTCTGTTTTAAATTCCAAAGTATTCCTTTCCAGTATGAAAAAGGACCAAATGTTACCCTGCAGAGATTAATCAGTTTAGTATTTAAGATTCCTCCTTCCTCAAATATCTACTTCCTCAAAATGCTCTCTGAACCAGCTTTACCATCTTCCTGTTTCCTCTTTAACAAGTTGAATAAATTTTTGACATGTGATTGCCCTCTATTTGAATGAGTCATGTTTCAACATTGTTGTTTGTTGTACTTTTGTTATTCCCTAGTAATTAGCAATAAAACCTGTTACCTAAGAGCCCTGTGTTACCATGGAGAGTAGCAAGGAAAGAAAGAATTTAGGAACTGCATCTCATCTTGTTGACAAACTCAGAAGACAGAGAAGGGAAACACCCCTATGAATGGGAACAGTTTTTGAGCCTTTAGTGCTTGCGTGCTCAGTCGCTCAGTCATGTCTGACTTTTGAGACCTTATTGACTGTAACCTCCCAGGCTCCTCTGTCCATGGGATTATTTCAGGTAAGAATACTCGGGTGGGTTGCCATTTTCCTCCTCCAGGGACTCTTCCCCACCCAGGGATCGAACACCTGCCTCCTATGAGTTTCTTGCATTGCAGGCGAATTCTTTACCCGAGGATCTAGGAGGGAAGCCCCTTTGAGCCTTTGGCAAAGAATAAAAAGCCAACATAACTTCCTCCCAAATTCCTTTCCCCTCAGCCCAAATAAGGCTTAATTCCTTGTACTTCCAAAAATGGACTATGGGAGGAATCCTTCTATCTTATCCAGTCTCAGAGTTGATCTCTAGGATTTCACTTCCACATATAAGTACCAAAGTCCTGGCCTCCTCAAATCGACATTTTTATTTTCTGCTTTTGTCCCTGAACCTTGAGGGAATCTTAATTCCCTGACCAGTGATCAGTCCTACGTCCACTGAAAAAGAAGCATACAGTCCTACCTATTGGACTGCCAGGGAATTCCCTCAAATTGACTTTTTAAAACAAGCCCCGCACTGAGGTGTTATGGACTTAATGCTTGTGTCCCTCCAAATTTGTATGTTGCAGATGAACCTATTTGCAAAGCAGAAACAGAGACACAGACATAGAGAACAAATGTATGGACACCAAGGTGGGAAAAGAGGGATAGGATGAATTGTGAGCTTGGGATTGATTATCAAGATTGGGATTGATTGTTGTTTTAGTCGCTAAGTCATGTCCGACTCTTTGCAACCCCGTGGACTGTAGCCCACCAGGCTCCTCTGTCCATGGGATTTGCCAGGCAAGAATACCGGAGTGAGTTGCCATATCCTTCTGCAGGGGATCTTCCCAACTCGGCGATCGAACCCATGTCTCCTGCATTTGCAGGCAGATTTTATAAAATAGATAACTAATGAGAACCTACCATATAGCACAGGGAACTCTACTAAATGCTCTGTGGTGACAAAGACGGGATATGTGTATACATACAGCTGATTCACTTTGCTGTACAGCAGATTCTAACACAACATTGTAAAGAAACTAAATACCAATAAAATAAAAAAAATTCATATGTTTAAGCCCTCACCCCATTGTGATTATAATCAGTGGTAAGGCTTTGGGAATGTCATTGAAATTAAACGAAGTCATAAGGATGTGGCTCTAATCTGATAGGGCTGTGTGCCAGGTGAAGACACAGCGAGTAAGAAGGTAGACGCTGTCTGCAAGCCAGTAGGAGAGCTCTCATCAGAACCCAAGCATATTGGCACCCTGTTCTCAGACATTTTTCTTCTAGAACTGAGAAAATGTATTGTTTAAGCCACCCAGTCTATGGTATTTTGTTATGGCAGCCTGGGCTAAGACATCTCCAAACTTATTCCAGCCCAGGACATTTGCATTTGCTCTGCTCTCCGCCTGAAATGGGCTTACCTGGTGGCTCAGATGGTAAAAAATCTGCCTGCCACACAGGAGACCCAGGTTTGATCCCTGAGTCAGGAAGATTCCCCTGGAGAAGGCAACAGCAACCCACTCCAGTATTCTTGCTTGGAGAATCCCATGGACAGAGGAGCCTGGATGGCTACAGTCCATAGGGTTGCAAAGAGTCGGACACAACTGAGTGACTAACATACAGACCTACCTGAATGCCCTTCCTCCAGAACTTTACGTGGCTGGCTGTTCTCAAATTTTCACTTAGGTTTCTTTGCTACATTGGAAAGCAAAGTCTTAACCACTGGATCACTAGCGAAGTCTCTTTTAAGTATTGTTTTTAATAGTGTCTTTTGCTGCACGGAAGCTCTAATCATTGCTTAAAAATGTTAATTGTGGTAAAATATGCATGACATAAAAGTTAAGACAGCATTTAAAAGTGTACGGTTCAGTGGTATTAATTACATCCATACTGTTGTGCAACGATTACAATCATCTATCTCCAGAACTGTTTTCATCTTGTAAAACTGAAACTCTACACATTAAAGAATTCTCTATTTCCTCTGCCCTCCAGCTCCAGGCAGTCACCATTCTACCTTTTGTCTCTATAAATCTGACTCCTCTAGCTAGCTGCCTCATAAAAGCACAATCATATAGCATTTGTCTTTTTTTTGGTTCTGGCTTATTTCACTTCCTGAAAGATAATGCTGTGAAAGTGCTGCACTCAATATGCCAGCAAATTTGGAAAACTCAGCAATGGCCACAGGACTGGAAAAGGTCAGTTTTCATTCCAATCCCAAAGAAAGGCAATGCCAAAGAATGCTCAAACTACCGTGCAATTGCACTCATCTCACACACTAGTAAAGTAATGCTCAAAATTCTCCAAGCCAGGCTTCAGCAATACATGAACTGTGAACTTCCGGATGTTCAAGCTGGTTTTAGAAAAGGCAGAGGAACCAGAGATCAAATTGCCAACATCCGCTGGATCACTGAAAAAGCAAGAGCTCCAGAAAAACATCTACTTCTGCTTTATTGACTATGCCAAAGTCTTTGACTGTGTGGATCACAATAAACTGGAAAATTCTGAAAGAGATGGGGATACCAGACCATCTGACCTGTCTATTGAGAAACCTGTATGCAGGTCAGGAAGCAACAGTTAGAACTGGACATGGAACAACAGACTGGTTCCAAATAGGAAAAGGAGTATGTCAAGGCTATATATTGTCACCCTACTTATTTAAATTATATGCAGAGTATATCATGAGGAACACTGGGCTGGATGAAACACAAGCTGGAATCAAGACTGCCAGGAAAATATCAATAACCTCAGATATGCATATGACACCATCCTTATGGCAGAAAGTAAAGAAGAACTAAAGAGCCTCTTGCTGAAAGTGAAAGAGGAGAGTGAAAAAGTTGGCTTAAAGCTCAACATTCAGAAAACTAAGATCATGGCATCTGGTCCCATCACTTCATGGCAAATGAAGGGGGAAACAGTGGAAACAGTGTCAGACTTTATTTATTTGGGCTCCAAAATCACTGCAGATGGCGATTGCAGCCATGAAATTAAAAGACACTTACTCCTTGGAAGGAAAGTCATGACCAACCTAGATAGCATATTGAAAAGCAAGACTTTACTTTGCCAACAAAGGTCCATCTAGTCAAGGCTATGGTTTTCCCAGTAGTCATGTATGGATGTGAGAGTTGGACAGTGAAGAACGCTGAATGCTGAAGAATGGATGCTTTTGAACTGTGGTGTTGGAGAAGACTCTTGAGAGTCCCTTAGACTGCAAGGAGATCCAACCAGTCCATCCTAAAGGAAACCACTTCTGAATATTCATTGGAAGGACTGATGCTAACGCTGAAACTCCAATATTTTGGCCACCTGATGGGAAGAGCTGACTCATTTGAAAAGACCCTGATGCTGCAAAAGATTGAAGGTGGGAGGAGAAGGGGACGACAGAGGATGAGATGGTTGGATGGTATCACTGGCTCAATGAACATCAGTTTGACTACACTCCGGGAGTTGGCAATAGACAGGGAGGCCTGGCAGTCCATGGGGTCACAAAGAGTCAGACATGACTGAGCACCTGAACTGAACTGAACTGAGTTATAGGAATTCTTTGTATATTCTGGATGCATGTGTGCTGAGTCATAGCCAACTGTTTGCGACCCCATAGAATTTACCAGGCAAGAATACTGGAGCAGGTTGCCATTTCCTCCTTCAGGGCATCTTCCTGACCCAGGAATCAAACTCTTGTCTCCCGTCTCTCTTGCATTGGTGAGCAGATTCTTTTACCACTCGTGTCAACAGGAAAGCCTATATATTCTGGAAGTATGCCCCTTATCAGGTATATCATTTGCATATATTTCCTCCGATTCCATGGGGTGCCTTTTCAGCCTGTTGATAATGTTCTTTGATGAACAGAAGTTTTAAATGTTGATGTAGCCTAGTATATATGTTTTTCTTTTGTTGCCTGTCCTTTTAGTATTCTATATAGGAAGTCAAATCCAATAAAATGAAGTTTTCACCTATGTTTTCTTCTAGGAGTGTTAAAGTTTTAACTCTCATGTTTAGGTCTTTGATCCATTGTGAGACAGTTTCAACTTTTAATGTAGTCAAATCCATTAAAATTTTCTCTAATAGCTTGTGCCATCATTTCTTAACAAAATATTCTGTTTTCTTCTAAAAGTTTTAAATACGTGCTCTTACTTTTGGCTTCTAGAATTTACTCTTGTATATGGTGTGAGAGGGATTCAATTTAATTTTTTTTTCCCCAGAGGGATTATCAATGTCCTCCCAGCATTCAAAAATAATTTCTTCCCACAAATCTGTAATATTACCTCCATTCCCTCTCAAGGCGCATAGGCATGAGTCTTTTCACCCTTTCAATTTCTAATTAGATGAGCCTTCAAAATGTCATTTCCTATGAATACCCTAGGTATTCAATAGTTAGGACGCCACAGTTCCACTGCTGTGGACCCAAGTTCAGTCCCTAGTCAGGGAGTTTCGGAAATAAGATCCTGAAAGGTGCAAGGCACAGCCAAAGTAGAGGGGGGAGAGTAAAAATTCTATTCAAACTCATTTCCCTTTCATATCTGTCTGGTCTGTCTATTAAGATCATAGTGTTAGCTTTTATAAATCTCTGCTCTTTGGAGAGAGTAATCAGGGTGAAGATGGGAGCAAGGTGGAAAGGAAGACAGCTGAGCCCACAGAGAAAAGATCCCCAGGGCACAGGAAACCTGGGTGAAGTCAATTATACCAGCACTGAAAGAAAACTCCCAGCAAAAACAAGCAGTTTAAGGAGTGCAAACATCCCCCCCTCCCCAATTCTCCCAATCTGGGACGAAGGATTTCATGGCCCAGAGTGGGCAGCAGATGGGAGAAGACGGAAATCTGCCGTTACTTCTGCCTGTCTCACTTCCACATCTATGTGTCTATTTCTCTTTAGTGTGATTAAAAATCCTGTTTTTTTTTTAATCCCTGCCTTCCTCAATTTAATCAGCTGGTCTTCCTTTACTTGCCTGCTACTCTTCTACTAGTTCTGTTCTGGTACAACAGAAGCTTTTTTTTAAAAAGTGATATATTGGGGATTTCCCTGGTGGTCCAGTGGCTAGGACTCCATGCTCCCAAAGAAAGGAGCCTGGGTTCGATCCCTGGTAGGGGAACTGGATCCTGAGTATTGCAACTAAGACCTGGTGCAGCCATATAAATAAATAAATTTTTTAAAATTGGTATATTAGAGGTATATTTGACATATTAATTTCAAAATAATTTGCTATTTGTATATATTGCTAAATAATCACTACAATAAGTCTAGTTAACACCCAACATCACACATGCTTACCAAAACAAAGTTTCTTGTGATGAGGGGTTTTAAGGTCCACTCTCAGCAACTGTCAAATATGTATGATGGAATCATATTTTTGAAAACAACGTCTTTCTTCCTTGATTCCTTGAGCAAACCTGTTTCCCAGAGGCAAAGTCTTCTAGGCATAAGCTTCTTGAGCTGCCTTCTTAGCTTTTGGGTTTTCATTAGTTTTCTCTACCTCAACCCACAAACAAGCATATCTCCTGTATAAGGGTGATGTTCTATTCATTTGTTTTCTCTAATAAAGTGCACCCCCATTCTGCAGGGCAACTCAGCCTGGGCTCCCCAATCCCAAGCCATGATTAAGGCTTATGCAATAGACAAATCAGAACAAACGTGGGCTCCCAGGAGTGGGGTGAACCTTACCAGCATATACCAAATGAAGTCAAGAGATGAATCCCTTCACTCCTTCACAGGTTCTGCCCATGACCCTGAATGAAGTTCAGAATGACCTATAGAGGAACAACTTCGCAGCTTCCACCTACTCCCTGGGTTCATGATGTAAAAGGGCTACAATCTCACCAACAAGAGCCCCCTTGACTCTGTAGAATTTCATCGCCTTTGCTGTTTAAAATCCAGCCCGAAGCTTTGCAGAAAGACGTAATACAAGAAGCAAAAATTGTCTACCCAACACAGCAAAACTAAAGCTCTGCCCCCTTTAAAGTAAGCCTTCCCTGGAACAGACAGGCTTTTTTTCCCAATAACGTAATCCCTGTCCCAGCCACCCACTGAGGTCAAAGCTATACTCACAGGGGTTAGGTCAAGGCCTGCCCCAGAGGCTCTCGTACTCATGTCCCCACTACAACCGTAGCTGTCACAAACTGCCCAGGTCGAGAATCCGCTTGACCTACAATTACCTTTCAGCCTAAAGCCCTGACTACACCAGAAACCTGATCTCCATGTGTTATTTTAGCCCCCACATGTCAGCTTTCCTGCCTGCCTCTGAAGTTTTCTGATGAGAAAATAATATGTTGGGGCTTTATGGGGTGATAATTAATTGCCCCCTTCTTGGCCCTTCCAAGTTTTGAGCCCACTGAGACGTCAATGCATGAATCAGCCATCCAGAGGTACAAGGTATCAGCTTTATTGAGGAAGCTGATTGGAGTACGCAGTTTCATTGAGCCCACAATCCCCATCTAAATTACACTGATTTACTTGGTCACAGACTGCAGGCCTCCTTCAGAGGAACAGGCTCCCCACGGCAGAGGAGGAAACATGAGTATCCGAAGGACAGACCACAGCCAAAAAGAAAAAAGAGAAAGGACTGGCAACATGCTCATTGAGACCAAGTTACCCTGAAACAGAGGTCCCCTTCTCTTTTATGGTTAACCTCTCTATCCAAAACTTTATTCCTTTCTTGTCCCACTCCTGTTTCCCTCAGGACTGAGGAACACCAAAGAAAAAGTGGCATGAAACTGAGCAGGACTCTGACGGGGGGTGGGGGGCTTTCTGGGTACAAGCCCCTCAGTGTTCCCCACTTCCTGTTTGATCTTCCCCAAGTTCCAAAGAGCAGACTCTAGGAGTTAATGATTAGAACATTAGGGTCTCAGGATTCCGAGTTCTTCCTGAAGGGATATAGACAATAATTCAACATACATCTGAGTGTTCTGCAGAAATTAAGGCTCCCCATCACCCCACCACCACCCACGACCCTGCCCTATACCCAGGTGGAGAATGGTGACAACATTCTGACCACAAACACATAGACCCCAGACTGGCTGGAACTAGAAGGCTAATGAAGATTTAGGAAACATCACCCTGTTACCTCACCCCCAACCAATCAGAAAAATGTTCACGACCTGATCATGCACCCTGCAACTCTCACCCTCAATGTTACCTTTAAAAACCTTGGCCTGAAAGCCATCAGGAAATTTTTAATTCTTTTGCGTACTAGCTGTCTGTTCTCCTTGCTTGGTGCCCTGTACTTTTCTTTACCACAACCTGGTGTCAGTAGACTGACTTTGCTGAGCATCAGGCAAGGGGAGTTGAGTTCAGTAACATCAGCATCTTCTTCTGAACCCACTAGTCAGACCCAATTCTCCTCTCATGGAAGTAGTAATGAAAGAAATCAGATGTTTTATTTCAGTAATTTTTCTACTGAGGCGCGGGAGTTCCCTCTCCTCTATGTAAACTGGCAGAGGAGAAGTTTCCTTCTGAAAACTGCCTTTGGTTTGGTAACTTATTCCTGATTCAATAATTGCAGTCATGGTATCGGGATCATATGATCTGTCAGGATTCACTTCATTGCAAGTCAAACTCAAAGTGGCTTCAGCAAAAGAGGGAATTAATATGACTTCAGGGACTGATCTTCCTTCAGGAAAAGCTAGATTCAGGGGTTTAATCGATGCTACAAATTCTCTTGTTGCTCACCATCTCTAGGCTCTGCTTCTCTCTAAATTCCCTTCATTCTCAGGCTGGCTGTTCCCAAGCAGTGGCAAAAATGGCCATCAGCAGTCCTAAGCTTCCATCTTATGGGTTTAGAAAACGCCGGTGAGAATTTCTCCTTAATGCTTTCCGCAAAATCCCATAGTGGAGTTTCATTGGTCTAGCTTGGGTCATGTGCCTCCTACTGGACCAGTCACTGGGACCAAGAGAATGCAATGCACTGATTGGTCAGACCTGGATCGTATACCCTCCTGAAATCTAGTTCCTCCCAAACCACATAAACCAACATAGATTATTCCCCCAAGGAATCAAAATACTGTTATCAGAGACTGGAAGGCCGTGGATTCTAGATGGGAGAAAACATGACCGTCACACACAGTGCAAAGTTCAGTGGAAAGAGCAGCTTGTGGCTAGTGCCTTCGAAAGGGCTTGGCAGGGCAGGGACCAAGACTCTCCTGAAGAGCTCTCCAGTTAACCTAGCTCCACCCATTAAATTCCGATGGGAGGAACCTGTTACTTACCCTTCCCTTTTCTCAGCTGTAAAACAAGTTGCTTGCTCTATATGACCTCTAAGTTTCTCTTAATCAACAGCATTCACTTCTCAGGTATTTACTTATTACCTATTGTATGCTAGGCAGTGTTACAGACACTTGAGATAAAGAATAAAACACACAAAGGGAGGAGACAAACAATAAACAGAATAAATGAGTCCCACGTGAAACAGACAGGACCATTGGGCGTTTTCATGCTTGAATAGGTGGTCAGTGCAGGTCATGAAGGTAATGCACATGGAAAGTTCTTAATCCATGGTATGCATTGCTCTCATTCTCATCGCTATTCTTGCTTTATTGTCTTATTATAACTATAATATTATTTATTGTTATTTTATTATTATTGGCATATTTAGAGCATTTGGTGGCCCCCTTGTTGTCTCCAGCATTAAGTGCCCTCAGCTTAGCATACAAGGCCCTCTGCTGTAAGTCCTAAACTTTTTTATTTTTTGAGTGGAGATACTCACATACCATAATATTTACTCTTTTAAAGTGTAGGGTTCAGTGTTCGTTTCAGCAGCACATATACTAAAATTGGAATGATACAGAGAAGATTTGCATGGCCCCTGGGCAAGGATGACAAATTCATGAAGTGTTCCATATTTAAAAAAAAATAATAAAGTGTACGGTTCATTGTTTCTTACTACATATAAAAGGTTATGCAACCATTACTACTAATTCCAGAACATTTTCATTACCTCCAAAAGGAACCCCATACCCATTAGCAATCATTTCCCATTCCCCTTCCTCCCAGTCTCTGGCAACTGCTAATCTGGGTTCTGTCTCTATGGGTTTTTCTATTTTGGACATTTCATATAAATAGCATCATACAATGTGTGGTCTTTGGGGACTGGTTTCTTTAACTTAGTATAATGTTTTCAAGGTTCCTCTATGTTGAAGCATGTATCAGTACTTTATTCCTTTTTATGGCAAAATAGTTTCTAAACTATTTTCCTAGCTCCATTTCTCACTATTCCTCATGCAAACCCTAAGGTTGAGCTGCACTGGACTACTTGCTCTTCTTCAATCACACTCTGCATTTCCTGAGTTCCCATTTCCTTCTCTTGGAATGATTATATCTCCTTCTCAGTCCTCTGTCCATGTTCTTACTCTTGCTTGTGCTCAGCTGCTAAGTTGTGTCTGACTCTTTGCAACCCCATGGACTGTAACCCGCCAGGCTCCTCTGTACATGGGCTTTTCCAAGCAAGAATACTGGAGTGGATTGCCATTTCTTCCTCCAGGGGATCTTCCTGACCTGGGAACTGAACCTGTGTCTCCTGCATTGGCAGGCAGATTCTTTACCACTGAGCCACCTGGGAAGTCCCTTCTATGCTGGCCTCTCACAAATGTTACTCCTTGTAAAGTGCCCTGACTATTCTTCCATCCCAGTGGGTCCTCTTTCTCCTCCTTACATGCCTTTATTTCAACTAATGGTGCTTATTTTCTCTATACATTTACTTAATTTTAACCCTCTTTGTCAATATTATAACTGCTATGAAGGCATCAATGTTTTTTAATCCTTAACACAGAGCCTCAGACTTAACAAGTGCTTCCCAAATATTTGTTCACTTGCAAGGCATTAGTATAACTCAGTGGTTCTGAACTAGAGGCAATTTTGCCTCCTAGGGGCATTTGCCAATGTCTGGAGACATTTTTGGTTGTCTCAACTAGGGGGTAAGTATGCTATTAGCATCTAGTAGGTTCAGATCAGGGATGCTGCTAAACACCCTTCAGTGTGTAGGATAGCCTCCTCCCACAAAGAATTATGTGGCCCCCAAATGTCAGTAGTACCAAGGTTGAGAAACCTTGCCATAAACTAATTAATTCTCTTTTTGAATAGGTTAGCAAAAAGAAATCAGAGATCAGTGTACCAATCTGGCAGAAAATCTCATTAGGGAATTCATGCTTTTTTTTTTTTCTTTTTTTAGGAGCTGGGGGTGACTCTAGTGCAAAGCTCTTTCCTAATGCCATAGAGGTGCCCTGGGAACACAGATGGTATTTTCACCACTTGCTCGCTTCTAAGAGTGACAACTGACCTCCCAGGAATCCTTGAAGTGCTAGGAATGTAACTCTGTTAAGGAAGAAAACTCATAGGGCTTTTAAAGTCTAGCAAAATGTCACAAGTGAGTTGTGCTCCCTGGGAGGGCAGGGGAAGGTGCATTTTTTTTTTTCCAAGTACCCTCTCCTGGCTTCCCCACTATAGTGAGACTTCTCAGAACTGGCTCTGGAATAAATGATTCAAGGGAACCTGAGGCCCTGTCGCTTCTCCTTTCCAAAAAGAGCAAAGGAGCTTTGAGAAAGGATTCTGTTCACATTGTGCTCAGAAGAGCAACTCATTTGCAGAAAACTCATTTCCAGGAAACTCAAGGAACTGGTATCATTTAACTGTGAAAACAGTATCCCCAACAGAGCAGAGGTTACCCAGCATCAGAGTCACATCTTATGTTCCTAGTTATCTCATCCAACTGGTTCCTGTGAGTGACATGGAAATGAGGTAGTATATGTCCTAAAAATGAAAGTCTGAGGGTGTTTGACGAGGCAAGGAAAAAGGATTGACATGCTATTTTAAAGAGTTTGTCCTTGGGGTAGAATTACCTGACATCCTGGCTGGGATTTGGTAGTGGTATGTGCTTAAAAGAACAACCTTTAGCACAGCTGGCACAGACATAAATGCCAAGCTGAGGATCTGCAAAGTTCCACCTTCTTCTTCTGGTCACTCTCTAATTCTTGTGGGCCATAAAAAAATAGCAAGGTGTGACTGCATGCCTAGAATCACTCTATCTTTTATCCGGTAAATAAATCTTTTTTTGTCTACACATTTGACAAAAGACCACTCATTGTGTCAAGTGGTTTGTTCAGTCCAATTTTGATGAAAACCCTTAAGGACAGAAACATATAGAGTACTTAGCACACCGTGAACCACAAAAGTATTTAATGATGACAGTAATTGGGATAATGGAATATGCTTTGAGTGGATGGTTGGCAGGTCTTTAGATACACTTAAAAAGGTGTAAAAGAGATTCATTCGTAGATTGAGACAGGAATCCCCAGAGGAACTACAGTTCTGTCAAAAAGCTGGAAAAGGACCAATGCTTCTGGGTGACAGCAAAAACTATTTCAGATTAGAGCATTTGCCTCAAATCTGTTTTCTTTTATTTCTGAATCCATTCATTTAGTCATTCCTTTATTTGACAAATGCTATATTTTATTATTAATATTTATGGTTCCTATTCAATTATCCCTTCTTTTATTCAATATTTATATAAATTGTATCAGTTGTAATAATAGAGTGGCAAATGATCCTTGCCTTTTGGGTGCTTAGGATCTAGTGAAATATGCATTCATTCATTTATTAAAGTGTTTATTATGCGCCCATATGTTCTGGGGATACACTAAGAAAGAGCACAGGACACTGAAGAAATGGAATTACATTCAAGTGGATGAAAGGGGACTTCCCACGGTGGTCCAATGGTTAGGAC